>CM075029.1:16587739-16597739 GCA_037576675.1 Pangasius sanitwongsei | reverse complement strand
CTCTTTTACTCTTTTGGCTCACACAGGGTTTTTATTAACCGTATTAATTAACTTTTATAATTACTTGTAATGTAATATAGAATTTATGTAATTTAAAAATGACATTGTCCAAAAAAAAAAAAAAAAAAAAGATACCGTGCATTTAGGGTTAAAATGTTCTTTTTGGTTTTGGGTGTAAAAGTAAAAACAGTTTAAGTACAGAAAAAGACAAAAAAATCAATCTAAACATCTAAAGACAAAACGCTGCCTGTCTTTAAAAAGACCGCTGTAACGACAGTGTCGTTGACTCCGCCCACATCCCACAGCCCCGCCCCATTTGAGAGCAAGCACCTCCTCTTTCTCCGAATCCCTCGTCAGGTCCGACTCCGTTCCTGCTTCAGCAGCAGCACAGAAAAAAAAAAAAAAAGAAAAGAAAGAATTGAGCATTTCAGACAAAAGGCCAGAAATAGCTGGTGGCTCGCCGCGCTCGGTCCTCCTGCGTTCTCCAGAGCGGAGGTCACGTAAACACACTGCGCTCAGCACTGAGGTCTGATGGGTAATAAAAAGGCTTGTGTTGTGAATTTAATAAACGAAGTGAAATGCTTCTGAGAGCCGTCGCTGCTTTAAAAAAATAATCCCTGCTTTCTGAGAAAAAGGTCTGGATTTTATTGCCGGCATTCGGTGGTATTAATGAGTATTGATTGAATAAGATTTCACTAAAACATAAATACATCAGTAATCATGAACTAGGAACAGAGCTGCTGAAGAAAAGCATCCAATCAGATCACAGAGCTGCTGAAGAAAAGCATCCAATCAGATCACAGAGCTGCTGAAGCAAATGGGGTTTGAAGGTCAGTTTGGGTCTTTATAGGGTTTGATGGACGGTTTGAGATGTTTATGGTGTTTGATGGACGGTTTGAGATGTTTATGGGGTTTGGTGGACGGTTTGGGATGTTTATGGGGTTTGATGGACGGTTTGGGATGTTTATGGGGTTTGGTGGACGGTTTGAGATGTTTATGGGGTTTGATGGACGGTTTGGGATGTTTATGGGGTTTGAAGGAAAGTTTTAAATTTTGTGATCATAAGCTTCAAGACTTAAAAGTAACTGAAACAACTGAACTGAACCGAACAACTGAAAAGTTCAATAAAATCACAACTTTCTGAGCTGATTCTGTGGAATAAGACGTCTGGATCGAATAATTAAAAAGGAATTATGTTACACATATTTCATTCCAACAGACGCAGACGATATTTTTGCCTACGCGTCTGACGCTTCGATTTTAACCGAGCTTTATTTTCCCGTTTGATGTGCGTTTCTGCTGCAGCTGCAATAACACCTGCCGTGCGTATCAGAAAGCAATGACTGATATTTGTCAGGATTTGTGACGAATACATCGTAGACAGTAATATCGCATCATCCCTGCATCGTAATCAGATTTCTTTATGTGAATGATGCAATATAATATTACTGCCTCTCACAGAGGAAGGAGGAAATGTGATTTGGTAAATTGTGCTCAGCGATGCACATTGATTTTCATAAACTCTCATTTAAATAAGACGAATATACATAAGGGTTTGTAATACTGTAAATGCCCTGCCCTGTGTGTGTGTGTGTGTGTGTGTGTGTGTTACATTCTCCTGCCTCTGTGCTGCAGTCAGAGGTGCACTGTGGATTATTTGGGACAAGCTCTGTTGCCATAGTGACCATCCAGGGTTAACAATCCTTCACTGTGTGTGTGTGTGTGTGTGTGTGTGTGTGAGTGTGTGTGTGTGAGTGCGTGCGCATCGGTAAACTTCACAGTGTGTACATGGCAAGAAGTTTTGTGTTTGTGTATGTGTGCGTGTGTGCATGCGTGTGTGTGTGTGTGTGGGTGTGGGTGTGTGTGGGTGTACTCCTGTGGTGAATCTTAAAATGGCAATTACCAACAACACCTGAGACACAAGTACACACACACACACACACACACACACACACGCATACGCACGCGAGCACGGACACACACACACAAGTAAGAGTGCAGATATCTGAATCACTGTTAATCTCTTCAGTATCATCCATCCATCCATGTTTCTTTCTTTCTTTCTTTCTTTCTTTCATCTCTCTCTCTCTCTCTCTCTCTCTGTCTCAGTCTGATCATTTCCTGATGTCTGTCCTAATTACATGAGACGCTCTTCTTCTCCCTCTTCTTTCTTTCTTTCTTTCAGAGATGAACGAGTGCGAGTGCCGATCTATCGCTCAGGATCGATTTATGATGGAGGTCTGATTGCGTTAGCGTCAGACGCCCGGTCGTTTCCGCGTTGGTAAAATACACAGCGATCAAAGCTCCATTGCGTTAGCGCACAGCGCAGACGGAGATAATCTGGTTTAAAATTAATTTCACTGCGTCTCCGCGGAGGAAGTGCAGAAAGACGAGATGGCGTTTTAATAGCGCGGCTTCCAGCGTGGACTCCAATCTGTTCCAAACTTCTTAATGAACGACTCGGAAGCGCTTTTAAAACCTCTCACCTCACACACACACACACACACACACACACACACTCACACTGAAATCCACACGTTTACTGCTTGGCTTTCGATGTTTCTTCCCTCTGTATCACTTATCACATTTGGAAGTGTGAAATAGTTTTTAAAGAGAGCTAATGCAAGGGAATTAGACGCCTAATAGACTCTACAGGAGAGTGATCATATTTCCTCAATATGCTCCTTCTGCATGCGTGTGTGTGTGTGTGCGTGTGTGTGTGTGTGAGTGTGTGTGCGTGTGTGTGTGTGAGTGTGTGTGCGCGTTTATTTCTTGTTGCTCTTTTTTTAGTCCCTCTGTCTCACGCAAATTGAGTCTGTGTAACAATTTTTAGCTCTTTCTAAAGACCAAATGTCTCCACGGTGATAGGAATTCAACTGGCTGGATTAACGTTGCTGAATGAACACAGAAACGACGTCTGTGACGGTTTTTGCGCAAAAACGAAACCATCTTCACACGCTTAAAGCTCTCACGCTTTCCGCGGTTTCGTACAGGCTGTCGTGTAGGAGTCCTCCAGTCCTGCAGGTGGCGCTGTTATACTTTCATAACCATTTCCATGACTGCAGGGAGAAGACGATCGCACACTCCTCAAAGCCGTCCATCTCGGAATGAACCGGTTTGGCCACGCCTCGTTTGTTCGTCTCGGCAGGACGTCCGTTGTTGCGCTGCGATTACCTCGTAACGCTCGTGAAAGCCTTTAACCGGAATGTTTTCCGCGTGCGGTGGTTGAGGTTAAGGTTAGCGTTAGGCAAATCAGTGGAAATACTTCGTAAACAGGTGCTGTATGCGTAGGGTTGGGCGATATGACAAAAAATATCGTATCGTGATTTGATCAGCATTTCTACGATACACAACATATAGTTTTGGTAATAATTTCCCAGCAGTATAGTATGTAGTAATATGTTGCATTAAAAAAAAAAAAAAACAGTTTGATACTTTATTGAATGTCTACAAAAATACGTTTTTTTTTTTTTTGTAATTTTTCAAAATACAAAATATTATAGAATATACATTTTTTTACTGCTTTAGTTCTTTCAAAGCAAAAAAAAAAACAAACAAAAAATGTTATATCTTACATCATTTTTATTTGTAAAGATTATTTTTAAAGAATAAGTACAAAATAAATTTTTATTTATAAAAATCAGGTGATTTCTGTCAGTTTGTAATTATTTTAAATTGTTTTTATAAAATATCGCAGATATCGCAGAAAAGTGTATTGTATCATAATTTATGTACAGGTGCATTTTGATTAAAAACGCACACCCAAAGACACAACAGCGCTTGTTTAGGTCTGATTGTGTCTTTGTGTACTTTATATTGTACAATTTCTAAAGGATTAACTGTAAACGATCCTTAAAGCGTTTTAAATTTACAAGAAATGAAAGCTACAGAAATTGGTGCACCACAGTGACGAGTGTTTCTACCATGAGTTCGGAGTGAGAACGACCAGTAAAACCAACCCGCGTGTGTGTGTGTGTGTGCGTGTGTCTGTGTGTGTGTGTGTGTGTGCACGCGTGTGTGTGTGTGTTTTGTTCTGGAGCTTTGTGCAGTAATATAAAGGCCATTAAATCCCCGCTCCAGCTCTGAACTTTACGAACAATAATCTCAGTTCAAATGTCACGCGTGACTCTCACGGTGCCGTAAGATTTCACACAGCTTACACAAAACTAATAAAGAATTATAAAAAAAAAAATCTGAAATTAAATATCACGCTTTCTAAAATAGCAAGTCACTTTTGGAGTCTATTTCTATCTCTGTCTCTATCCGGTTTCGTTTAGATTTAGTTTTTTTTCTTCAGTGTGACTTTATTAGCGTGGCCCAATCCAGTTACAGAATCGTCACGGAAAATTCTGGGGAAATTCACGTTAAAACGAATCGGGCGATGTCTCGCCGTGACATCACACTGCGATGACGAATCTAAACCTCGTTAGCACTGGGCTTTATTGCTTAAAGTATTAGACATCATCTGATAGTAAGGTCTAGTCAACACTATTATATACTTTAGGAGAAACTCTTTCCCGAAACGAACGGCGGAAAAAGCTCATTAGCTATGAGTACTTTCAGAAATATTTCCAAAAAAAGTCTGAAAACATTATTTATTATTTTATTTGTTTGTTTGTTTGTTTTAAATGTTGCCGTTTTGAGGTTTGCTTTCATTACCAGAAATCTGATGGGTGTTCATGACGGCTGACGGAGCCGTGCTAGCTAGCAAACCTGCTACGTAGCACGCTAGCTTGTAGCACTTCACTCTTAGGGAACAGATTTCTTTAAACTCTTCGGGAAAACCCTTAAAGGCTCTGTGCAGAATCTGTTACAGAATTTAGACAGTAAAAAAAATAACAAAGCGGTGTCCAGAGCAGAGCTGTGTGTGCTTGCTTTGTGAATTTATTCCTTTTTTTAAAAAAAATAAATAAATAAATAGTGAATATTGACTTCAGAAGCAGCCCACGCCAGAATAATAAACAACCGCAAAAAACGAACTACACACGGAATAACTACTAACTACTCTGTCTGAAGGAAGAGAACTAAAAGTACACGTTATTCTCTCTCAACCGGATTTCCATCGGAGCTGTTAACTCCGTCTGTTGTGCTGCACGCGGCCCTCGTGTCACGCCGTGGACACACACACGTCTGAGTCGGGAATGAAGCCAGTAGCGTTTTTTATTCAGGATATATTTCTACAAATCACACGATTGGTATATTGAATGTGTTTAGTTTTATTGCTGTTGAAATACATTCTTTCTTCTTCCCTTTGTCTCTCTCTATCTCTCTCTCTCTCTCTCTCTCTCTCTCTCTCTCTCTCCAGATCTGCCTTCCAGTCCTGTAGGTCGCTTCTCCTTCCGTCCTCTTCCTCCTCCTCCGCCGCCTCCTCACGCGTGTGTGTGTTCGCCCACATCCGGCATTCCGGATCCGATCCAGAGGAACACACTCCCGACCAGGAACCACCAGACCGAGAACAAAACGCAGCAGGACAAAACGCACAACACCTGGGCTCTGAACAGCAACATACCGCTGGAGACCAGGTCACTAATAGCACACACACACACACACACACACACACTTATTCTGTATGGAGAGGGTGGTGCATGGGTTGGGAGAGTGGAAGCAAAAAAGAAAAAGGAATGGACAGGATGATGGAGGGATTGCCAATTCTCTCCTGAGCTGAAAGGAGAAATGGAGAAATAAATAAAAGATGAGAGGAGGAAATCTTTGTGTTGAAAGGAAATGAAGCTGTCTGCTTTTAGACACACACACACACACACACACACATATCAATCCCAGAAAAGAATCAAATCACTGTGTGTGTGTGTGTGTGTTGTGTTTTTAGTAGATACTTCAACTCCGTCTTTTTTTTCTATGCTGTAAAAAAGTGACAGAACATTTCTGTGTCTGCGAGTGAAAGTGTTAATGAATCAAAACTGCCAGGAAAACGTCTCAGCTCGTCATCGCAGAGTTGTCGCCTTGTCACAGTCCGTAAGTCGTTAACTGCAGGGTTTATTTGCAGTGTGCGGAAGCGGGGTGTTGTTTTATAGAGCGGTGGTGTGTATCTGTGTTTGAGATCTGTGTGTTCATTAAGAGCCAATTTAGAACATAATACACTGTAATAGTGTGATTCAGTATACAAACAACATTTCTGAGGCCACGCCTCTTTCACTCAGACCGACAGAGGCCACGCCTCCTTCACATGACTGACATGGACAAAGGCCACGCCTCCTTCACTGTGACTGACACACACATTGGCCACACCTCTTTCACAAGGCTACACATCCCTTGCTAGTACAGAGACATTCAAAGGCCACGCCTCTTTCACTATGACTGATGCACACAAAGGCCACGCCTCTTTCACTATGACTGACACGCACAAATGCCACGCCTCTTTCACTACGACTGACGCACACAAAGGCCACGCCTCTTTCATTATGACTGACAGGTGCATAGGCCACACCTCTTTCACTATGACTGTGACACGCACAAAGGCCACGCCTCTTTCACTACGACTGACGCACACAAAGGCCACGCCTCTTTCACTATGACTGACGCACACAAAGGCCACGCCTCTTTCACTATGACTGACGCACACAAATGCCACGCCTCTTTCACTATGACTGACACGCACAAATGCCACGCCGCTTTCACTATGACTGACGCACACAAAGGCCACGCCTCTTTCACTACGACTGATGCACACAAAGGCCACGCCTCTTTCACTATGACTGACGCACACAAAGGCCACGCCTCTTTCACTACGACTGACAGGTACATAGGCCACGCCTCTTTCACTATGACTGACAGGTACATAGGCCACGCCTCGCCTACTTTAGTGACTCAGAGAAGCATGAAAGGGGAGAAACAAAGTGAAAGAGAAATGATTAAAACTGTCACTGAGAAGAAGGACAGTAAGAAACTACCCAGACATGAGACATGGATTGTAGATAGTGAGGGAATTAGCAACCAGTCAAATGTAATGGATCATGAGCTGGTAAGCGTGATCAGTGGGTGTGGCCAGGGTGCAACCAGGAAGCAGAGGGAAGGTTTTCTTTGGCATTATTTTTGTACTGATTCAGGATCTTGTTTGGATTCAAGCTGCTTTTCTGACTCGTCATTAACATTTTTATTAGACAACAATAAGACTAGCGTTAATTGTTTTCTTATCTCTTAATAATTAACACCTGCTATATCTTCCGTTACGGTTCCTGCTGCTTTCCGGTGATGAGTCTGACAAGCAGCACTGCTTCCCGCGGGCCGACTCCGACTCCGTGTGACTCCGTGTGACTCCGACTCCGTGCGACTCCGACTCCGTGCGACTCCGACTCCATGTGAATTCCGACTCCGTGTGACTCCGACTCCATGTGACTCCGACTCTGTGTGAATTCCGACTCCGTGTGACTCCGACTCCATGTGAATTCCGACTCCGTGTGACTCCGACTCCATGTGACTCCGACTCCATGTGAATTCCGACTCCGTGTGACTCCGACTCCATGTGACTCCGACTCTGTGTGACTCCGACTCCGTGCGACTCCGACTCTGTGCGACTCCGACTCCATGTGAATTCCGACTCCGTGTGACTCCGACTCCGTGCGACTTCGACTCCGTGCGACTCCGTGTGACTCCGACTCCGTGTGAATTCCGATTCCATGTGACTCCGACTCCGTGCGACTCCGACTCCGACTCCGTGCGACTCCGACTCCGTGTGAATTCCGACTCCGTGCGACTCCGACTCCGTGTGACTCCGACTCCGTGCGACTCCGGCGGTGACTTTGTGCGTCTTCATATTCGCTGACACATCGAAGCCTCTTCTAAATGAACTTTCTCAATTAAGCCGGGATCAATGCAGCAGAATAACACCCACACACACTCGCACCTTATCAGCATAATTCATCAGCTTCATTCAATGCAGCACGTCTGTAGTTTTTCTCATCACTGTCAATCATAATGCACAAAAAGATCGGCCTCATCGGCATAAATCAACTTTAATCAATGCTGACTGCTGTTTTTCTCAACACTGTCATTGATTCCTGAAATCTGACTTTCAAACGCCACTTTCTTCCGTTGTTTTAGTGCGACAAGCACTTCTTCATATTGTTTTTATTTATTTTGCAGTATCAACGTTCTTAATTCAATTCAGTTTTATTTGTATAGCGCTTTTAACAATAGATGTTATTACGTAACCGCTTTAAAAAAAAATCCCAACCTAGATTTAAATCACTAATGAACAAGCCAGAGGCAACAGTGGTGAGAAAAACTCTCTGAAATAATGTGGAAAAAAAACCTTGACAGCAACCAGACTTTTTTCATTGTATTTCACTAATCTGTTTTCCTCTTTTTTTTAATTTTGCAATATTTTACTGATTTCTCGCTGTTAGACAAAACCATGACTAGTTGGAAATGTCCTGAGTATTATCCAGGCCGGCTCTGGAGCATTTGGGGTTATTCTGACTTCGTCTTTCCTGTCTTACATGGTAAGGAACTTAGCCAGCATTTCTCCCGAGAGAGGTCAGTGTGCAGTCCGGGTCACGGCACCGAGTTGTTCGAAAGATGAGTCACGAGACGTTTGTTTGATTTTTAAGATTCTCTGGAGTATCTTCAGATTAGGATTTTTGCCACCATCAGTGACTACGACGGTCGGCCTCGCTTACACATTCCAGAGGGCTAGCTTATGGAGAAAGGAGAAGACGAGACAGAGAAGTGGTTTGAGCCTCGGAGTCTGACCTCTGACCTCTGGGCGTGTTCTGTCCGAGATCTCCACCGCACAGAGACGCAAGGAATGAGAACTGCAGCATATCCAGAGAGGCGGATTACCCTGACGTGAAGAATATGAAATATACCGCCTGGAAACGTTCATGAGTTATAAATCAACCCGCAGTATCAAAGCGTTAACAGAAGGTGTGTGTGGAACACAAGTCCGAGTTAATGATAGACATGAAGTGGTCACGGAGTCAGAGGCGACTGCTGCTTCAGTACTCAAGCTGCTCTACACAAGGACACGTATTCAAGAAAAAACACTTCTTAAAGGACACGTATTCAAGAAAAAACACTTCTTAAAGGATATTTATTCAAGAAAAAAAATTATTAAAGGATATTTATTCAAGAAAAAATACTTCTTAAAGGATACTTATTAAAGGCCACGCCTCTTTCACTATGACTGAGACACACAAAGGCCACGCCTCTTTCACTATGACTGAGACACACAAAGGCCACGCCTCTTTTTAAAGAAAAAAATTATTAAAGGATACTTATTAAAGAAAAAAATATTTTCACTGAACAGCTCAATGATACTGAATTTTTTTGACGGTTCAATATTTTGTAAAAACAAATCATCCTTCACTTGCTCTTGTTCAGTATCCAGTAAACACGCCAAGCATAATAAAGCATTAAAAAAAGACATTTTTAATTAATATTTAATCGTAATAAAATACATGTCAATGCACAAATTGTCTGTATGTCCTAATACATGGTGCTTGGCCCCATGATCGCTGCTTTAATGCTTTAATGGTTAAAAAACAGGCTTTTGCTGAACTTTATATAATAATTTTTTTTTCATTATCACAGGAGCATATTGCTTTGTTTTCATAGCCAAAGGAACTCTGCGTTTTATTTATTTCATTTGACGCCTTTGCCAAAGGAACATTGTGTTTATTCATTTTTCTCCATGAAGCATGTGTGTGTGTGTGTGTGTGTGTGTGTGATATTTGTTGGAAACAATAGGCTGGACAGATAAGGCACTTCATTTAGAGCGTGGAAAATGGATTCGCAAACCAGTTTTGTGCTTGTGTTCCTTCTCTGTTTGTACATCCAAGTGTTCATCATTTTTCCTCTTTATTGTTAGTGTAAATATAAATAGAAGCAAATCAAGCGTGACGGTTACACACCGAGAAAACGACGCGTCTGAGGCGGGAGAGCAAAAGCTAAAAAAAACTGTAATAAATAACTAAATTAACCGCTAGCTTCAATCTTTAAAGGTTTAAATGAGGTTCGGCAGCAACAAATGGTTTTCTTTTAA
>CM075029.1:16576230-16585139 GCA_037576675.1 Pangasius sanitwongsei | reverse complement strand
AGAGAGAGAGAGAGAGAGAGAGAGAGAGAGAGAGAGAGAGAGAGAGAGAGAGAGAGAGAGAGAGAGAGAGAGAGTAATTAAGCACAGGGACGGAGTTCATATCAGATTAATCTGCTATTAATCCACTCTCCAGCCTCATAATCCGCTCTGACTTCATTAATGATGATAAGGTTCTAATCTGTCACACACTCGTCTAACCTTCCCCTGAGGAAGTCTGCTCATTAATCATCATTTATATAAACACATCTTCACTTCACACGTCCTCGTCCTTTCAGATCAAAGTGTCAGGTGATAATTAGCGATTAATAATAACTTATAAACGAACCGCTTTCTATTGTTCGTTTATCGTTTCTATTACAGCATTAAACGTCCTCGTTCAGCTCCTCTGTAAGATCCGGACAGTTCAGTAGTCATTAATTACGGCAAAATGACTTCTAAGAAAACGTCTTCATCTGCTACTCCTCGTTTATTCCCTTTTAAATGTAATGTTACAGAGAAAGAAAGAAAGAAAAGTAATAAACAAACATACAAACAAAAGAGAGAAACAATGACAGAAAGAGACAAACATGAACGCAAACAAAGGAATAAAGAAAAAGAAAAACGAAAAAGAATGTAAGAAAGAAGGAAAGATAAAAGACAAACAAGCAGACAAATGAAAAAAACGACAGAAAGGAAGAAGGAAAGAAAAAGGAACAAAGAAACAAACTTACAAACAAACAGAAGAAACAATAACAGAAAGAAACAAACATGCAAACAAACAAACAAAAGAATGACAGAAAGAACGAAGGAAAAATGAAAGAAAAAGGGGAAAAAACAAACATACAAACAGCTGAAAGAAAGAAAGAAGGAAAAGAAAAAAGGAATAAACAAACAAAAACAAACAGACAAAAGAAAGAAAGTTTATTGTTGAGACTTTGCCTTTTTCTGTGTTTTTTAAAAACTAGCTCTAAGACTGGTAGAGTGATTGATTGATGGATTGATTAATTAATTGATGGATTGATTGATTAATTAATTGATGGATTGATTAATTAATTGATTGATTGTGTGATTGATTGATGGATTGATGGATTGATTGAGTGATTAATTTGTCATATATACATCTAACCTCCCTGTCTCTGTGTCCAGGCACTTCCTGTTTAAGCACGGCTCGGGTTCATCGACACTTTTCAATGCGACCAATCAGAACTACCCTCTGACCTCCAGTACGGTGTATTCTCCGCCCCCGAGGCCGTTACCCAGAAGCCCCATCTCCAGGCCGCTGTTCTCCTTCAGTAAACCGTATCGCTGCTGTAACTGGAAGTGTACTGCGCTCAGCGCCGCCGCCGTCACCGTAACACTCGCCCTGCTGCTCACATACGTCATCGGTAAGAACAATACACCTGTGTGTGTGTGTGTGTGTGTGTGTGTGTGTGTGTGTGTGTGTGGGGCTGCCTCTGTGTTGCTTTTTTTTTTTTTCCAACATTATGGCGATATGACTATCAAATCACCCCAAAGTAGATTATTTTCCTATCACAGCAACGATTCGTCGTACTTTTTATCAATTTATAGTTACATTTAATGTTGCGGAACATCAGACCAACAAGAAAATCTCGTGTTCTCACTTATGTTATGGCAGCTATAAAGATCCGTTCCCTCACCAGCCTCTCGTTTCTTCTCTGGAAGTTAACACTCAGCTTGTCACGTTAGCTAGAAACAGCTAAACATATAATAAATAAGCATCTTCTTACAGAACACCAGTGATGACGCACCGGAAGCGTCCGCTGTACACGTCCCTGCGGACGAGTCCCTGCGAACGAGTCCCTGCGGACGAGTCCCTGAGCACCCGCTGTTACTATAGAAACGATAACGCATCAGAGCGAGCGCGTTAATATAAACCCGCGCTACTGTCAGAGCTGCTGTTCTAGAAAACCAATCGACACCTGACGACCAATCAGAGTCCAGCGCTGTGGTGTAACTGCCATGCGGTGAAGGTGGCGTGTGTTTACACTGGGATTCAGTGTGAATAGTGTAACTTTACACTCGTTTACAGGCCGCTGACGTGATAATCACACTAAAGCTGAATCCCTACAGTGACTGAGACGCTGCCCAGAGCTCCAGGTTTTACTTTACTGACAAATCACTTCATCCTCCTTCTCACCAGGAAGGAATGTCTGATAGGCCAGAAAAGAAAGATCATGCTTTCAAGTGAGTACCAAGAAATAAAGAAAGAAAGAAAGAAAGAAGGGAGAGGGAGGGAGGGAGGGAGGGAGGAAGAAAAAGGGAAAAAAAGAAAATAAGAAAGAATGAAGGAAATAGAAAAGTTTTAAAGGAAGTAAGAAATAAAAAGAAACAAGCAAAGAAATAAATAGATCAAAATTAGGAAAGAAAGAAAGCAGGAAAGTAAGAAGGAAAGAAAGAGGAATGGCATGAGTGAATGAAGAAAATGTAATAGTATATATAGTATAGAATAGTATAAATAAAGAAAGAATGAAAATAAATTTAAACAAGAAAGAAAGAAAGAAAGAAGGCCAAAGAAATAATGGCAAAGAACGAATGAAGGAAGGAAATAAAATAAGAAAGAATGCAAACAAATGAAACAACAACAAACAACCAAACAAATAAACAAAGAAACGCATAGATACGAAGAATGGATGGATTGATGGATGGATGGATGGATGGATAGATGGATGGAAGAATGGATGGATTGATGGATGGATGGATGGCTAAAATGATGGATGGATGGATGGATGGATGGAAGAATGGATGGATGGATAGATGGATGGAAGAATGGATGGATGGAAGAATGGATAGATGGATGGATGGATGGATGGATAGATGGATGGAGGAATGGATAAATGGATGGATGGCTAAAACGATGGATGGATGGATGGATGGAAGGATGGATGGATGGATGGAAGAATGGATGGATGGATGGATGGATGGATAGATAGATGGATGGATGGATGGAGGAATGGATAGATGGATGGATGGATGGATGGATGGATAGATGGATGGAGGAATGGATGGATAGATGGATGGAGGAATGGATAGATGGATGGATGGATAGATGGATGGATGGATGGATAGATGGATGGAGGAATGGATAGATGGATGGATGGATAGATGGATGGATGGATGGATGGATAGATGGATGGAGGAATGGATAGATGGATGGCTAAAACGATGGATGGATGGATGTTCCTGGGAGTCTTGTTGGTGACTGATCACAGCCCAGTGTCTCTTACTGCTGCTCGTCACCTCACTCCTCATTTGCATAAAGTCCGGTAAACTGTATTGCATCACCAAGCCACGCCCACTTCCCCCAGACTCGCGTTGCGTCCTGTTGCTGTAAACAATCGAGTCTAGTAAAGTATCGTAACACACACCACCTTCAGACTGAAGGGTTAAAGCTCCATCTTTATTCATCTTCACTTACAGCAAAAAGCTTTAGCATATAAATCATGATTTTCATTTCGCAGTCTTTCCTCCCATTTCTCTTTCTCCCTCTCTCCCCATCTCTCTCCCACTCTCTCTCTTTCTCCCTCTCTCCCCATCTCTCTCCCACTCTCTCTCTTTCTCCCTCTCTCTCCATCTCTCTCCCACTCTCTCTCTTTCTCCCTCTCTCTCCATCTCTCTCCCACTCTCTCTCTTTCTCCCTCTCTCCCCATCTCTCTCCCACTCTCTCTCTTTCTCTCTCTCTCTCACACAGATGGTATTAACTGAACTCACACTGTGAAAAACTCCATTATGGAGATGAATATTTATGAACAAAAGGATGAGAGGGAGAGCAAGAGAAAAGAGTAAATATTCCCCAAGGCCATTGTGAGGTTAATGGTGTTAAACTTTTGTTGAGCCAAGTCACTTGTGTGTGTGTGTGTGTGTGTGTGTGTGTGTGTGTGTGTGTGTGTGCGTGTGCATGGGTGTGATTTAAACACAAGCCGATCCGCCGTAACTCCGTTTAAAACAGTTGTACGCTCATGCTTCCGCTTAAAAAAAAAAAAAAAGAGAGAGAGAGAGAGAGAGAGAGTGAGTGAGAGACAGCACCAGAATAATGATGCATTTCACCCAGTCATGTTTGGGCAAAGCTTTCTGGAATTAACGTTTGAAGGAAGTGCAGTTAATAATGTCTGGGGTCAAAGGTCATACAGTACTCTCTGCACTGTGTAATTCCAGATGCTAGCATTTGATTCTGATTTTTCGTTTTAGAGAGCGAGGAGAAAAAAAGCCGGAGTGTTGTAATAACAAGTCTAACGCCTCGCCTCGATAAGATGAGGATTGAAAACACAGCCAGCGGCAAGGAAAAGGCGAGACGAAATTATTTATCCATGTGACTGATGAGAACATAAATGCAAAAGTCCGTAAACTCGAGTTTAATATTGTGCTTGCAGACTCTGGAATGGATCCACCTCTGATCCAGCAGCTCTGCATCACTCATAATCACATCCAGGTCTCAGAAAGTTCATCTTGCTTTCTGGGTTCCTAGGTAAACAGATGCATGTGTAGGTGTTTGGTTCCAGGGTAGAACGTTCTGTGGTTAGATACAGAGTTTATCAGTAGGTCCCAGGGTAGAACATTCTGTTTATGAGTTTCTGAGTAGGTCCCAGGATAGACATGAGCTTTCTGGGTAATGATGGAGACCCTGGGAGGCAAGTTCCTGGGTAGGATGCTTCCTGATTAGGTATGGATTCTTGGTTACGTGCAGAGTTTTTCAGTAGGCACCTGGGTAGGCACAGAGCTCCTGGGTAGGTACAAGCCAGGAATCACGTGGTTCCCAGTAACAGTTTCTTTATAGCACATAGTCCCTTGGTAGGCATGAGATATGGGGTTAGGAGTAGTGTGGGGGGACAGGGTGGTGGTTAGGTATGAGATTTCTGGGTAATGATGGAGACCCTGGGAGGCAAGTTCCTGGGTAGGATGCTTCCTGGTTCGGTATGGATTGTTGGTTGCGTGCAGAGTTTCTCAGTAGGTCCTTGGGTAGGCACAGAGCTCCTGGGTCGTCACAGGCCATGACAGGATAATCGTGATAATCATATGTGCCTACTCGGTGCTTAAGTATCAGCTGACACTGGAATGTTTCTGCCTACGATCCAGTCATATCCAGATCTGATGCAGATTATTTTTGATATCTGGTTTTGATATCTGGCAACAGAATTCCTAGGTAGTTTTTTTCTGGTTTCTGGGTAGGCACGTAGTTCCACATGGGCAAACATGAGGTTTCTGAGTCCAAGGGAAGCAGGTTCCAGGGTAGTCTCAGGGTTTCTGGGTAGGTATGGGCTTCCAGAGAAAGCACAGTTTTCTGGGTAGGGATAGTCACAAGGTTCCTGGGTAGGAATGAGATTTCTTGGAAAGAATTAGGTTCCTGGGAGGCAGATACCTACAGACACACTTGGTTCTTGTGGAAATATGAAGCGGATCCTTGTTAGGCTGGTTTCTGAGGAGGTATGGAGTCCCCAAGAGGAAAGTTTCAAGGTAGTCACGGGGTTTCTGGGTAGGTAAGGGCTTCCAGAGAAAGCACAGTTTTCTGGGGTGGGGATAGTCACAAGGTTCCTGGGTAGGAATGAGGTTTGTGGTGAGAATGAGGTTCCTCGGAGGCAGGTACCTCTTTATGCACTCGGTTTCTAGGTAGGTGCATAAGTGCATTAATTTTAACCTGTGATTAGCATCTGCGCTTCTCTCTGTGCTGCCGTGATAGATAATTAATCAACACCTTCTGACCAATCAGAATCAAGAATTCAGCAGCGCTGGGGTGTAAATGAATTTTTCCAATGGCCGAGCGCAAGAGTGCCAACTCTTTTGTGCCGAACTGTGCTTGGTCAGAGAAAGTGTAGTTAATAATGTGCCTGAGGGTCAAAGATCCTGCGCTAATGATGTTTCTTCTACGAGATGTTCTCATTAAAACTCCATTTTCTCTTTCATAAGACTGCGTTGTTCTAAAATGCTCATAATAGCGTGTTAGAGCTGTTAGATCTGAATCCGAGGGAAAACCTGTGGCAGTTCTGGGATTAAAACCCTCAACCTTCTAGACAAGAACCTCATCCTCTGATGTTGTTTAAATTTAATAAATGAAGTTACAATTTAATAATTTTGTCTTACACTTTATCTTTTAATGAGCTCTCATGTAAATGCTTCAGTTATTAGCCTTGAGGGAACAGGCAAGCATTTTTAAGCACACTGGAAGAGAGTGTGTGTGTGTGTGTGTGTGTGTGTGTTGTTTCGTTCTGTGGAGAGCTGAGCTGGCACAGGGTGAGTGTGTGTGTGTGTGTTGTTTCGTTCTGTGGAGAGCTGAGCTGGCACAGGGTGAGTGTGTGTGTGTGTGTGTGTTTGACCGTGAGGTGCATGTGCTTCCATTTATGCCTTAATTAAGCAGCAGTCTCTGTAGAGAACAAATGGCGATCAGTGTGTGTGCACGCACGTGCGCGCGTGTGCACGTGTGTGCGTGTGTGTGCGCACGTGTGTGTGGCTGTGTGTGAAAGGAGGAGAGAGAGAGACACCTCTAAGCCATTCAGGTGTTTAATGACCAGGCGTGCACTGTCCCATAATTAGCCGTGTGTTTGTGTGAGAGAGAGACATTTACTACAGACGTTACATAATCTGCGCAATAAAACTGCCCAATAAACAGGAGTAACATATTTTCACACACACACACACACACACACACACACACATTCTGTCCCTGTGGAACGGTGGATAATTTACCCTTTTGATAGCAGCTAACACATGAAGAGTAACGTATTCCTCTTTCATGTGTCACACATCAAATATAAATCAAACTCTTTTGTGTGTGTGTGTGTGTGTGTGTGTTTAAGAGATGAAAAACACACCCTGAGGGTCTTATGAGTTGAGAGACATGATAAAAAAAAGAGATCACACACACACACACAGAGTGAGTGCTATAGAAGAAGAAAAATATATAATAAAATGGTATTAAAAAAAGGTCAAAACCTAGAAAAAGGAAATGAGATGAAAGTGAGAAGGTTCTCGTGGACCTCCTTATGGACTCACTGTACACAGGAACGTTGATCTGTGTATCCGGACATTCCGGAATACTTCCGAGGAAATGAACAGTTCAGATTCTTACTCATTTCCCGGAATGAGGTTTTGTTTTCCTGAGGAAATGGCGACTTCTAGAAATCTCCGGAAAGCTTACGCCTCCGTTCCTCAGCGTATTCTCTTTTCATGGCAGTTCCATGATTTACGGTGTCACATGATCAGGAAATATGGAACATGATGCTAAACCGGAGGCTACACGCTTCCATTAGTTAGCAGCATTAGCTTCGTAGCTTCAGTGCGAAACTAGAAGAAGCAAACTTGAAACGCTGAACATGTCTCAGCTGATCGGCTGCGTGAGGGCTAAAGGGGAAACGGCGTAACGCTTGGGTTTTCTGGGTTATTTTGCTGAAAAATGACAGAAGAGAGTAATGAATTAACACCGAAACCCGATTCTGAAGAGGCAGGGAAATAAAACTCTCCCTGACGCCGTGTCACGCTGATCGATTGAAAACAAAGCCTTGAGGTGTTCTACAAACGCAAGTCACACGGGGATTACAACGAATTACTGCCAGGAACCTTTTAAAAAAAAAAAAAGAAAAAAAAAAGAGTTTGGCCGTCGTCAGGCTGGTTACCCGGGGCAGGGAAAGGTCAACATCTCTTTTAGAATGTTGATGTCCTCTATCAGCGGCCATTTTACACTTTCCAAGTGATGGGGTGAAGAGGGAAAGAGCAGCGGGGAGAGAGAGAGAGAGGGAGAGAGAGGAGTGTCGATAGAACTCCATCTTGCAGTATATTGGCTGTAAACAATACGTGACTTAAATCATGTCATGGTTTAACTGCATCATGAAAAGAGATTGCAGAGCGAATAACAAGTATATGGCGCTAACTCCTCTACAGCTAACTAGTTTAACAGCACTCTAATCAGTGTGAAGCTCAGTTTGATTTACGTGTTACGTGCTCGGCTTCACACTAACTTCCTCCTCTGATTGCATTAGCAAAGCTAAATGTACTAGCTACATACGCTCACTGGATGCACCACTGATCTCTGCCACTTCCTTCCAAGCTTTATTTTTCTTCCTACACGGTTAGTAAGAGGTCGTGCGTGACAGAATAAGATGAAACCGCGCTTTAAGTTTTTCTTCCAAACTATTCGCAGGAATAGGAGCTAAGGTTTTGAGCAGGGAACTGACGAAACGTCGGCCCACACGCACCACAGGATCAGTTCGAGGAATCGCTCAAGGCCATTGTTTTGGATTTGTCGCTTCTTTGGAGCATCAGAGCTAATTTGCGTAGAAGTGAGAAAATCACTTTGCGGATGTAGCTGAAATTGTGGCTCCATGTCGCATACGTACGTAGAAAATGGACGATCAGCCGCCACTTTGTCGCTTGCTAGTGTGAGCGTAGGGTCAGTCAATCAGCCTGCTGGAACATCATGTCCAAATGCACATGCAGCTGAATTTTTTTCCCTTCTCAGGTTCATATTGTTTTGCTACATCATCATTAGCTATGCGCATACACCATATTGGCTCTGCGTCAGTTGTGCGATTTGAACTCTCAACAATTTGGCCTCAGAAACATTTCTTTCCACCTCACCATTTCTCCATGTCTCTATCTTTCTGTCTCCCTCTCTCTCACACACACACTCGCTCTCTGTATCTTTCAATCTCGGATTCCGTGCAGGAGAACAGAACGTACCATATCATAACGGAATAATAGCTTCGCCTCAATACACTGCAGGCGAGCGGGAGACTGAACGCGCCACACGACATCGGCCGAAAGACGATCAGAGAGAGGATAAAAGCCCTCATCTTTCTTAATATTTTTTATATTTACAGTTCTGTTAAAGGCCTTCCAGTGTTTATGAGTGTTGGGAGACGGGCGAGAGACATACAGACGGAATAAGAGAGAGAGCGACAGAGAAAGAGGGATTAAAGAGAATG
>CM075029.1:16563730-16571230 GCA_037576675.1 Pangasius sanitwongsei | reverse complement strand
TCTGAGCGTGTTCCTGACTTCACACACGACGGCGAGCAAACACACAGAGCGACATGACACTGCTGACAAGAGCGAACCCAGACGGCACTCTGCTGCTGGCTGAGCGTTGCTGCACACCGCCGCCTTCCTTCCTTCCTTTTATTTTTTTATTTTTTTATTTTTTTATTTTAGCTCAGCGGGCCGCCCTTCCTCACAGCCACTCTCTCCTTCAGCTTACGTGATAAATCAGGGGTTCCAAAACTTCTGGGCAAACGACTGGAAGTGGACAGTATGGATTTTCTGTGAGCCCAAGCCGTGAGCCCTACATCCTTTTAATTTCAGATTTATAGTTTAGGATTAGCAATCCATATTTATAACTGTTTCAGCATATTTCTGTGTTCTCTTCTTCCAGTCAGTGAGTCAGTCAGTGAGTCAGTCAGTGAGTCAGTGAGACAGTTGGTCAGTTATTCAGTCAGTGAGTGAGTCAGTGAGACAGTGAGACAGTCGGTCAGTTATTCAGTCAGTGAATCAGTCAGTGAGTCAGTCAGTGAGACAGTGAGACAGTCGGTCAGTTATTCAGTCAGTGAATCAGTCAGTCAGTCAGTGAGTCGGTCAGTGAGACAGTCGGTCAGTGAGACAGTCGGTCAGTGAGACAGTCGGTCAGTTATTCAGTCAGTCAGTGAGTCAGTCAGTCAGTGAATGAGTCAGTCAGTGAGACAGTGAGTCAGTCAGTCAGTGAGACAGTGAGTCAGTCAGTCAGTCAGTGAGACAGTGAGTCAGTCAGTCAGTCAGTGAGACAGTGAGTCAGTCAGTCAGTGAGACAGTGAGTCGCGGTATGTTGACACGACCCAGCGTCCGCTCGCTGTTTATCTCTCTGACTGAACCTGCACTTCCTCGTTAGTCCTGATCTTCCTGCTTCGTGACGCCTGTGTGGTCGAGTCGCAGGCTCAGTGTGCGTGACTCGGTACAGCTTGTGTAAGACTGAACATCCATTTCAGCTACACATTTGTCACTTTCTTTGCGCAGTGGCTCCTGGTGTAGCTACATCTGGCTCTAAATCCTGTTTAACCCAGACCAATTTAAAAACCTAAGTGTGATTAGGAAATTTGAGTGGCTATTACAGATGTAAAAGATGATAAAAGCCCGGGCCGTGACACGGAGAAGATTTACAGAGGTAATATTGCCTCGATTATTACAACTATATCTTTTAGATACAGCTTGTCGAGCTGCCTCCTGGAGAGACGCCATCATAACTGTTATTCATAAAGAAGGGAAGGAACCCGCTGGTTAGAGTTCATATAGAACAATTTCTCTCCTCGATGGGATCCGGGAGATCGAAAACACCTTTCTCAGGTAAAAGTACTCTTACTTTAAAAATGACTTCGGCCAGGATAGAAATGTGTCTCAGGGCACGCTTTCATCTGTGAAATAAGGAATAAACCACATGGTGACATGCTGTTATAGTAAAATAATCAACTATGGCGTGGTGTGATGGAGTGAAGTGGCACCTGGACTTGAATGCAAGTGCTTCCATTCTGGTTATTACAAACACTTCCTCGTAGGTACTGCGAGAACCCGGCTGCTCTTTTGGGGTCCTCTTGGTCCTGGCAGTAATGGAGGTAATGCCAGCCAATCATTTGTGATTTTATGGATTAGCTTTCCGTAGTTGGCGTGGCGTAGTCTGTCTATCGACAGGGGTATAAAAATACCGAGATATCTAATGCCTTCTCTCGGCCATGTAAGGTGCAGTCAATCTCAATTTGATGCAGGATTTTAGCATTGACGTCAGCTGGCTCGGTTTTATTTACATTAAGACCGAACGCTAACCGAATTATTAAATGCACCCTTCTTAGAGCAGGATGAAGCTGACAGGTAAAGGGGCACGTGATCTGCATTAAGGGATCGTTTACTGTATGCGCTTCCTCACCAGCCAAGATCCAGATGAAATCTTTAATAAATCTGCAGTGTAGCTAGTGAGCGGAGTGATGGCTAGGGGAAGAACGCTGGTGTGGTGTGAAGTCTGAAGTCTGATTACAGCAAAACAGCCTGGAGACGCGGTATTTTATTCAGTCTACTTTCTAACTCTCAGATATCGCGTTATGTAAGGAGCCAGTTTAACAAACGCCGGGATAAATGCAACCTCTCTAGCTAAATGTGCTTTTTTTGATAGCTGTGTGCCGTAGCGAAACGTACATAAGTCTAATCAGTTCAGTCTATAATCAGATAACGACTTTTAAAATGTCCCGCGCTGTCTCTGTGCACAGAAGTTTAAAATGGCCTGATAAAATCCAATGGAACAAAACTGGCACAACAGAATCTTTCAGTGTCCTCCATTTTCATTTTAAAATGCTAGACAGACACGTTAAACATGCAACAGAGAAATGTTTCAGTTCAGGATCGTCTCTAGTTTTCAGAACTCCAGTAAATAAAGCAGAAAATACCACAAATTGACCAGGTGAAGGCTTTTCCCAGCCATTTGATCAACTTTTGTCTGGTTTGAGGATATTTTTATTGATATACGATCAATCTGAGTGCTTCGCTGCATGAGCGAGGATGAAAAACAGCTTGTGCTGATCTTCCGAGGTCCTCGGATCACTGTTGCATTTCCGTCCGAATTAATGCGGGTCATAATGTTCAGAAACCTATGAACGCAGTTACCCCAATACCCCGGTCTGTGATAACGCAGTTAATCGGCTCTGTAAAGTTTACTTTGTGAGGAAACAAAGTAATTTTGCATTGCAAAGTGTAATAAATATGAAAGTGTGTATATTTTTTGTCACATATTCATGTCTGTACAAACTGCTTTTTTCTTGACTCACTTTTGCCTCAGTGTTTAAGCTAATTATTTCATTCAGAAATGTTTGAATGATGACGAGTGATGAATGATGAAGTTTCTCGTCCCGAGCACTTGGGCCCACTCTTATATGCGTTTAACATCATCCGTGATGTGCCGAAAATCGTGGTATCGGATTTGGACGTGGATTTATTTATTATTAAACCTTCAGTTCTACTGGACTCTAAAGACTCCATTTTGAGTCTTTAATCATATTTGTGATGTATTTGTGAGCATAAGTTTGTATTATAGTGTTGATGTTGTTTTGGTCTGGGGTTTTGTTGTGCATTGTACTCCGCAAATTGAATTTTTCAAAGCTTTGTATGTGGGCCGAGCCTTTTATTTTGATTTTCAAGTGTTTGTGTCCTTCGGCTGCTTTGTCGTTTTTTTTTTTTTTTTTGTGGTTTTTTTTTTTTGACCTCTTAGAGTCAGAAAGAAGAAAGGAGGAGGTTATATATTGAAAACATCTTATTCAGCTCACTTTTTTTTTAGCTCTTTGAGCTGCATAGATTGTTGCTGTGGCATTGCAGTAATAAATAAATTATACATACATTTCATATTTTTAATGAACAGCGTGCCACAGTAGCAGTCGTGAAAGACGAGTGTGTCCAAGAAAAAACTGAATAGTACGTTATTACATTGGCTTTGATAATACAAGCTAAATGAAATGCAGGGAGAGAAACCTGATGGAAACGAAAGTCATTTTTATTTATGGACAACCAGATGAGTTTTATCAGGGACTCTTAGAAAACTTCGAATCCTTAATGTTCCTGTGAAACTTAGAAAGGGATTCGAGTGAATTCTCTCTTTTTTTTTTTTGGAAATTAATTATTTAGAAGGATAACATGATTGTGTGTTTGGGACAGGAGGTGAAACTTGATGTGAAATTATTGGCTATATATATAAATATAAATATAAATATAAATATATATCTCAGCACTTTAGTGGAAGATTACAGACAAAGAACGTACTTTGTCTTTTGAAGTGATTAGTGCGGAGGAATCATGCTGCAATGTGACCAAGGACATGAGCTAACAAGGTGGAAAAAAAAAGGTCAGTTTTGATTTCAGGTTGTTTGAGGATGACACCGTTTTGATAGTAATAACAATGATGGAGGACTGTAAGAGCAGGTCACCAGTCATTTTAAAAGTTAAGTGCAGCGCATGATGGACGAGTGTTCCTCCTGAGTCACGCTGTCCGTTTGACTGTGAGTGAGGGGGGAACAAGAAAGTGGCACTTCCTGCTTGCTTTTCTTAACTTACAGCGCTCAAAGTGTAGTAAAAGTGTTACAAAAGAAGGAGGTCTAGAAACATTTGGTTTGTAAAATGAACAAATTATCTCGTGCTCCATCATCAATGCGAGTTAGTATTAGCCGTTGCCAGTAAGTTAGCGACTGTGACCTTGTTAGCTAATGATGCAATGACACTTAGTGCTGCAAATATCTTTATCCTTATCTTTATTTGGATTAAATCCTGATATTTTTTATATAAATATGAACCGTACTACTAGAAAAAACACTGAAAAAAAGATGTAGGAAAGTCGGCGTGGTTCCGTAAACCTCAGCTACATCACTCCAAATCATAATTGGTCTCAACTGGAGATGTGGGCGGGACTGTTTTTATTGATTTTATATATTCTGTGTCATTATAGAGCATTGTATGACTTTCGAGATCGATCTAGATCATCTAGAATGATCTAGATCCCGGACATTATTGATCATTCTAGGTTATTCCATTGCCATACTCGTCATCATTCTCAAGAATTCTACTTCATTCTAGATAACTCTAGATAATCTTGGGTCATGCTAAGTCTTTCTAGATCATTGTAAGCAATTCTAGACCATGCGGATCATTCCTGGACGTTCTCGATGGTTGTAATTAATTCTACTTCATTCTGAACATTTCTAGGTCATTCTAGATCTTTCCACGTCATTCTGTCCTAGATCACTGTAAATATTTCAGCTTCGTTCTAGATGATTATAGATAAATATATAGATAAATCCAGATAGTTCTACGTCATGATGGGTTAGTCTATATCACTGTGGGTCATTCGAGATACATCTAGGTCATTTGTGGACATTATAGGTCATTCTAGATCATTCTAAGTCTTTATAAGCTGTTCTGCTAATTCTTCACTCTGGATTATTGTCGCGGTCATTCTGCGCCATGTTAGGGTATTCTATATTATTTTAGGTCATTCTAGAGCATTTCAGATCATTGCAAGTAATTCTAGATCAGTCTACAGTCCTGGACATTCTAGGTCATTCTAAACAAGTCTACATCCTTCTAGATAAATCTAGATCATTCTAGGTTATTCTGTGTCATGCTGGTTCATCCTAGCTCATGCTAAGTCATTCCAGGGAATTCTAGATCATTCTATTTTATGCCATGATAGGTTATTCTGTATATATCTAGGTCTTTCCAGAGCATTTTAGATCATCCTAAGTCATTCTAGATAAACCTAGATCATTGCACGTGATTCTAGATCATTCTGCGCAGGTTATTCTGTGTCGTTCTGGTCCATGCTAGCTCACTGTATTTTAGAGAATTTTATTCTAGATCATTCTAAAGAATTTTAGATGAATCCCCGTTATTGTACATAATTCTAGGGCATTCTAAGTCTTTCTGTGTTGTCTATGCTGGTTTTCTACCACCGGAAGAGAAAAGTTGTGGGCCATGAGGTCAAAGGTCACCTGATGTATATTGTAACTCTGTACTAATTAATAATGAGTAACTCGCTATAAATGGCTGAAGATCCAGCGGCTAGCATTAAGAACTTAAGAGTCAAGATGGCGGACTCCAAAACAGTGCGCCGTGTAGCGAGTAAGGTGTGTTTTCTCTCACGCAGTGTGTATATCAGACTCTATAAAACTTCAAATCCGAAGGTTTTGTTGTTGAAGCTCGAGCTCGGGGCAGCATTGCAAATGGTGGCATTTCAAAATGGCACGGTTCATTTCAGCAAAACATGCTTGCAAAAAAAAAAAAAAAAAAAAAAATAGTGCTAGCCTTCATCCTGACTAGCACAAGTGACCGGAGTGGCCTTTTCTAGGAGGGCAAGGTCTCGTTCCTCCATTAGAGAAACAAGAGGGTAAATAAGAAAACACATTCATATCTCTGAGCCATCTGCAGCGCCGCTTTTCACCAGCCCGGCCGAGTGCAATATAATAAATTAAGTTTTTAACATAGCCTGTGGGGGAAAAATCCTGACCGTGTTTTCAGAAAGAAAAAAAAAAGAAAAAAGGCCACACTGGCTTTAAACGAGCGCCCAAATGCAAATGACTCGCTTGTGAAATTACATCCTCTGGCATCTCTGTAAGAATAACTTTCCATGGCGGTGCAGACGGGTTGTTTTTAACACACACACACACACACACACACACACACATATAAAGAGGGGAAAAAATCAATAGCTTTCACCCAGAAACGCAACCAAATCTAAATCAGAGGAAGCGCTAAAGCAGGGCTGGCTGAATTTGCATAATTACATGTTTTTCCTGCTCGAACTCATCAGCGTTGACTGATGAGGTGTGCTAAAGCAGGAAAAACACTAAACAGCAGAAGTGCTGTCAGCGGCAGCCGTGACCTATTTGGCTCCAGAGGCGAAATTTTACTCGCCCTCTAATATCATATAGTTAGTATCTTTGTGCACGGCGTCTGCGACCTATTTCGTGATGAATATTTTAAGAGATTATTTTATTTATTGCTGTATTTAGGGCTCCGTTTCATGCACACGGCTTCCTGGCTTTCTTCCTTCCACAGGGCTTTAATGTGTCACTTGGTGTTGGTGTTTGTGTCTCACTCTTCTGCCTTGGATATGGTCACTATAGAGTATACAGTAATAACCGGTAAGCTGTGAGGTTTAATGTTTAATGGGGTGTCACGGCGAGCACGGTGGCCATGTTTATGTGCACACTCATAATCTGTTAATAATCCGTCTGACAGCTCAGTGGGAACGAACAACATCTGCGCCGTAATACACTAAACCATTTCAATCGGACTCTTTTAATGATGCATTAATTAAAAGCATTTTCCCCATGTGGAGTCCATCGAGACGCTCGCTGACCAAACGATCCTGTGAGAAAACCCTGTTTATGTTACACATTTTAAACCTTTTATAACTCCCTGTAAAATCTAATCGGGAGGTGATTGGACAGGTTGTGTGATGGTTATCGAAATGACATAATTCACCACGGGAAAGCTGTCATCACTAAAACACGTGGATATGTGACGTATATATCGCTTTTACTCACTGTCTACTGCTCTTAATATCACCAGCGCATCTCATTCTAGATCACCATCACCGTACATTCTACAACCTTCTACATTCTTCTAGATCGTTCTAGGTCATCGTAGACCTTTCTGACCACTGTGGGTCTATCAAGATTATTCTGTGTCATTCTAGGTTCATTCCAGATCACCTGGATCACCACTGATAATTATAAATCATTCTTGATCATTGTAGATCATTCTGGATTTGTTCTAGGCAGTTACAGATCGTCTTGGGTCATTCTAGATCGCCGGTGATCATTCTTGATTTGTCTAGATCATTCGAGGTCATTCTAGATCACTTTAAATTACCAGATCATTCTAGATCATGAAAGGTTTTTCTAGATCACTTGGGTCATTTTAGGCTATTCCAGATCACTCTCGATCACGCTGTGCTGCCTGAGCCTGGGCAGTGATGCCTGA
>CM075029.1:16548730-16561230 GCA_037576675.1 Pangasius sanitwongsei | reverse complement strand
AGGGTGGTGCAGCAAGTAGTTCTGCCACCTCACCACTCCAGGGACCCGGGTATGATCCTGAGCTTGCCGTACTGTTCTTCCTGTGTCCGGGTGGGGTTCCTCCTGGATTTATGGTTTCCTCCCACCTCCCAAAAACCTGCCAGTCGGTGGATTGGTGCCCCTTACATGTAAACGAGTGTGGTCAGAGTGTCTTCCCATCCAGGGTGTATTCCTACCGCTCACCCAGTGTTCTTGGCTAAATGCAGATCCACCACCATCCAGACCAGGAGGAAAGATTTGCTAAAGCTGAATGACAGAAGGTTGTTACATTCAGTAAAGCCTCATGTATGTAAAAGGTGCTAGGTGTTCTTTGAATTTTTCTAGGGATTGTACAGGGTCAACAGTGCATTTGCCTGAAGGCAACTGGAGCCTCCCGATTTTGACTTCAGCACCACGATATATGTACCCTGACACATTGTTTTTCCTCTCTCCTTTAATTATAATCAGTGCGAAGAGGTGGAATCGAGCTTACTTACCAGCTATCAGCTCTCTCTATGCCACCTCTGTCTATGATCTAGCTGGATCACCCTGGAGATCAATCGCTCTATTGAGTTCTCGTGATCTGATAAGGTAGATCATCCTTCTGAATCTATTATAAAGTCATTAGCAGAGCTTTTCCATTACACTGACTCTCAATGTCAAGTGTGCAGAACTCCGCTGTGAAATCTGTGATACTGTGCCTCAAAAACTTGTCGAGTTTACATGGATAAAAATTGCAAAAGTATTGCACTGCTGATCCCAGAGCCGAGGGGCCTGTCAGAAGCTACAGCTGTTAAGAAAAGGAATGACAGTAATGCAGAGGGTTGAAATCCCAAGGCGAGGGAGCACCGAGTGGTTCCGATGGTAGGTGAACCACCATACCACTGCAGACATGCAAGGCTACACTCCGGAAACCTGGACAGGAAAACTCTGAGTGATGGTCAAGCTGTTGGTGGGGAATCCTGGCCTCCTTAGGTCTGGTGTCAGCATCAGCACTGCGTGTTTCCTGAGTCGACTCAGTTGTGGTGGTGGAGAGCTATTGTTGTAATTGCTCTCGTCAACTTCCTCGAGGAGTCCCTAGGTTGTTGAGCTGCGGTTCTGCAATTTACGCTTTACGCTCTTGGCTCAGTCACGCTGTCAAGGAGTCAGTTTGAGTGAGCTCAATTGCAAAGAGAGCCTGAGCACCGGGAACGGCTGTAAGTAGACATTATTCAAACAAAATGTCTCCATGAGGAGAGCAGGACTCAAACGTACGAGGTGAACTTACTGCCAGAAACTGCCAGAAACGCACACGCTGATGCACACTGACAGGAGTCCTGAGGCAAGTCCGCTGGAGTCGTTTTGGTCATTACGGTGGGACAGCGATGATCTGCCTCCTGCTTCTCGTGTTCCTCTGTTATTATTGCACCTTTTCTAATTCACTTCACAATGAACATTAGTGTCTTTACTAACCATATTGTTTATAATGCAGTTATAATATAGATATTAACGACATCAAAGGCTTTGATAGATATCTAGTACACCAAAATCCTGTGTGTTCAAATATGAATTAGCCTACAGTGTTCTACTTTTCTCGTTCCTTTCCTTACCCGTCTTTTCTGTACCTCCCAATACAGTCTTTCTCTCTTTCTATACCGGTCTTTTCCTCTACGTATCTCTCTCTTTCTGTAAATATCTGAGTCTCTACCTGTCGCTTTTTTTTTTTTTTTTTTTTACTTTTTTTTCTTTGCCTGTCAGTGTGTTTAAATAATATCTCTGTGTCTAAATATGTCTCTCTTTACCTGTTTCATTTTCTACCTATCTCTATTTTTTCCTCTCTGTCTGTCTGTCTCTCTCTCTCTCTCTGTCTCTCTCTCTATGCCTGTCTCTGTCTGTCTGTCTCTCTCTCTCTCTTTCTTTATACCAGTCTCTGTCTGTCTGTCTGTCTCTCTCTCTCTCTCTATACCTATCTCTGTCTGTCTGTCTCTTTCTCTCTCTCTCTCTCTATGCCTGTCTCTGTCTGTCTGTCTCTCTCTCTCTCTCTCTCTCTTTATACCAGTCTCTGTCTGTCTGTCTCTCTCTCTCTCTCTCTCTCTCTGTCTCTCTCTCTATGCCTGTCTCTGTCTGTCTGTCTCTCTCTCTCTCTGTCTCTCTCTCTATGCCTGTCTCTGTCTGTCTGTCTCTCTCTCTCTTTCTTTATACCAGTCTCTGTCTGTCTGTCTGTCTGTCTCTCTCTCTCTCTCTCTATGCCTGTCTCTGTCTGTCTGTCTCTCTCTCTCTCTATGCCTGTCTCTCTGTCTGTCTCATTTTCTGCCCTTCCATCTTGACACACATCTCTTTCATTTTTTGTCTCTTTCTATTTCTATTTCTAATCTACCTGTCTGTCTCTCTTTCTCAAACTGCTCTCTCAATACCTGTCTCTTGCTACATACTTCCACATGTCTCTCTCTACCTCTCTCTTTCTCTACTTATCTCTCTCTCTCTCTATTTATGTCTCTTTTGCTACCTGTTGCCTAATTATTCTCTTTGAACCTGTCTTTCTCTCAATATACCTGTCTCTTTTTTTTATACATCTCTATCTGTCTCTATATTTTCCTCTCTCTATACCTGTCTTCCTCTATTTCTCTTTCTTTCTCTCTGTACCTGTCTGTCTCTACCTATATGTCTCTTTCTTTCTCTTGATCCGTCTCTTTATACCTGTCTCTTCCTCTACCTGTTCCCTGTTATCATAATTTTATTTATGTATTCCCTTTCTTCTGCACAGTAATGATTTCTTGTCATTGATATTTAGCTAGATTTGAGTCACACATATTAAGTTGCGGTGTTTAGTATTGGACACGGGATTGAAGCACATTACGTTTAAAACAAAACGCAGCATCGAACTTGTGTAGTGCATTTCAGGTACAGCCATGGTTTAAAAAAATCATTTTAATATGTACTTACACTTACAAAATATCATTTTCAGGAAACATACGTTTATTTATTTATTTATTTACTTACTTACTTACTTACTTATTTATTATATTTCATTAGAAAATGTATGCATCCTGAAAGTATAGTATAAATTATTTATGTGGACATAAATAATATTCAGATTGAACTGAAATTCATTCTGACAGCTTTATTACCTTCTCATGACTGACACTGAGCTTCGCTGATTTAATACTTAAGTAATTATAAGTTAATTACCATAATTGCAATAAGCTTTATAGAGTCAGAGCAACTAAAGAGCCGACACAAGGCATTCACTTTTCCCATCAGAACACACACACACACACACACTCGGTTTTGAGTTACACTGTGTTACACGTCACACCCTGTGTTCGCGCTCACGTGCACCACAATGTCCTGATCGTTTCTATTTGTTGTTCAGTATTTCGATGTGACGCATCATTATACAAACAACTTACGGCTAATGTATATCGACACATAAACGCAGTGTACCGTCACTTTTCCATATCAATATTTCACACACTCAAAAGACTCGGTCACCTCCACACTTTTTCACTGCTGTGTCTCATCTTTTTATTCACACACACACACACACACACACACACACACACAGATATCACGGGTCACAAACCATCACAGCAAAAAAAAAAATTTCTATTTTTGTAATAGAAAGCAATGCTTCAGTGATGTGCAACGGAAAAGCCGACCTACACACACTCCAATATAACACACACACACACACACACTCATATAAACACACATACACCCACACTAAAATCAATAATGCTCTTTGCCAAATTCAAGGATGCTGCAAGCATTTTTTTCGACAAAACTTTTACTAGATGGTGTACTTGGTGACCTAGTGTGTGTGTGTGTGTGTGTGTGTGTGTGTGTGTGTGTGTGTGCAGAAATGAGCGACGGTTGTTCCACGAACTGTAATGGGAACGGAGAGTGTGTTTCGGGTCACTGTCACTGTTTCACCGGTTTCCTCGGACCAGACTGTTCAAAAGGTACAAACAAACACACACACACACACACACATATCTCACACACACACAAAACTTCACAACCTATTGCACAACAACACAACAAGTATATAACATACTATAACATACTAATATAACACAAACCTTACACCAACCTGACAGTGCTACACACACTCGCAAAACATGCACATGATACACACCAAACCAACACCTGTGTGTGTGTGTGTGTTTCAGACTCATGCCCGGTGTTGTGTAGCGGTAACGGCGAGTATGATAAAGGTGTGTGTGTGTGTCACGCCGGCTGGAAGGGAGCAGAGTGTGAAGTGGAGGATGGACAGTGTATCGATCCCACCTGCTCCAACAACGGAGAGTGTGTCGACGGAGTGTGTGTGTGCGCACCAGCCTTTAAAGGCAACAACTGTGAGGAAGGTGTGTGAGCAACACAAATACACACGCTTTTTGTTCTTTCTGTCACTTTCCTTATCCCCTAGCGTGCACACATTCTGACAGTTCGGCATAGAGTGAACTGAATGAACTGTAACTCTGTGTGTGTGTGTGTGTGTGTGTGTGTGTTGCAGTGGACTGCATCGACCCCACATGTTCAGGTCGAGGTGTGTGTGTCCGTGGGGAGTGTGTGTGTTCTGCCGGATGGGGTGGAGAAATGTGTGAGAATCCTCTCCCGGTCTGTAAGGAGCAGTGCTCGAGACACGGGACGTACCATTCCGAAACGGGGATGTGTGAGTGTGAGCAGGGCTGGACCGGAACCGACTGCTCTACAGGTTAGACGCACACACACACACACACACACACACACACACACAAAGGTGAGCTACACACAAATACACACTGGGGAATGCTGCATTTGTGATACCGTATAAGTAATAATTTGCTAATCGTAATAACGTCATTTCCCACCTCAGCACGTTGGACGCTTCCACGGAAGAGTGTCTTTTGTTTTGACTTTTGGGAAAAGGGCTAGGGGTGGAAATTGAATCGGAGTAAACTTTTAGGGGCGGAGCCTGACTCTGGGGAAAGTTTAGGGGCGGAGCCTAACTCTGGGGAAATATTAGGGGCGGAGCCTGACTCTGGGGAAAGTTTTAGGAGCTGGACTCTGGGGAGCTCAAAGCCGAGTCAAGGAAGAGTAATGTGAGGTTGAAGTTCCACGTCTAAAGTTCCTGACCTAGCATTCCTAGGCTAACTTCTTGGTCTAAAGATGCTGAGCTGAATTCCTGAACCTAAAGTTTCTGTGCTAGACTTTCTGGACTAAGGATATCAGGCTAAAATTCTTGGGCTAAAATTTGTAGTCTGAAGTTTCCAGGCTGTGAAAGCTAGGCTAAGGTTCCTGGCCTCAGGTTCCTGACTTTAAGATCCTCAGTAAGAAAAAGCTAATGATCAGGAGGCATGTTCAAGAAGAAGCTGGAGCATAAGGATGTAAAATCAGGAAGTGAAACTGGCAGCCTCTTTCTTTTACTTTATTTCTCAACTTTTGTGAAAATTATTTTCAATCAGAGAACTGCAGCCAAGGCAATGGAAATGATCACAAGAGCTTTTTCAGAGGGAAATTTGCTGACACAATTACTATCGACTTCAAAACTTCACTTTCCTCCTTAAAACACGTTTGTGAAATTGATTTTGTTGTAAGACGATGCTGCGGATGTCATTGATCAGTGATTAGATATGATGAGGTGTGTATCGACCTGCGATCACGTGTAATGCGGTATGTATCGATGAAGAACGATATTCGGACAGACGGGGAACGAGACGAGGAGGGAAACTGAGAGAGACGGCTTCCAGAAACCGGCAGACTTTCCATGAAGCCTGAATTCATAAATCATTCTAACTGCTGGAGCGCAAACGCGGTGATTTATGAACACAAGCCTCGTGCAAAGTGTTGCCTCATTATATAAATATATATGATTGATTTTACATCAGGACAATAAAGCGAAGGATAACCAGAGAGAAGAGGAAGAAAGAAAGATAGAACGTGATTGAGGAGAACTACATCAGCTTCTTATGTAGGTTTTAAAATTCTAATACCGTGATTAAAGAAGATGAATATTTTAACACGCATACGGTGTTCCTGCGCTGTGATTGGTCGCCTGGACGAGCTCGAGGCACCTGATAGGCCGCCGGCTCCTGCGAGTACGCTATTATTCATCTTCAACTCATTAAATTCACAAGTATGTGGATATTAAAAATGATTTCAGTGCAAATTTAAAGTTTAACGTATGATTCACTGCCATGTGTCTGGAGCAACAGTAATGTAACGTAAAAAAAATCTGTAAAAAGGAAAAGCTAACAAAAGAGGTAAACAGATGGATACAAAAATTTAATATATACAATATGGCTTTTTTTTTTTTTTAATTTCCAGCTCATTAATGTGAATTCTGAAAGTGCAAATGGAAAATCCTGAAATTTGGAAGAAAAAAAAAAATTTTAAGTTTTGAAAAGAAAGTTTTTATACTGGGCTTTTATTAGTTCCTGGACTAAACTTTTTGGTTTAAAGTTCCAGGTCTAAGATTCTGAATTAAAGTTTTTGAGCTAAAGATTCCTGGATTAAAATTCTGAGTCACTGTCAGAGGTCACTGAGTTAAAGTTCCTGGGCTATGGTTCCTGGATTACAGCGCCTGAAGTGAAATTCCTCTATTGAAGTTCTTTGTTTAAAGAACTTAAAATTCCTGCTCTGAGATTTCTGAATTAAAGTTCCTGGACTATGGTTCCTGGACCAAAGCCCCTGGATTAAATTTTTGGCTAAAGTTCTGGCTTTAAGGTTCCTGAACTAAAGTTCCTTGATTTAAAATATTTGGTCGAAAGTTCCAGGGCTAAAGCTCCTGGATTAATGTTTGAAATGGAAACCTATCTTAGTTCCCTCGTCTCAGTTAGATTTGCATTAAAGCTACGATGCTAATGTAGCTAACAAGTGTTGGTACACTTACTGCACGTCTAAACTGCGCAGGTTTCATTTTATCCAGTAGTGGAGGTTTAGCGTAGCAAAGAAAACCTTGCACTTTTGTTTTATTTACCAGGTTTTTTTATACAAAAACCTCAAGGAGGAGTTAGAGGTTTGAGGTCTGAATCTTTAATCAGCTCACAGAGAACAACAAGCGAAAAATAATTTCGGACTCGGTGGAGATTTGGCAAAGGGATCAGAGTGAATACGCCGTTTCTCTCGACCTGCTAATGAGAGTTCGGCTGAGAATCCTTAAAGAAGGTGATTTATCCTTCAGTAGATCACAGGGCAGGAGAAATGAAAGAGAAATGAAAGAGAAAAGAGAAGAAAAGAGCAAGATGAACGAGTGAGAGGAAGTGCAGTGTGTCACTCATGTTTAATGGCTTTTCTTAATGTTTCACACCATTTCAGCATCATTAACTGATTATTAAACCCGACTTCTCTTAAACACACACACACACACAGAGAGAGAGAGAGAGAGAGAGAGAGAGAGAGAGAGAGAGCAGTGTGTAATGAATTTTTACTGCATGTTTTATTCATAAGCATTAGACACAAGGGAAGTGTGTTTTATCTTCTGTCTCTTACTTTCTTTAATTCCTTCTAGTTTCTTGTCTTTCTTTCTTATTTATTTATTTATTTGTGTAATTTTTTTCTTTATTCACCTTTTTCTCTTTCTTGTTTCTCTCATCTATTTTCCTTCTTTTTTTCTCTCATTGGTTTTGTTGTTTTTTTTCCTGCAAATCTCTCCAGTCTCTATCCCATTTTCTTGTGTTTGTTGGTCTTTCTTTCTTCCTTTCTTTCTTTTATCTGAATCATTTTGTCCTTTAATATCTCTCTCTCCCTCTCTCTCTTTCTCTCCCTCTCCTCGTAGAAGTGTGTCCTGTGCCATGTACCGTCCACGGCATGTGTGTCGGTGGGCGGTGCCAGTGTGAGGATGGGTGGGCGGGGCCATCCTGTGACAGACAGGCCTGTCATCCAATCTGTGAGGAGCATGGGGAGTGTAAAGACGGGCAGTGTGTGTGTCACGCTGGCTGGGAGGGAGAACACTGTACTATTGGTAAGTGTGTGTGCGTGTGTGTGTGCGTGTGTGTGTTTGGAGGAAAGGAACAGATTGGCTGTCTCCTACTTCTTTCTTTCTTTCTTCTTTCTCTCTCTCTCTCTCTCTCTCTCTGAGAGAGATCAGGAGGTAACAGTTGCTCGAGGCAGAGACACTGCGAAAAGAACAAAACGAACTTCATGCTAACTCATGCACACACTCGCACACACACACACACACACACACGGTAGCTTGTGTTCTAGGTTTTTTAAAAGCCTTTTGTTGCTTCAGTGTAGCATTTTGTGTGTGTGTGTGTGTGTGTGTGAATAATGCACTCACTCTCATCCTGTCTCTTTCTCCAGCTCATTACCAGGATTTGCTGGATAAAGGTAGGTCATGTGACCTTTTAGAAGTAGGTATTAAATAAAACACACACTCACATACTCACACATGTGTACCTGTCTCTCTCTCTCTCTCTCTCTCTCTCTCGCTCTCTCTTTCTCTCTCTCTCTCTCTGTCTGTCTGTCTCTCAGGTGTGTGTCCTGGTCTGTGTAACAGTAACGGCCGGTGTGTCCTCGGCCAGTTCGGGTGGAGATGTGTGTGCCAACCCGGCTGGAGCGGAGACGGCTGTAACGTCGTCATGGAGACACAGTGCGGCGATAGCAGCGACAACGATGGAGGTAAATGAAGAGGCGGAGTTAATGAGAAGGGGGCGGGGTCAGTAAATGACAGCCATTCATTATATCATCTGGAGGGGAAAGATGGAGTGAAGGACTTTCTTTAATTAGATAACAGAGGAAAACGCACAAACACCACACACACACACACACAGTCATATTCTGTCATACACACACAGGCATACAGAAAAGTGTGTGTTGTGCATTTCTGGATTATTTTCCTGTGGGATGCAAACAGAGATCTTTTAAATAGAGCAGAACAATGAGAACACACACACACACACACACACACACAGTGCTACACAAGCATACAAACAACCGTACACTATCATACACATTTTCATAAAACACTCCCTGATACACTCTGTGTGTGTGTGTGTGTGTGTGTGTGTTCCAGACGGCCTAGTGGACTGTACAGACCCGGATTGCTGTGGTCAGCAGGTGTGTGTGAACTCTCCACTCTGTCAGGGCTCACCTGACCCTCGTGATATCATCCAGCAGAGCTCAGCCTCCGTTAGGCCACGCCCACCAGCTTCATTTTTTGAGCGAGTGCGATTTCTTGCCGGGAACACGCACACACTGCCAGGAGATGTGCAGTGGGACGGCAGGTAATACGCGGTGTTTAATATTTGATATTCTCATAACGTTGTTCTACTCAAAGTCAAAAATGAGCTCATGTTCAATATTTAGTCGCCCAACAACGGTCCAATGTTCTGAGGTAATTTAGAGATAACTCTGTAATTCTGACATTATTCTGAGGTAACTGATTCTGTGGTCATTCTGATGTAATTTGGGTAATTCTGAGGTAATTCTGGGGTAACACGGGTAATTCGGAGGTAAATTTAAGGTAATTCGGGTGATTCTAATGTAACTCTGGTAATTCTGAGGTCATTTACGAGGTACCTTGGGTAATTATAAGGTAATTCTGGGGTAACTCTGTGGTAATTTTGAGGTAATTCTGGGCTTTCTGAGGTAACGCTGTGGTAATTCTGATGTAAATCTGTGGTAATTTTGAGGTAATTCTGTGGTAATTTTGAGGTAACTCTGGGCTTTCTGAGGTAACGCTGTGGTAATTTTGAGGTACCTCTAGGTAACTGAAGTAATTTAGAGGTAACTCTGAGGGTAGCTATGTGCTAATTCTGTGGTAACTGAGGTAGCGGAGGTAACTCTGAGGTAACTCTAGGTAACTGATGTAAATTTGAGGGTAACTCTGAGGTAATTCTATGGTAAAGTCTGAAGTAATTATGAAGTTACTATGGAGTAGTCCTGAGGTAACTGAGATAACTTGGATACAACTCAGAAGTAATCGCGAGGTAACTCAGACGTAACTCTGCAATAACTACTGAGGTAATTCTGAGGTAACTCTGAGGTAAGACTCGGGTAACTCTGAAGTGATTTTGAAGTGATTGTGTGGTAACTGTCTCTTTCCAGCCGTGTGTGTGTGATCAGAGGTCGTGTGTTTGCACCTGATGGAACTCCGCTGGTTGGTGTGAACATCACATTTCAGCAGAAACCAGAATACGGTTTCACACTCAGCCGGCAAGATGGCAGGTAACACACACATGAACACACACACAAACACATCCAAAACACATTAGGGCACACACAGGCACATAGAGTAGTTAAGTTCTATAAATGAGTGTGTGTGTGTGTGTGTGTGTTTTTGTTGTAGTTTCGACCTGCTGGCTGTAGGGGGCACATCCGTGACCCTGCTTTTCCAGCGAGTGCCTTTCCTCCCTCAGTCTCGTTCTGTCTGGTTGCCATGGAATCGCTTTGTTGTCATTGAGCGGGTGATGATGTCACGGGTTGAGGCTCCTCCCCCCTCATGTGAGCACAAGAACCTGGTTGGCCCAAATCCTGTCGTTCTTCCCGCTCCTCTCACACAGTTTGCTGGACAGTGTGAGGAAAGAGGACCTGTCATACCTGAGCTGCAGGTACAAAACTACCCATGACATGCCACGCCCACTCTGAAATCTAATAGAATACGTCATCGTTTCTATAGTAACAGCTCATTCACAGGGAATTGTACAGTTGACAAACCACATAAACAGATTTAAAAATGGGTTTAATCACTGATGATGAAAGACATTTCTTTAACGTTTATGGAAGGAGTCTCCAGTGTCAGTGCTTTGTAACAGTCAGAGGTAAAGCTGTAACTTCAGCACAGAGGAGTTTAAACTTAAAGTTACAGTTTTTCCTCTGACTGTCACAGAGCCCTGACACTGGAGACTCCTTCCTTAAATGTTAAATAAATGAACGTCTCCTCACAGAAAACTTCACCACATCAGCGATTTTTTAAAATCCGTTTTATCTGTACAAGTCCCAATGAATGAGCCGTTGCTATAGAAACGAAAGTGTATTAGAAGAGCGCATTAATATACACCTGTGATTTGCACCTAGCTACTTTATAGAAAATTAATTAACACCTTCCGACCAATCAGAATCCAGACTTCTGTATAAATATATAAAAATAGTTGGTCTTTATAATTGTGGTGACGGCTGAGAGTCGACTTCCTGTTTCTCGACAGTTTCTTTTTCCTTCTGTCTCTGTAGGTGGTTCAGGAGGATATAGAGATGGCAGGAAGTTTTGCGAAGTTGAGTTACGTGTCGTCCCGCGCTCCGGGTTACCTGTCTGTCCTGCGTGTGCTCCTGACTCCGCCCATCATCCCGCTGGGGCTGCTGAAGGTCCACGTCTCCGTGTGTGTGGAGGGGACGCTGGTCTCCAAATCGTTCGCCGCAGAACCGAATCTGAGCTACGTCTACAGCTGGAACAAGACAGATGTGTACGGACAGCTGGTCAGCGGCCTCACACATGCACTTGGTCAGTCTGTGTGTGTGTGTGTGTGTGTGTGTGTGTGTGTGTGTGTGTGATTATCTGCCTCCTGTCTCTCTACATATGTGTGGTTGATCTATATTCATTAGTGTGACATTCTTGCTGTGTGTGTGTGTGTGTGTGTGTGTGTGATTAACCTGTGAGTAATTACAAAGCTCACACACACACACACACACACACGCACACACACATGCACGCAGTAGGCTAAGTGGTGATAAGCAGAGAGTTTTAATTAATGCAGTATCTCTCTCTTTCCTCATCTGTGTGTGTGTGTGTGTGTGTGTGTGTGTGTGTGTGTGTGTTTGTGTGTGTGTGTGTGTAGTCTCCGTAGGATACGAGTATGAGGTGTGTCCGGACTTCATCCTGTGGGAGGAGTGTGTGGTGGAGCTGCAGGGTGCCGAGCTGATCTCATCGCAGCTGGGTGGCTGGACACTCGACAAGCATCACACACTGCACGTGGAGAGCGGTGAGACACACGCGCACACACACACACACACACACACACACACACACACACACACAAAATTTACTGAAAACTGTCTTCCTCTTTCAGGAATCCTCTATAAAGGGGATGGGGAAAACGTGTACATTTCCCATCAGCCCCCGCTCATCTCCACGGTGATGGGGACAGGGGCGGTCCGTCCACTCGCATGCCCGAGCTGTAACGGCCCGGCAGCCAATCAGAAGCTGTTCTCTCCGGTGGCGTTAGCGTGCGGATCGGACGGGAGCGTTTACGTCGGAGATTTCAACTTCATCCGCAGAATCTTACCGAACGGAGTCAGCGTCAATCTGCTCGAGCTCAGGTCGGTCGCCGTGGTAACCATTCACTCACTCGCGCGCACACACACACACACACACACACACACACACACACACACACACACATTCAAGTCTATTCTTATCTGTTTATTTGTTTATTTATTTGTTTGTTTGTTTGTTTATCTTCACTCTCTTTCATTATTGCAGGAATCGAGATATCAGACATAGGTATGTCTCTCTCTCTCTCTCTCTCTCACACACACACACACACACACACACACACACACACACACACACACACACACAAACA
>CM075029.1:16501615-16526450 GCA_037576675.1 Pangasius sanitwongsei | reverse complement strand
GTTCGTTTCATTTGAAATCCATTGTGGTGGTGTATAGAGCCAAAAATGTTAGAATTGTGTCGATGTCCCAATATTTAAGGACCTGACTGTATATTATATTATATTATATTATATTATATTATATTATATTATATTATATTATATTATATTATATTAGAAATAAATCATAATGTTTCTAAGGAACTGTATATTTTTAGATAAACTGGGATCCTTTCAAAACTGGGAGCATGTTGACTAAGGATGTTTTGTAATTCTTTTTAATAATTGTACAATGTTTGTTTACATGAATTATACATTATACATTTTATAGTTATTAATAGTGCACAGAGAACAGCAATCGATCATGTGATCACACCCACACCTACTTTCAGGGGTTCTGAAACTGAGGCATGGATCAAAAAAGCAGATCGTTCCTCCTACACACACTTTCTATAAAACTCGGAGTCATGCACAAGGTATGAAACACTTTGTGCTGTGCTGTTACAGTAAATTAATAAATGCACATCCCCGAGTGCTCTATTCCTTTTACACCACAGCAATTCGCCAACACTACCAATAGTTTATTTATTAAAGAATGACCCATTGTACTTTATATACTTTTATAGTTACATTTAGTAACTAGCGTAAGAAAGATCGTAATTTTTTCATGTCAGTGCAGAACACAATCTGGACAGTGCTTTTGGTCCACTCTGAAACCAGCCTAATGAAGTTCCACCAGGTGCCTTGTTCTGATGGATAGGCTCAATTAATAAAACCTAATAAAAGGCTCATGAATTATTATCTAGCTAACTACCTTGATAAATGGCCTACATGCTAATTAGATTTATGTCACACCCTTTTAGTACCAGGTTAAATCCTTTAAGGAAACCAAAGAACCCTTAAAGAACTTTTTTTTTATATATCATAATCATGCAAACACACAGGAATAAACATAGAAACACTCTTTTCCTTTGGAGAAAAAAAACACTCAAATGCACAGTCCAAGGTGTGAAAACTTGTTAGACGGCTCTATCGAGCACATTAACACTTTATCTCGTACCTCTGTTTTCCACACTTTGCCTTCGATCTGGAAGAGTCTGTAGGTGAACACACACTGATCACAGCTGCAGAGAAAAGAAAAAAAAACAGCATCTCAGTTCAATCCTCAGCTATAGACTCGCGCACACGTACATAAATAATGAAAAAGGATGAAAGAGAAGTCATCAGTCTCAGTAGTATCATTTCTACATAACCAGTTTCATAAAATAGCAGAATAAGCTGATCACGTTGCAAATACGCAAATCACATTGTGACTATATTGTGTATGTTAGAGCAAGAGCAAATAATAACAACAAAATATGTACAAGAGGTGGGATCTCTGTGACCAGATTTGAGAACTGCTGGTTTAGATTAGTGGCAGTGCTCGCTCTTTCCCCTCAAGGGAAATTGTGTTTTGGCATGACCCAGCTGGACGGAAGCTGGGGTCAGAGTGCCAGGTCAGCTGTTGAAGGAATTGACAGTTCAGGACCTTGCTTAAGGGCCCAACTGAGGCACAATGGCAGCACTGGGATTTGAACTCTCAGCCTTACAGTCAGTGGTTCAAAACCTCTACAATTGAGCTACCCATGCCCAAATCCCTGTACGCATCCTGGGACTATTAGAAAGTCAGTGTTGTTCCTCGAGTAAGTCACTTATCCATCAACTACTTGCTCAGTTCTGTTCCTGGACAGGATTCTGCCTCACTTATTAACTTCTACCAAATGAATAAATATAAATCTAGAAGATGGTTGGATCCGAACTTTGTAGTAAATTTGGTTGTATTCCGATGGTATAAAACTGGTGTGGAGCTCTGGTCCTGGTGACCACATGCTCTACATCTTTTTGTGTGTTTCCTCTTCTAAGACACCCATTCATGTCAATTCATGAAAGGCCTGGTGATTGCCTGGGTAGCTGGATATGATGTGTCAGAGAAGGGGAAATAACAAAATCTGCAATGCAATTGGAAATCCAAGACAAGGGTTGGGAAATATAAGGTTAGGAGAAGAGCAAAGCAAGCTCTGTGGTTACGTTTCAAAACTAATGAGCAAAAGATATATTTAAAATATCCCAAAAGAGGAAATTGTGTTTTGGCATCACCCAGCTGGAAGGAAGTGGGAGTCAGTTGTTGTACAGTATCCTTGGAGGAATTGACAAATCCAGGGCGTTGCTTAAGGGCCTAGCAGTGAGATTTGAGATAACTCTCAGCCTTCCCATCAGTGGTTCACAATCTTAAACATCAAGCTACCATTGCCTACATCCCAGTTCAACTCACATGACTGCCCAAAAGCCACTGTTGCCCCTCAACCGCTTGCTCAGTTCTGCTCTTGGACTGGACTCTGCATCAGTTATACGCCTCTTTGGATAAAAAAATCCGCCAAATGACTATAAGTCTTGTATCTTAACTTCTGAAGGACAGTTAGCTTCATGTTCATGGTGTAAGCTTCATGTTCATGGTGTCTTTCCTACTCTAACACAATTTGAAGAGTGGGAAGGCCCCACTCCAGCCATTTGTTTTGTTAAATCAAACAGAAATAAAAATATATTTCTACAGTAACAGGCCCATCCAAACAGTCCTTTTTGAAAAGAACAACCTAAAAATATGGATGATTCACTCCAGAGATTTGCTGTAATTATGAAATCAACATGTGTGGTGTCAAAAAATACCAATGAATTGTGCTCCAAATGGCCATTACGTCCAACCTGACTAGTTGAATGAGATGTGTTACAGCACAAAACACTATAAAACACTGGGACCAGGGGTTAGTGAGAACAGTGGTGTAAATCGTACACAGATAAAACATTGAGTTACTCAGCAAAATTGATTATATTCAAAAATTTATGATAGGCTTTTTTTCTGATATGCAAGATTGGATCGTAGGGAAGTATTAAAATCCTGAAATGCAGAAGTGGCTGGATGTCACTATCAGAAGTGAGAACATGAGACGTCACATGATAATGTTTTGGGGCTCAGATTCAGTAGTAAAGCAACTTGAAAAGTCAATGTCAGTGTTTTTAACAACTTTCGCTTCCAGGTGTTTTGCCGAGTTCCAATTTCTTGGAAATCGGGACACGTTACGAGGTGAAAAATTAGTTCACGGTACATTTCCGTTAATGAATTCAGTCAACGCTTTGTTGCAGTGTGACTGAGCTGAGCGTGTGAGGCTCTCTGAAAATCCTGGGAATTTAACTCCCAAACATAATAACACTCTTAATTCAATGAAAATTACACTACTGAGAAGAAAAGTGAAATAGGGTGAAATTATGTGCAAAAATACACAAATTACAAATAAATAACACAATTACTATAATGCGCAATAAGTCTAACTTTCTCTATAAAAGGTTTCGATTTTTCATCTAGTAACTTCAATTTTAAATTAGATGTTAACGTAGCTATCACTCATTTATTACTGCTAGCTGACATTTTAAAATGATCTGGATGACATAGAGAAGATAACTGTATATTTTAGTTTATTTTGGTGCTTTTCCATGCTTAAAAAAGAAGTATAATAATATCCAATAGTATAAACTGATGATAAAATTTATGATTAAATTTTACACACATAGTAGCGCTAGGCATTTGTAGCCAATCGTACAAGCCACATTTGACCAGTTTAGCCAATTTTACTAGACATTTTAAGCTAATTCACTAACCATTTCTAGCCAGTTTTACTGCCATTTTTAGCCAATTTTATTAGCCATTTTATCTAAAATTGCTAGCTATTTTTAGCCAACTTTACTAGGCATTTTTAATAAATTTCTCTAACCATTTCAAGCTAATTTTACTAGCTAATTCTAGCTAATTTTAATAGCTATTTCAACAATTTAGTAGCCAGTTTCCAAGCTATTTTTATAAAAATTTCCTAGCCATTTTTACAATTTTCCTAGCTAATTTTTGTAATTTTGTTAGCATTCAGTTAAGCTTCCTTATTAATAGGTAAATATTTTTAAAGTGAACTGTGTATTATTAGTGGTGTGGGTGGGTAGTTAGTTCGTTTTGTCTTGACAGCACTTCTGCGTCTTACTTTAGCTGAGTGTTTGAGTAAGTGTAATGTATGTAAGGATATGACTACAGAGGAAACTGTGAATCATGACTCTGACCTCAGGTAGAGTTCTGTATAATGTTGAGAAATGAGCTGTACCAGTTCATTTCTTTTTTGTAAAAAGTTTTATACGAATATATTTGCAGCTAAAAGTTGAAGTTTGTATGTTTGTTTGTTTTTGTCACCCATCTCCTATCAGTTGCAGTTTAAACTCTCTGTCCCAGGGATCAACAAGAATTTTTTTTTTTAACAGACTCAGAACATTTTAAAAAGTACATTCTTTGGAAAAACTAATGCTAACTCTAGAACTTCTTCTCTAGGTTCTTCTCTAGGTTCCTCAGTCCTCCTTGTAGACACGATTCCAAGTAGAACCACTTCAGGAACTATTCAAAGAAAATAGGAACTCTTGGTTTTTTTTTTCTAGGAGTGCAGATTGAAGCACTTTTAATCGGAGTAGAAACCAAATTTTATTTTTATATCTTTTTTTTTTTTTTTATTAGATTTTTACTGTTGTTGCTGTTGCTGTAATAATAATAATAATAATAATTAAATACAGCACTGTGCAAAAGTCATAGACACCTTTATATTTTTAATACAGATTTTGTTATAGATGTTTTTACGGCTTTATGTTTTACTTTTTCTGCCTATTTTACCAATTCTGCATTATCGAGTCAGTACAAAACACTTTAGATTTCCAAACGTTGTTTGTTCAACAAAAAATGAAATGTTAAAGAAAGTGCATGTCGGTAAAGAAAGTGCCATTTCAGACAGAAAGCATGGGCTGCTGAAGGAGGTGTGATGGTCAGAGTCTCCTGAGGAACTGTGGCTGATTCTCGGAGATGCTCATTAAACCTTAGGAGCCAGTGTCCTTATAAAACTGCACAAAGTTGTTAAATTAAAAAATGTTCATAATTTTTAAAAAAAATTTTCATTCTTTTTAAAAGGAGCTTTTGCTTTACTGCATTTCTTTGCATGTGCCAAAGACTTTTGCATGCTACAGTATTTTTTAAAAACTATTTTACTTTATTTTTTATTTTAATTTAGCCTTCTATTTTTTTGGTGATTTTGATGTCTAAGCATTTATTTATTTATTTATTTATTTATTATTGCTTTTTCCATTTTGTCTTTTCATTCCTTTCCGAAGCCGAGACGCTGCTATACCAGTGAAAGTTACATTAATCTGACATTGATTTTAAAATCCATTTTAATCTATTTTCACATCTGTTCAATATAAACAATATAAAGTGTATAAACGGTATAAAGTATATAAAGAGTATAAACAGTATAAAGTATATAAAGTGTATAAAGAGTATAAAGAGTATAAAGTGTATAAACAGTATAAAGTGTATAAAGAGTATAAAGTATATAAAGAGTATAAAGAGTATAAAGTATATAAACAGTATAAAGAGTATAAAGTATATAAACAGTATAAAGAGTATAAAGAGTATAAAGTATATAGTCTATAAAGAGTATAAAGTATATAAAGAGTATAAAGAGTATAAAGTGTATAAAGAGTATAAAGTATATAAAGAGTATAAAGTATATAACGTATAAAGTATATAACGTATAAAGAGTATAAAGTATAAAGAGTATAAAGTATAAAGAGTATAAAGTATAAAGAGTATAAAGAGTATAAAGTGTATAAAGAGTATAAAGTATATAACCATTCCTGAGTAAAACAGAACCCAAAAATTCCTAAAAGATCCTGGAGAGAGAAACGGGAGCATGGATTTACAAATAAGCAGGTGTTTAAAATCTTTTTTATAAAGGAATAAATAAATGAATAAAAAGGAGAGCACGTACAGCACGCAGATGCAGTAGGACCCCGGGACGGTCTCGCTGTCTCTGATTAGGAAGCTGCCGTCTCGGCCGGTCGCCCCCAGGATCCTCTCAGCTCGCTCTTTACTGATGGCCCCGTGGTACATCGCTAACTCTTCCATCCTTATTGCACTGTTAACCTCAAGCTCTCTCTCTCTCACACACACACACACACACATGCACACACACGCGTGCACACTCTTTCTCTCTCTCACACACACACACACACACACACACGCACTCGGCTAATAACACTAAAGATAAATTAAGCGTGCTGCTATAAACACTCCGCGTCTCGTCGTAGTAGACGTTGTTGTAGTTGAGGGTATGAGTGCTAATAAATTTAGAAGTGATACAGAAATCAGGAAGACGCATATTCACACATACTCTCACTTACACACACACACACACACACACACGCACAGGAAGTAGCCGCTTGTCTCTGGAATCGACTTATTCAGCATCCGCCACCCATTAACCACTTGCAGCCACAAACCACAGACAGAGCTAAAGCTAAAGCTAAAGCAGACCGACATTCACTTTATTTACTGCATCAACAAGCCATGAAATATCATCTTCAAATACAGTGACGCTAAGGATTGAACTAGTGTCTGTGTGAACTAGGATTGGGATTAGGCTACATTCCTCTATGTTCATGAAAATATTGTTGTGTTCCCTATATGAGAATAAAAATAAACAGTTTAGATTTCCTAAGTTGTCCTGTTCTAGTGAGAACCCGTGGAAGCTAGGTTAGCAGTCAGCGCTAAGTGTTACATTACTGTGTCCTTTTAGCCGGACGGAGTATTTTTTCTTCCTAATTTACGAGCACACCTGAGAGAAATGTTGATGTTCCACACAATTCTGTTTATTTATTTATTTAAATACACTCTCTGTGCCTTCACTGTGTGTGTATTAGAAGTGGAAACGGCTGCATCCTAGCTAGCTAAACTGTGAACCTTATTTTGCGGTTGCCTAGCAACAGTGAGCTCTCAGTATGCTAAGTCTGCTCACCACTTTAACCACTTGAACAGTTCACAAATAATGAAAATCAGTTCGATGGAGGAGGTGTAAGTGTGTGTGTGTGTGTGTGTGTGTGTGTAGTGTGTTCATTTAATGGGACACAGTATAATACACACTGGGCTGTTTTCACACACACACACAACCTTATCTGCCAGTTGTTTTCCTGTTATCAACTAGTTCTGGGGGCAAAAAACAACGTTTTTAAATGTCACACCTCAAGATGTGCCGCTCCACCTGCATTCGCTTCAAGATAAACATTTCTGTCTACTGATAAGACATTCTCTTGTTTAGTTTTGTTTTTTGTTAATTTTTTTCACTTTTTTTTTCTCCTTTGCTAATGTTTTGGGCTGATGCTAGACTTCATCATATTGCCTGCTGATTATCAGCTGATTTCTTTCACAGATCACTTGAGATCAGATTATTTGCTGTTGTATTGAAGCAGATTATTTTGGATTTTTGTTGAACGGACCTGATTGGATGGATAGTCGTGTCAGGTGATCGCACAGGTAGTGACACGCCCCCGTAAGGCGTCATGACCGTGAACGAGGTGGATTATTTTATTATTACTATTATTTTATTATTATTATTATTATTATCCTTTTTGCTCCCCAAAATGCCTTTGGAGGAGAAACCAAAAGCAGGCAGAGTAATCGCACAATGCCCGATCAAAGCACAAGAAAGACGTGACAGAACTGTAAAGTTTGTAAGTTTACTCTGTTTTTTTTTTTTGTTTGTTTGTTTGTTTTTGTTTTGTTTTTTTGACTGAAATTGTTACGTCTTTTCTGTTCAAGAAAACAAGTTTAAAATTAAACCGTTTTAAACCTAAAATTTTCTCCAAACTCTCGAGTAGTTCTCCTCGTCCTTTTTCTATAAGGATAATCTTTTTCTTTTTGTACAGTGACCTTCATTCTTACATTATTATTATTATTATTATTATTATTATTATTATTATTTGAGCACTGGGGGATAGTGTGTAATAATTGGCCCTCATTGGTCCATCGATGAGAGCTCGTGATACAGCGTATCGCCCAGTCCAACAGGATTGATTGTTGAGTTATGATAGAGATTAGATTTAATCTAATGTCAGCAGCATCTCCTTGATGATCTAGTGAACATCCGGAGCTGTGAAACTTCATTTAGACTAACTCAGATAAAGCGTAGGTAAGAAAGAGAAGTTTATAATGCATAGAGAGTGAAATGAAAATCATTTCGAAAGAGGAGCTGAAAATAGCTGATATATGTTTGTGTTTGTGTTTGTGTGTGTGTGTGTGTGTGTGTGTGGGCAGATGTGTGTGTTTGAGCCACTTCCTCTGCTGCAGCACTGTTTATCCTGTACACACTGAAACAGAACTGAGGTCAAAGTCGAAGTCAGGGGGACTTTCAGGCTACAACTGACGGTGCTTTTGTTTAGTTTTTTGTTTTGTTTTTTGTTTCTCAGAAGTGGGTTTGGAAAGCAGTTGAATGTTAAGTGTGTTAGAGACGCGGGACATCTCAGATCAAAAAGTGCGCACAGCGAGAGAGTTGATATTAATATTAATGTTCATATTCACCTCATCTCGCGTCCTGCAGCGTCACAGGACCGATGCACTGAAGAGTTATTGAAATTCGCTGCAGCCTCTTCCTGGATTCATACATATATTTATTCACTCATAATCCATTAGTTCCAGTTCGAAGGGGTGTGTGTGTGTGTGTGTGATTCTTATTTATCCTTCAGGGTATAAATCTCTCCATGCGCCTTCTAGATGTTTCAGTGCGGTTAAACCGATTGGTCACGTCAATTTTAGATTCGTCAAATGTAAACAAGACAAACCTTTTCTTTCAGGATTATAGGATTATAGAACATAACAGGGGTTATAAGATCCACAAGGACTCTGATTGGGCGTCAGGTGCTGATTAATTTTCCATAACTGCAGCTCTGACAGTAGTGCAGGTGTATATTAATGCACTCGCTCTAATACCTTATCGTTTCTGTAGTAACAGCTTATTCACGAGGACGTGTACGGTAGAATCTCTACTGATGATAAGCGGATTGTTGATATGGTGACGTTTTCGTAAAGTAAGGACACGTTTATTTAACATCTATGGAAGGAGTCTCCAGTGTCAGAGGTAAAGCTGTAACTTTAAGTTTTCGGACGTCTTCAGGACAGAGGAGTTTACGCTTCTTTGTGGTTTCTCAGTAACACGACACGCTGCGTTTTCATTTTTTTAGAGACTGGTGAAGGAACGACTGTTTATAGCTGCTCTAATGTAAGTGAGAACAGGAAGTAACTGATACGAGGATAAAAAGTATGACGTTGTTCTTTAATAAATAAAAAAAATGGTAATGGATGGTAAATTGCTGAGGTATAAAAGAGTTCAGAACGTGCTTTTATAGGAAGAGAGCCTTTAGACTTTATCGTCACATCACAGTTTATACACTTAGGATAAATATTAGAAAAGACGAGTGAAATTCTGACATTCTCAAACCAAGCAGTTCGATAAAAGGATCAGATGTGGGGAATAGTGTGCATGATGGAAGGGTGTATAATAAATAAATAAATAAATAAATCAAGTGTGAGGCGTGTATAATGTATAAAGTGTACAATATAGGCTGTATGTATTGCACTGAGGATAGAGTGAAAAACCAGACAGTGAGTGCTGATGAGAAGAAGGATGCTGCAGTGTCGTGAGCAGGAAGGAAGCAGCGTGAGCAGGATGTTACCAGGCTGGATGTTCTCGCTAGTGCAGGTGTAGAAGGACCTCCGCTTCATCACACCGCCACATCACTGATTATTTTCCTCTCACAGCACCACACTGAGTGTTTCACTCTTTCAGGAGTGTAAGTTTGTAGGACCGACATGCTTTAGAAGGTTACAGGATTGCGCTACAGGTTTTATGGGTTCTTTAAGCGTTCTGAAGGTTATAGGATTGCGGTTCCACATTACAGATATAAAGCGTAAAATGAAAAAAAATAAAAATACTGAAAGAGAAAGTGCTGGAGGTGAAGCGGGCATGGTAAAAGAGAAAGTGGTTAAAATCAACTCCACTTCCCACCAGAGCGCCACTTTCACTTCCTGTCTCATTATGAAATAGTAACAGACAAATAGCGTAAGAGATGTGAATTTTATACCGGTTTTGTTTTAATCGTTTTTTTTTCTATAATTTAATTACAGAATGCTCAAATTGAAATAAATCCTAGAGCTCTACAATTTCATCAAAATACATTATAATGCATAATAATAATAATAATAATAATAATAATAATAATAATAATAATACTTGTAATATTACATTTTTACTTGGGAGCTCTAGGATTATTGAGTCATAGCATTAATTTATGCACACACACACACACACACACACACTTCTATCCACTCAGAATGTCGTTACACTCATCGCTTCTTCGGCGCATATAAACCTCTAACGTTGCTCTAACAGTGTGCACGGGATTTAGCGGGATTGAGAACGTTTACACACACGTAATCCATGCGTTTCTGCTGAAACACTCAGAGCTGGACTGCAGTTCCGTCTCCACACGGAGGCAGTGTTCGTATTTATTTATTTATTTATTTATTTAATCGCCACTGAGCAGTAAATCCTCTTGCACATTTGTTCAGCCTGTCACATGTTCCACAAAAACACGCGTGAATAATCGCACTTTCCCAAGAGAACCGTGAATCGTTTAATATTTCACTATTTCAGCTTTATATCATTTGAGTCACACTTTTATTTTTGGTTTTGTTAAAAACTAGGCGTTATATGAGAACACAAACACTGGATACGTAAATCAGTCATATGTACAGAAAATCTGATTTTCTTTATATATTCAATTTCGAAATACAATGTAAAAGAAGTCACTTTTTTTCTTTTCTTTTCTTTTTTTAAATTTAAAAGGTTATTTTTTTCTTAAATTTATAGTTGTACTTATCCATTTAAAATTCATTTAAAATCTACAACATATAGCATATTAATGGTGTTATTTATTTATTTATATTTTAATATTTAATATTTATTTATATTTTAATATTTAATATTTATTTATATTTTAATATTTCATTTTATTCTCCATTTGCATGCTTATCTTCTAACTGCATTTTCACTTCATCTTTTATTTTATCCTTGTGCATGCTATAGTACTTTTTAATCATTTAACATTAAATGTAACTGTAAATGGATAAAGAAAAAACTATGATGCGTCGTTCTTTAATAAATAAAACTGTAAGCGTTGGCTGATTGCTGCGTGTAAGAGGAATAAAACACTTCAGGACGTGGTGTTGTAGGAGAATAATCGACTTCATCACACCACCCGCTCACTGATTATTTTACTGTAACAGCACCCCACACACACACACACACACACACACACACACACACACACACACACACACAGTGTTACTGATTTAATATGCATGCTCTGAAAAGGGTGCATTGTCATTTTTCCCCTTTTTCTTTTTCCAGGATTCTTGAGAATTGTTGAGGCTTCGTGACCCAAACTGAGGCCAGGAAGTAATTTCTATCTTTTTCATTTCTATCTTTCTATATTTCAGGCATGTAGTGTGAGTGTTTTGTCATTTTGTTGTGACACGAATGTTGATAATGTTGATAATGTCCCATCATTCATTCTAATTCTTCCTAAGAATCAAAATTCAACAGTAGTGTTATTTTAGAAAATGGATTTTTATCTTTTACGATTTAAAAAAAAAAATGTAGAAATGTATCTTTCATGCGAATGTGCTCCGAAGCTTTTAATGGATAATCATATTCGATATTCAAACACTTCAAACAAGTGTGTGTTGTTATTCTCCTAAACAGCAAAGATGTCTTTTTTGTGTGAATAATTTGCTTGTTTATTTATAAGCCAGCAACTAAACCTGACATGCTAGTGTTAGTGTATGTTATGTGTGGAAAATCATTGGAAAATTTGGGAACAAAAGGGTTAATTCCAGGACAAAAAGAAACACACACACACACACAATAAACCTGCCAGCAGATTAGCCAAGAAAAGCACTCCAAAACATTAAACATGTCCATAAAACACACAGATTATTACAGAGAGGTCTTATCTGCACTGTGTGTGTGTGTCTCTGTGTCTCTCTGTGTGTGTGTGTGTGTGTGTGTGTGTGTGTGCACTAGTTGTGATCGGTGATGCAATGCATTCTGTGCAATTTTTTTCACATGGCTAACATTCTCCTATGATTAGTGGGCCCAGGCACTGCATGGGCCGTGAAATTGTTCTGCCCCCGAACGAAAAGCTCGTTTGTCGGACGTCTGTGTGAATAAGTTAACGCATGGCTTCGTGGTCTTATCTGCTGGATGATTTTTAATCTTTATCTGAGTGTAAGTGCTATATTGCTAATCGTGACTCAACCCGTTAGCGAGCTAGACGTCCTGCTAACCTACTAAACAGGCCACAGTAGCGCAGCATTTTTCTAATGTGCCTTTATTGTGATCTAACAGCAAGTTTTACTGATGACCATTATAATATGATCATTATAATATTAGCATGATTTAGGGTAACAACTCTTCCCTGAAACACTAGCATATGTGATACATGCTAAATAGGTTATAATTCAATAATTAAAAATAAACAGTGAAACATTACATTCTTTATATATAGCTCTTAAATAACTCTTTAATTGGCTTCTAGTGCACTACGTAGGGTGCTAGCTTAAGTGGGAACCATTCTGAATCCAGTACAACAGCGTGCTTGTGTAATAATTTTCGCATCACTTAATAAGGAAAGGTCTAGATCTAGATCATGTGCTGTTCTAAACCAATGAGAATGAATTGTCCGCTCCAGTCCTGCATGTGATAGCATTGCAGTTTGTCCTCCACACCACTAGAGGCCCCCATGATGAGCAAAAGAGAGGAGAACTGAAGATAAGCATATACATATACATATACATGCACATTTCACTCCTGTCCTTCATGGGGGAGAAAAATGAGTCGTGGTTTGTCCTCCGGTGCAGTAGAGGTCGCTATTTTGTGTTGGTTTTGTCAAGTTCACTCTCTTCAATACTTCATAGTGGTGATGTAACGTTGATGTTTCTTGGTATGTCAGAACCTGCAGAGGTTTCATGTGGGGTCATAATTAAGGTAAATCTTATATATCTGAGGAAAATTGATGAGATTCGTGATCGTTTTCATGTGTATTGTCCCTCTGCTTTAACAATGTCCATATAAACGACGATAATACCTCTGTTTAGCTAGCTAACTCATTAACCTCAGTCGTTAACAACTTTAACCCCATGACCTGCAATGTCCGATATCAAAAAGTTCCATCCTGTATGGTATATAAATTACAGTTTGTCCTCCACACTAACCGAGGCCATTGTATCTTTGGTGTCGCTGAGTTTTCGCGAGCAATAGCTGACCTGCATGCTGACAGAGTCACGCCTCTGCTTTCCGATCTTTTGCACTTTCGCCTTCCAGAGGCGCCGCAGCTGCTGGCGAAATCGGTTCCCCACAAAGCAGTAGAGCAGCGGGTTGATGGCGGAGTTGGCGAAGCCAAGGCAGAGTGCAGGAGCTATCATGATGCTCATCACTTGCTGAACTTTGCAGCTCCAGTTCACGCCGAGCTCCTGCAACACGCCCATGAAGGACAGCGTGTGAAATGGGAACCAGCAGAGGAAGAATGCCGTGACTATGGCGAGTGCGACACGACGCACACGCTCCAAACGTGACGAATCAGGTTCTATCAACTCCGGAGATGTCAGCAGATGACACCTGATTCGGCTGTAGCACGTTGCTATGACTATAAAAGGGATCAGGAACCCAAAGGTGTTCTTAGCAAGCGTTAGCATTCCGTGCCAGTCCTTATCCGGGTATCTCATCACACAGGCTGTCACGTTATGCTCAACAGAGTGATGTGTTTCCCGGAAAACAAGCGCCGGAATGGTTGTGAGAGTCGCTAGGAACCAGATCACGGCACACACACACCTGGCATGGAACACAGTCCTGGTGTGATACACACTCTCGGTGCAATGCGAGTGCAGAGGGTAGACTATGACGCGATACCGATCGATGCTCATTCCCATGATGAAGTAGATGCTAGCGTAGGTGTTTAGCGAGGTCAGAGAGCCGCACAGCTTGCACATGAACCAACCAAATGGCCAGTCGTAATCCCGGAGGTAATGCACTGCCCAGAACGGAAGCCCAATAAGAAAGACAAGGTCAGACAGGGCCAGGTTTAACAGGTACGTGTTAGCAACGGTGCACCTCAGTGACTTCTGACCCAGCACACACACTGCTAGCGTGTTCCCGAGGAAACCCAGGATGAAGATTATAAAGTAAATAACAGGAATGAGGGTCTTCTGGTAGTGAGAGTTGGAGAACGAGAGAAAATCGCACGATTGGTTCGAGGCTTCATGGAGGGATGTGGGCTCACTGACTGTGCTCAGATTGTGGGAGGAGTCTGATTCCATGGTGATGTCAGAGGATTTTTCCTCACGGAAGTTCACTTTGATTGGGTGGAAATATCAGGGATCTGCAAAAGACACAACAAAACGAAGAGACAATGAGTGAAATGTTGCAATAAAACATTTTAAATAATTTTTTGGCCAAAATAAGGAAGTAGATAATTATGTTAGTAGTTAAAGGAAGGGATCGAGGTATCAGGATACTGCAAAATGTGCAGCAGGTTCCTTTCCAACACTCTGTTATCCTTGGAAGAATGTCCCTGATTGGCTTAGCCTGGGTTAGTCACAGCCACAGACGCTTTCCTGTGAGTATCTTATGTACACTTTTCTGGCCACAACCATCAGGATCTTGAAGGTTTCAATCTGATTGGCTCTCTACGCTTCTGTGTATAAGCACTTCTGTGCACTTATTCTCAGCGGGAACACAAACTTTTAAATGTCACGACAAAAAACTAGCTTTTAAAGCAACACATGGACAGCAAAAAGTTAGTTTTGTTTTAAAACGAGATAATCTTTGCATGTTTGAGGACAGGTTATGAGAAAATGTCTGTGGATAGCAGCGATGTTACTGAATTTTTGGGGTCCCTAAGTGACATCATACTCTCCCAACTCCTCACACCCGCCTCTATCAGACCTGTCAAGCTACAGACCACGAGAGGGAACCCTGCAAAAGCCTCAACCAGGGTAACAACCAATATCATTAAATCCTGCATTCTTACAGGGCCCCCTGGTGGCCTGGAGACTGCTTATACGCCTTATAGCTAATAAACTGTCCCTGGTGGTCGGTTGTCTGTCATGTCAGTCGCGTTGCCTCTTTTTTGCGAAAGTAGGCAGGTCTTGGACACGTTAATTGACAATGCATAGCAAATGTTAGAGATCTGAGCCAGATGTTTGGTACCCACTTAGCAGTGTATATCTGATGTTCTACTCGGTATCCATGTGGTATTAAAACTGTTATATTGTGTAATTATGCGCAGAATAATGTCAAGCTGAAGAAACGAAAGTCTCTTAAATTCCATGGAATCTGATCACTTGGCGAAATCCTAATGTGCGTAAATGTGCACTTGACAAGGGCGCAATGAAAGCATAGAGAAAAAGAGTGGGAGAAGCAGAACTGCGGAGAAGTGTGATAAAGTTTCTGGTTTCTGTTATTTCTCAGAATGATTGAGAAACACATTTACAACACCCTAGACACTGAAACTGTGAACAAATTCTCTTTGATGGGAATCGCAGGATTCTGAAAAGCAAAAATAGATACATATCGTGAACACACACGAAAACGTGCGATTCTTTTAACAATTTAAATACAAGCGTTTTGTAAAGAAATACTACAGTTATATAAAAGAATACCAGGTTTCCCCAAGGCAGAGAAAGAGAGAGAAAACAAACAACTATGTATTCTCTGTTATGAAATGCTCTTATAGTACGGCTATTACTCATAATGATTTTTAACCCCCAGGATTTTAACGGCATTGCGAAAGCTCTGGACGGGAGGCCCGAGTGAGAGCGAGTGAAAATTGACACGCGAAAGCCTCGGCTTGGAGAGAACAGAAAAAAATAAACCCTGAGAAAGAAAAGCAGATTCCCACTGACAGCGAGTCTCTGGTGAGATGAGTCGCGTGTGAAAGGGTTCGGGTTCCTAATGGAAAGAGTGTGTGTGTGTGTGTGTGTGTGTGTGAAAGGCTTCGCCACATGTTTATGCACATGTTCGAAGCCCCCATGTTCCTCAGCTGCAGGGATCGTGCCTCTGTGGTTTATAGCGTAATGATTATTTCTCCGTCTCTCCCTGTTGTATGTAGATGAGGTGTAAGCGAGTGTCTGCTGCTGTTTAACGTGCGTGCGAGTACGTGAAAACGTGTCTGTGGAACGTGTTAGGTTTTTGTGTGTGTGTGTGTGTGTGTGAGAGAGAGAGAGAGAGAGAGAGGGGGAATTGTGGAATTGTGACATTTATGTGGCATGTATTTATAATGAATCATACTATGAAACAAACTATGAATCAATTAAGCAATGAATCAATGAATCAATCAATTACTAATATGCAGTTCTTATGTCAAAAACTGAGAATTATGATTATTATTATTATTATTAATACAGTGATTTTATCTTGCTTTGAAAAGCTTACATTGTGTTCAAAACTTTCTCATCGGAATCCTGTACATCCGTTTATATAGAGAGGTGCAGAGAGCCAATCAGATTGCAACCTTCAAGATTCGGAAGCTTGTAGCCAGGAAATAGTACACAGTGCATCAGATGCTTCGTGGCCCATGAGCAGAGTGTCTGAGGCTCAGACCAGGGGTTGGAGTTCCTGAAGTGGAGGTTACTGAGGGTAAGGTTACCGAGGTTAATAGTTATGTCCCATTTTCCATATTTGGTCTTCAGGTCTGGTTTGCTTCCACTCCTCGCTCACTAGGTTGGCCAGTTTTCAGTTAAATGAACTTATACTTCTTTGCTTCTTGGCTCGTTATAAGATCTTGACCCTCCCATGTACAAGTCCGAGCCATTTGTTTGTTTCATGCTGTCAGTTTCTCTTGCATTTATTGCTGTAATTCTTTTCTTGTTGGATTTTGGATCTTTGGAATTTGCGCTGTCCGTCTTTGTGTGACCCTGGACTCTTTCCGATATTAATCCATTATTCCAATATCAATTGGAATTTGGCGATATTGTAATTAATATCGAGTCATATAAATGCCGCAGTCCGATTGCCCGATTCAGATTAAGGCAGTATTCTGATTCCCCAAATTCCAATTCCCACTCCTGTTTTAATCGGAAATTTGTTGCAAGTAAACACCTTATTCAGAAAATCCACTGAAAGGAGACGTATGCGCATGCTCGGGCCACAAGGAAGTGTGGGTGCTAACAGATGCTTAGCTTTAGGCTAGGTATTTAGGAACGGCAACTCTTACAACGACCAAACCCTGTACACAGGAATATCCCGATGCCTGTACACATATAAACATCGTGTCCGGAATACGGCTGCAACCTGAATATAGGTCTTAAACGGAATTTGTGAGAACTCTTCTGAAAGCCTGGGATGTTCTGGGATTTCATGCTCCTCTGCACATATATGGTTTTACACAAATTCTATGTTTCTGTTATTGTAAGATAGCTATCAAGTCTGCAGTGTGCAGCAGTTTTGTGAAAAGGCTGGGGTAGTCTGTTCTTATTGAGGATCCCCAGTTTAATGTCGTGATTAGCATAAAATACTAGTTTTAACTGCCTGCAATATTAGTTTAGCACTGTGCTTAGTTAGCTTCGAGGCATTAATGAGCATGAAGCTTTAATCCAAGATAATGAAATATGTGTTCGTTTCTTTTCACTTGATTGCAGTGGAAACCTGTTTGCTGTTCCTTTCCTTAGTCAATTTGTCAATTTGTGATATTTATATTTAAAGCAGTAAGTACACCGACACACACACACACACACGATGATAACTTTATCTCTTAATCATCACACATATTCAGCAGTTTGACTAAACTTGTGCTTTTACTCAAGAGAGGGGAAAAAAGTCATATTGTGTAAATGATTGAACTTTTTCTTTTAATTACGTGCCGCACAAATGCTGTGAATTCTTTGAATTCCTAATTGCTGTAATCGTGCCAAAAAAAACCACTCAAAAAAACATTCTGCTAACCATCTCACACACACACACACACACACACACACACACACATACACATATGAATGTCTTCAGCACTTTTACTGTGAATCCACTCTCCATCTTGAGATTTAATGTGACTGGAAATTGCTGTTTAATAGCTGCATTAGTTCCTGCAAAGGAAGTTACATCACTGGTGTGGTACAGTATATAATACACAGTGGAATAATCCGTTTTAAAGTAGGCTGCGTGATGCATTTTTACGTGACAAACCGATAATTCTGTAATAAAACTGTAATTCAGAATTCAAGTCTTCCTGCTGTCTGTATTAGCTTACTTCACTCTCACTAACAGCTGTGTGCTTCCAGCTGTGCGGCAACAGTTTGGAGAGGAAACACATACGAGTGTGACGGACAGGTGTCCACAAACTTTTGGCCGTATAACGTATATCTTAGTGTATTTCCTCCTCAGGTGGAACTTATGTAGCTACATGCTAATGTCCGGTGTCTCTCTCTCTCTCTCTCTCTCTACTGACGTCTGTTTTTATTTCTTTAAGGTGCTTTTACGTTGACCTAGAACAACGAACTGTAGGAAACTTGAAACATTCTTAAAGCGAGATTAACACTGTAAGACTTTTGGTGCGATCTTGCTGTCGCAGTCACACTCGCGCATCGTAAAGGCGATCCGTGGGCTTAGAATGCGTGATGTGACGCTCGCTGGCAGCCGAGTTAGTGCCGCTGCGACCAAAGACAATCAGCAAAGTTTTGTCAGTGTTGGAAAATTTAGATTGAGGCTGCGTCCACGTTAATCCTGAAAGATCTGAAAAACTGCGTTTTCGTTTTAAAACGTTCTCCGTCTACACTGGCGTTTTCATACGTTTTCTACACGTTTGCTCCACGCTGAAATGTCTGAAAACGCTTACATCGCCATCAAACTGGAGAGCAGGGACAACAACCGCAGTATGACATCTTGTTTGTTTTGAGTTGACTGGGTCACATGACTGAAAATAGGACATTTGTTTTTTCTCAGTCCACAAACACGAAAACAAACACGTTTTCAAATGTATCCGCTTGGGAGAGCGTTTTTTTTCGAAAAGCTCCATTTTCTCTGGACAAAAACACTCTGACTGTCTGTGTGGACTGAACGCCAAAACGTAGAGAAAACGATGCGTTTTCAAATTTATCCGCATTAATGTGGACGTAGCCTAAAATCTCAGTATGTGAGCGCTGATATGACGATCATCTAAACTCCACCGATAGGGGGACGGCGTAGGAATACACACAACTCACACAGCGGCTACAAATAAACTTTAACAAAACTTTCAGGATTTAAAAGAAGAGCGGTTTGTTGAATTGTGGCAGCAGAGAGAACGTCTCATCACGTTTTTAATCACGACAGGAAAGAAACAGAGGATGAGTTACAGCTACCAGGTGTGTAGCTAGCTAATTAGCAAGCGAGCGCTGATCGTCGAGTTTATTTACTGTTATAACAACACGAACGTGTTTGCTGCTTTCCCGTTGAAGGGCTACAAACCCGTGCTGCATCGCTGCACTCGCAGTACGGCGGCGCGTACTCATTCTCTCCAGCCGATAATCTGACACCCAGAACATGTGATGTTGCACAATCTGTTATAGAAATCTGCCGAGATCTTTTATTTTATCGAGATCTCGCACAGTGTGACGAGTCATCATCGTGAAAAAAAACGGTAAAAAAGACGTTTCTGAAGGTTCTAATGACCGGATTGTGCTTCAGGTCTCTAGAAAACACTGCACTGCTAGAAAATGAGGTTCCTCAAGGGTTCTTTGCTTCCTAAAGGGGTTCCACTTGCACGCAGAATCCCTCTGCTGTAGGTCCCTTGCTCCTCAGAAGAGCAAAGCGGAGAACTGTGCGGAACTGTGCAGCTCACTACAACAGCAGAAATGTTTAAATGGATAAAATCAGGAGGAAATGCAACAGTGCAGCTTATATCTGAAGATGCAGCTGATAATATCCGCGGGCACGGTGCAGGTTTTAGGGTTAGGATTGCATTCATCTTATACTGAATCATATTATCATAGTAATCTTATTTAATCTTACTGACAGTGTGTGTGTTAATGACTGCATTAATAACTGCAATAATCTTCCCAGAGAAAGCTACATAACCTTATACTGATAAAATCTTTTGGAACATTTTGAATAATTTCTATCTTTCGGTAAAGTTTTCTCTCTCTCTCTCTCTCTTTTTTTTTTTTTTCACCTTTAGTCTGTTTTTAAATGTCAAAGTTATTTCAGGACCATGACGAGGGAAAGACCAATATAATCTTTTATCATAAATGAATGAAAAATAAACAAATTTGTGAATTTAATTTCATTTGATTAAACTAACTTACACACACTTTGACACACACACACACACATTGACACACTGACACACGTTTATGCACTTTTACAGTGAAAACACTCAAACCTTGAAGTTTGTAATAGACGTAATGACAGTATTAATGGTATAATTAGTAAAATGTGCTTAATTAATTATTAACATTAACTCCTTGATCTTTGCACATGACTTTGTTTTAAATAAAGTTCGTAGAAGATAAAAACTTCACGTTACCGTTTCTCCGAGCAGTGATTCCCACATGAAGTTTTCCTGAAGCTGAAATTATGAACAGATGTTCATCTTCTTTAAAACTGTACACTGCTGCAGAGAGGTCTGTCTTACACACACACACACACATGTACATACACACACACATGTACATACACACACACATGTACATACACACACACATGTACATACACACACGCTCGTTTCCGAGAGTATGTGTAAGTGTGTGTGCATGGAGAGAGAGAGAGAGAGAGAGAGAGAGAGGACGCAGGACAAGAGGTCTGTCTGATAGAGGACTTCCTGTAGTGCTTTTTATGAGCACTGAAGTCCAGAGAGAGAGAGAGAGAGAGAGAGAGAGAGAGTGTGGGGAGAGGGAGAGGGAGAGGTACAATGAGGGAAGGACAGAGAGAAATGAAGAGAGATAGAGAAAGAGAGAGTCAGGGAATATGGAAAAGAGAGAGAGATAGGTAGAAAAAGGGAAAGACAGAGAAATGAAGATAAATAGTGAAAGAGAGAAAGAAACAGAAAGGGGTGAGAGAAAGAGAGTGAAACAGCGTGTGTGTGTGCGTGTGTGTGTGTGTGTGTGTGTGTGAGAGAGAGAGAGAGAGAGAAATAGACAGATGGAGGGCCAGATAAAGTAAGAGGAAAAAAGAGGGGAAAAAAGAGAGACAGAAAGAAAGAGAAAGAATAGACAGTCACTAGTGCTGTTTCTCTACAGCTTGTTGTTTCTGAGTGACAGCTTTTTTAATCTTGTTATATTAAAGTGTTATTAACCTTCAGTGGCGTCTCATACGGGGCGTATTCCCGTCTCACACCCGGTATTCCCGGGATAGACTCCGGATCCACCGTGACCCTGACTGGGATAAAGCGCTTACTGAAAACGGTAAACTTTCTCATTATTATTGAGTGTTAAACACGTTCCAGATTTATTCATGTACACAATCTCTGTTCCTGAAGTGGCTACGGTGACAAATTAATCGATTTGCATTGACTCCGCCCACTATTTGCATATTCATGGAAACAAACACAAAAAAAAACACAACCACGTCATTTTTATCATGTGATAAATGCAAATCCTTCATAAAGCAGATGTTTTCAGGATTACATGTTTTTACACACACACACACACACACACACACACACACACATACACACACACACTGATACACAGTGTGTTAATTGAAAGTGATTCTTTCCTTAACTGCGGAATGAAAATGGTTCTGAAAACATCTGTATCTGATTTTAATTTAGAAGTCCATACAAAGTGTGTGTGTGCGTGTGTGTGCGTGTGTGTTTTACAGGTTCTAAATGTTTTCGATTGGGGTACCTGAGGGACGCATGAAAGTAGTCTGAAAAAAACGACGAAAGATGGAGAGACACGTCACAGGCGTAGGGTGCGAAAGTCAATCCGCTCTCAGGTTGCCACGAGAACGGACCAGCGAGACCTCTGTCACAGGTCACATGTCATAACGATGTTGATAACGAGCATCGAGAGTGCTAACATAGAGATGATGGAAAACGCTCGAGAACCAATTTAGAGAAAGATGAGAACTTCATTATCCATGGGGTAAGTGTGCGTGTGTGTGTGTGTGTGTGTGTGTGTGCGTGCAATATTGAGCAACATATTAGGATGAAGAAAAACTTGTAAAGCCTGTCCAGATACTGCATCTTGATTCATTTTGGCTTTGAACTTGAATTACACTGAATTAATTTAATTAAAATTTAATTTAATTTTCAAAGGCTGGCGTGATCAAACACACACGGTTTAGAAAACTTTTAAAGTCCTCAGTTCGCATGCAGAGGAGCCGGCCCTTTAGCGAAAACCCACGCAAACACCATTATACTATATCCGCTGTGGGCGTGTCCCAAATCACACTCATCCATCTTTCATGTAATGTACAGTAATGATTTTTGAAAAAAAAAGAAAGCACACAACCCCTATGGAGCTCCTGAAGCTTTGGTGCTTGGACCCCTAATAAGAAGAGACAAGAGTGATCATGGGGCGTCGTCAGGGGGCGGAGTTTGAGGAGGAAAACAGGGAAACTAGGAAGTAAAAAACAAGGTCTGTGTGAGACGAGGTCTAACTGCTAAAGTTATCGCCATCGCCATCCTAGACTTGTTGATCTTGTGTGTATATGTAGATTTGAGACACAGCCACATCCACACACAGGTACACTGAGGTTTGCAGGACGTACGGGAGAACACACTCCTGCTAACGCGATGCTTCTGTCCCAGAAGATCCTTTTTTTTTATAATAGTGCTAATCGGGGCCTCAACTTTCACCTCGACACTGGACGAAATTAAGCCCAGATAGACGAGATTCTCAAATTCTCTCTAAAGCTCTTGAGACTTGACACATCCGACCCCCTGATGAAGAGCGCGTTTCTCAGACTTTCTCGCATTCCTCTGATCAACGCCGAGCCACACGAACTTTCACTGATTGCTATAAAAGGTTGTGTTTCTGTAGCGTTCATTAGCACAGAACCTGGACACATCAGAACTAATTGATCAGTCAGACGTTTCAGTGATTTATGGCCTCTTTCTTGTGTGTGTGTGTGTGTGTGTGTGTGTATGAAAAACCAGCTTCTCTTCCACTGTGGGCGTGTCCCAAACCACACACATATTCAATATATAACCTTCCACTAGGTGCTTTGTCTCTGCACATCACTGCACATTTTCTAAGTCAGTCTAGATCAGATCTTAAAGAAAACTGGAAAGCTAACTTGTATGAAAAAATGACGAGCGGTTATAGTTGTGAAGGGGCGGAGTTAAAATGTATCACAGTCTCACAAATGGTTATTTATTTGGTGCTTGGACCCCTAATTTGCTAAGCAAATGAAACATTTTTAAAACATTACCGTTAATCGACGTCTCGGGCCGAGCGGCTGCATGTGAGTGAAGCGTGAAAAGACGAGTTACAAACTTCCATAACTTTATTTCAGGGAAAAACCTTGTACAAGTTTACGATGGCAAGAGAAACTCAGCGTTCTGATTGGCTGGAGTCTCAAGGGAGTGTGTGATATAGGAAGTGTGCTCACTAAACTGAAACAGACTTACACACAGACCCTGAGAACTGAGTTTTATACACATACACACACACACAGAGAGAGAGAGAGAGAGAGAGAGAGAGAGAGAGCATATGCAGAATATGCAGGATATTCAAAAGGTCAGGGAACACCATTTATTTTACAACCTTCACACACACACACACACACACACACACTCCTCCAGACCAGCATCCTGTTCCTCCTTCACACAGCTCTCTCCCTCCTCTAATTCTTAAGGGTAAAGATGTTTGTGTGTGTGTTTGTGTGTGTGTGTGTGTGTGTGTGTGTGTGCTTGTTTTAGGGGCTATTACAGTATAACAGCCCGAAAGAAGGAGCCTTGAAGAAAGGAAGGAAGGAAGGAAGGAAGGAAGGAAGGAAGGAAAAGAAGAAAGAGACTGAGAACGTATGTAAATGTAAAATCGGAGAAAAAAGAGAAGGAGATATAATAGAGAGAAAAAGGAAGAAATAAAGAGAGGAAATTGTGGTCAAGAGAGACAGAAAGAAAGAAAACTACAAGAGAATTGAGAGGAATAAATGAAAAAAGAAGTTCACAGAATGTTGTAAGACACTGTTACACACTATAAAACTCACTGTTACACACTATAAAACACATTGTAACACACTGTAACACATCAGAGAACACTGTAACACACACTATAATACATCATAGAAAACTGTAACACACTGTAACACATCATAGAACAATGTAACACGTGCTGTAACCCATCATAAAACACTGTAACACATCAGAGAACTGTAACACACACTGTAACACATCATAGAGTACTGTAACATACATAGTAACACACCATAAAACACACTGTAACATCAGAAAACACTGTAACACACATTGTAACACATCATAGAACACTGTAACACATCATAGAACACTGTAACGCACACACTAACACATCATATAACACACACTGTAACACATCATAGAACACTGTAACATACATAGTAACACACCATAAAACACACTGTAACATCAGAAAACACATTTAAACAATACACTGTAACACATCATAGAACACTGTAGCATACATAGTAACACACCATAAAACACACTGTAACATATCAGAAAACACTGTAACACACATTGTAACACATCATAGAACACTGTAACACATCAGAGAACACTGTAATGCACACACTAACACATCATATAACACTTTAACACACACTGTAACACATCAGAGAACTGTAACACACACTGTAACACATCATAGAACACTGTAACATACATAGTAACACACCATAAAACACACTGTAACATATCAGAAAACACTGTAACACACATTGTAACACATCATAGA
>CM075029.1:16485215-16501605 GCA_037576675.1 Pangasius sanitwongsei | reverse complement strand
CATACATAGTAACACACCATAAAACACACTGTAACATATCAGAAAACACTGTAACACACATTGTAACACATCATAGAACACTGTAGCACATCAGAGAACACTGTAACGCACACACTAACACATCATAGAACACTTTAATACACACTGTAACACATCAGAGAACTGTAACACACACTGTAACACATCATAGAACACTGTAACACATCAGAGAACACTGTAACGCACACACTAACACATCATAGAACACTGTAACACACTGTAACACATCAGAGAACTGTAACACACACTGTAACACATTCTAGCTTTCTGTTTTAACACAGCAGGGGAAAGCAGGAAACAGGGTCACGCTAGGGTTCATTATATACCATAAACTGTGAGACAGAGAGAGATAGATAGAAAGAGAGAGAGATAGACAGAAAGAGAGAGAGAGAGAGATCATTTTTGTTACCTGCATTCATTTCTTTATTCATTCAAGGCTTTAAATGTAATGTATATAATGTATGTATGTTCCAGGACTTTAGACTGCAGTGTGTTTCCACAAACTGTAAACAGCCTAGGAAAGAAACAAGGTACTGACAACAACAGACTGACTGCCTGGTATTTATTTATTTATTTATTTATTTATTTATTTATTTATTTATTTTTAAAGAAATGTATCTGGTTAATGTAAAACTGAACTGGTCTCATTGCAGAAGAGAAAAACAGGAAGTGGCCGGTGCTGTTTATAACGGTTCGTATTACTAGTGAGAACTGAGATAACAGAGGTTAAAGGTCACCGGAGCAGAGACTAAAACAGTGAAACCCAAGACAACACACACACACACACACACACAAACACATGCACAAACACACCCAGAGCCAGAGGAGGCCACGATGATACACACTCCTGATATTTTAGGGTGAAAACATAGAAACGTGCCGTTTTAAGAGCAGTAGAACTGTGTAACATTGTGTTGGTGTAATACTGCCCTCTAGTGAACATACACGAGAATGCAGTTTAGCAGCTATTCAGCAAAGGGTTTAGGAAACATTTGAATATATAGTGGAATATAGAGATTTATAAAATATTTTCCTGAGCCTCGGATCAAGTCTGTGCTGCCAAATAAACATTTTAATCCAAATAAATCACAAAACTGAGATCTGACTTAACAAAGGTATTGTTTATGTGTAGGGGGAAAAAATGGAAAAATGAGAGAAATGCTGGGAGAAATGTGATGAGAGTGAAGCCTAATCAAGGATTCTACATCTATTTATGCAGAAACAGTGAGAGAACCACACATCAGCGTGACAGGTTTACGTCCAAACAGACGTGACAACAAAAAGTTTCTCGTGCCGTACACAAGAGAGATTACGGCACGCAGTAAACTTTACGGTGTACAATAAACTACTGAGGATTGAGGGAAAATGCGCCACATAAAGAATTTAAAACATTTTTTGAACATTTAACTCAGGACTCCATCAGTGGACGGTGGATAGATTTTAACCAACTGGACTTCTTGCGGAAACTGTGATGAATTTACTGGTTGCACATTTGAACTATTTGTCCTTAGAGCATACAATAATAGAAGGGATTTATTTATAATCGCACTATCCGGAGTCACCCAGATGAGGATGGGTTCCCTTTTGACCCTGGTTCCTCTCAAGGTTTCTTCCTCATATCATCTCAGGGAGTTTTTCCTTAGAATAAATTCACATATTTACAACATAATTTTTGAATCCATTTATTTCTGTAAAGCTGCTTTGTGAAAACGTCCATTGTTAAAAGCGCTATACAAATAAAACTGAATTGAATTGAATTTATAGGAGGAGTCTCCAGTGTCCGAGGTAAAGCTGTAATTTTACTCCAGATGTGCAGATGTGGTGTCACACACATAACAAAGTTAAATTATTTATCAGAAACACACTAGAAACTCATTTCACTGGAGATTTAAAGACAGAACTGTAACACAGACAGTGTTTTTGTTAGGAGGGGAAAATGAGGAAGCCGCTGAAGGTGTTGCGGAGCATCGTATCATCGTAGAGGGCGTAGTTGGCGAGGAGGCGGAGGTACGCGACGTCTCCGGCCTCCAGCTCGAGCACCAGAGCTCCAGACACGTGTCTGGCAGTGCCGTCTTTGTCGTACTCGCCCAAGTGCATGAGGTGCTGACTGTTCTTGTACAGGTTAACACCCATGTTGTGGTTGTTACTGCTGTAGGCGGCGGCCGTGAAGCGGATGTAGTACGCGCCTCTAACCGGAGCTGTGAACACACCTGCAATTAACACACACACACACACACACACACACACGTGTTCATGGAAAACTCGAAGAGTTAAATCTACGTGTGTAGCACTTTCCATGTAAAAGAAAAATAATTTCAAACGGATGTGAAAAATGAAGACTGTAATTGTTATAATTGATTCTAATTGAGTGTTAGTTGTAATGATCTGCAGGTGTGTGTTAATTTCGGGACCTGTGTGTGGGTTATAAGCTCCTCCGATGTTGCTGATAACTTTACTGTAGATCAGAGCGGTTTCAGTGTTAAACGGTCCTTTCTGTCCTGCAGGTAATCCGGCGCTGAACGCCACCTTCGGCCGCTCTGTCAACACAACGCATGCCGATTAACACAACATGGCGATCATGTAGACACCACAAGAAAGATCGAAGACTACTGGTGTTAATTAGGTGTTGATTAAGAACTGTAACAGTGGTAAATCAGCGCTGTAAGAGTTATTTATTTAGTTATTTATACTTATTTCTTACATAATGCTGTTCTGTAAGTGTGAGTAATTAGCATCAGGGTTTACTGTGTTAAGTGTTGAGTGTGTTTACCAGCGTTTTGTTTCTTCATCCTCTCCAGTTCGCTCTTCACGACCACCAGCTCGCCTGCCTGAGCTTGGAAATAAAGTATTTTAAGTATTTTAAGATGTTTAGATGTTCTAGAAGTTAACCAGCAAGTGATGGTTAACGAGGGAGTGAAAGCAAACATAGCAAGTATGTAAAGTTGTAAAGTAAAGCTGACTGGGGAGTGAAATTTAACTAGCAAGTGCAATGCTTGTACAAGCTTAGCTGGTGTTTCTTTTATTTTCTTTGAACCTTGGTGTGTGTTTAGCATAAACACCTAGGTTTAGTAGCATACATTCATTTTAAAATCTAACACTATGTTCTCTGGGACTTTCAGAATTTCTACAAACCGACCTGGATTTTGGTTGGTAAAGAGCAGAAACTCTATAAACAGCTACATCGACAGTGAGTGTGATGGAGGGAAGTGTGATGTTCTTCGTCTCACCTGCGTTCTCTTTCTCCATGTACGCTATCTTCACCTTGATCTCGGATAAAGCGGCTACCTGCTGATGCACGAGCTCTCGGAGCTGATGCAGCTCGCCGCACGCATCCTGAGATGTTCCGTGAGGTTCTGTTTCCTTCAGACTGCTCCGCTCCGGCATCAGCAGAAACACGACGAGCAGGTAGAACATGGCTCTCTCCATCTTTACTGCTGAGATCTCTGACGTTCTGCACGACTCTCTTATAAACTGACGTCCTTATATAGCAGCTCCTTCAAATGGATGTGATGAGATCCTTTCTCTCTGCTGACTAAACACAACCTATGCTCAGGTCAATCATTAAACTCAGACTTGTGAAATACGGGAACCATTCATGGTGTCTCTACTTTTCTAATCTGATAAACGTCAGTAACTTGGTGTGCTCATAAATGGTTACGACATTTTTAACATTTTAAAGTCCAAGACCCTGTTGAGATACGGGACATAATAGGACGTCTTCCACGACACGTTTTGTCTGTTATGATGCACCATAAGCCACTAAGTGTCATTTAGCACAGTAAACACACACACCCCGTAAGACACACTGTAACAAACTGCGCACTAGCACACACTGTGACACACTTTAACATACATGAAACACTAACACACTAGAACACTTACACACACTATTACATATAAAGACACTAGCATATTTCAAAAGACTGTAACACACAATAACCCACACTGAAACACAGTAAAAAACACTTTAAAAGACAGTAACACATCCTAAAGCACCCTGTAACACACTGTAAAACATTGTAACAGACACCGTAACACATTCTAATGAACTGTAACACACTGTAACACATTCTAATGAACTGTAACACACTGTAAAACATTGTAACAGACACTGTAACACATTCTAATGAACTGTAACACACTGTAAAACATTGTAACAGACACTGTAACACACATTCTAATGAACTGTAACACACTGTAACACAGTGTAACACTAGCATAATGTAACACACAGTGAAATACACTGAAACACTTTAAAAGACACTAACACACTTTAGGACACAGCTTTTAAATTCTGATATAAAAGCATCATAATTTTACTCATTTATTTTTACATCATTTTTATAATTTATTTTAATGATTATACATAAAAGCTGTAACGCACACTGCAAAACACTGTTGAACATTGTAACACACTACAATATTGTAGCTCACCGTATAACACTGTAATACATTTTAACACACTGCAACAGCGTTAAAAGTTTGCAACACACACCATAAGCCCCTAACGGTCATTTTGTACTGTACACACACACTGTAGAGCACTAGCACACATTGTGACACACTGTAACATGCTGTAACACACACTAACATCGTAAACACTGTGAAACTGTAATGCACACCGCAACATACTGAAACACTGGTAAACACTGTGACACATTAAAACATTGAATAACACACGCTGAATGACACACACATATTTGTGGATCACTTTCTGTTTATTTCTGGATCTTATTTTATAAGAGTTTTGGTGTTTTATGACCCGCCACGCCGATCAAAAGGTGCAGGCTATTTATTGGTACCTTAAATAGTGAAGGCTATAGCAGGGCTTAGAGCTTTCTCTTACAAATCCCCACAGTTATGGAACAGCCTTCCAGCGTCTGCTTCCTTTCAAGGTTTATATATTTCTGTAAAGCTGCTTTGTGACGATGTCCATTGCTAGAAGTGCTATACAAATAAAGTCAAATTGAATTGAATTTGACTTTCTGTTTATTTTTGGATCTCGTTTTATATTTGATCTTGTTTTATGTTTGTGGATCACTTTCTGTTTATTTATGGATCCATTTCTGTACATTTGTGGATCTCGTTTTATGTTTGTGGATCACTTTCTGTTTATTTGTGGATCTGATCATTTGTGCTGAGGAAGGTGATGATGATAATACTTTAGGCCGTTTTAAGAGCACTAGTACTGTATAATATTATATTGGTGTAATAAAGGCCTCTACTGAACATACACAAGAATACAGTTTAGCAGCTATTCACTAATTCATCAAAGGGTTTAGGAAGCATCTGGCTAAAATATAATGATATAAGCTATATAGTGCTGTATACAGTTTTTTCCTGGATATCTGATGCAGTCTGTGCTGCTAAATAAACATTTTATTCCAAATAGACCACAACACTGAGATCTGCCTTAACAAAGATACTATTTATGTGTGGGGGGCGTGTTATTTTGTTGTTGTTGTTTTTTTTGTCATAACGGCACATGCACGAGATGTGTAGATGTGGTATCACACACACAACAACAACAGAAACACACTAGAATGAACAACTCATTTTGTTGATGATTTAAACACAGAACTGTAACACAGACAGTTGTTAGGAGGGGGAAATGAGGAAGCCGCTGAAGGTGTTGCGGAGGAGTGCATCATCGTAGAGGGCGTAGTTGGCAAAGAGGCGGAGGTACACGACGTCTCCGGCCTCCAGCTCGAGCACCAGGCCGCTGGACACGTGTCTGAGATGTCCGTCTCTGTTGGACTCGCCCAAGTGCAAGAGCAGCTGGCTGTTTTTGTACATGTTAATGCCCATGTTGTAGTTGTTAGTGTTGTACGTAGCACCCGTAAAGCGGATGTAGTACACACCTTTAATCGGAGCTGTGAACACGCCTGCAATTAATACACACGAGTTACTACTAATACCACTAAGAAGAAGAAGAAGAAATATAGCTGCAAGCTGCAATCTGTGGGGTCCAAGCACTCTTTGCAAATAGCACCCCCAGTGGCCAGTTCTTGCCAAGTTACACAGAATAAACAGACCATAGATCAAGAGAATAGAGAATAGATGTACACAAAATGAAAGCTGTGAAATCTTATAATTACTAGGCTGTTAACTGAGTGTTACTTGTATTGATCTGCAGGTGTGTGTTAATTACGGGACCTGTGTGTGGGTTATAAGCTCCTCCGACGTTGCTGACGACTTTAGTGTAGACCAGAGTGGTTTCAGTGCTGAACGGGCCTTTATATCCGGAAGGTAATCCAGCACTGAATGCCACCGTCAACCAATCTGTCAACACAGCACACAGCAATTAACACAACAACACAGGTATCATGTAGACACACAATTTTATTTTTATTCCAAATCTGAATTCAAGACTGATGATCAACACTAATTTTAAGATTTCATAAAGCACAAAGTTATTTAGTACTGTATGTGTTCATTAGGTTAATTAATTAGTTAACTGTGTGTGTGTGTGTGTGTGTGTTATATTAGTTTAGCACTAAAACATTGAAATAGTAACTTTGGTGTTGGTTGTCGTTGTTAAAAATGATAAGGGTTGTTCTATGTAAAAGTAACACTATATATTAAGTATAGATGTTAATTCAACACTACTGGTGTTAATTAATTTGAAATTGGAGGTGATCGTTAGAATCATCGTTGTGGTGTTAATTCTAACAGAAGAGTCTGCTCGAACCTCATACTGTAAGTGTTAATTAAACACTATGTCACTGAAGAGATGTTCACTGTATGTGTTAATTCAGCACCAGGAGAATGAATTCAGCAGCGTAAGAATGATCTAACACCTCAGGTGTTCATTACAAATGATAATAGTTGGGTTCTAAACATCAAGTTCTTCAGCGCTGTAAGAGCTGATCGTTGTGTTAGTTCTTATTTAAAGCCCTTCTGTAAATTCTCAGTAATTAGCATCAGGGCTAAATGTTGTGTGTGTTAAGTGTATTTACAGTTGCTTTGTTTCTCCGCTGTCTCCAGTTTGCTCTTCACGGCCAGCAGCTCGCCTGCTTGAGCTTGAGGGGAAAAAAAGAGTAGAAAATGTAAAGATTTTCATAAGTTTTAGGACTTAGTGAAAATGTCTGGGTTAGATACTGTACGTTTACATTTACGTCATTTGGCAGACGCCCTTATCCAGAGCGACTTCTGATACTGGTTCTCTAGGTCACAAACTAGGAATACCATCAGTCCAAAACTCTGTTGGGGAGGTAATAGACAAGCGCTCAGACAGTACAATTCTGTTTTTTAAGTACTTTATGAAGAGGTAAGTCTTTAGACGTCGTTTGAAGACTGCCAGTGACTCAGCTGTTCGGACATCTAGGGGAAGTTCATTCCACCACAGAACAGAGAAGAGTCTCGATGCAGGTCTTCCTTGTACCCTGAGAGATGGAGGGACCAGCAATGGATGCAGCAGCTACAGGAAGCCAGTGGAGGGAGCGCAGCAATGGGGTGGTGTGGGAGAACTTAGGAAGGTTGAAAACCAGTCGTGCAGCTGCATTCTGGATCAGTTGCAGAGGACGAATGGCGCTCAGAGGCAGACCTGCCCGGAGCGAGTCGCATGTGTGTGGTGTATATTCCATCAGAGCCGTTACCTGCCTTCTCTTTCTTCAGACTCGCAATTTCTTTCTTTTACTCAGCAGTCGGGTCTTCAAATCGCACATTCAAGGAAAATACTCCATGTGGACATGTTTCATTGCCTCAGTTTAGTGTAGGACATCCAGAGCACATTCTCCATCTCGCCGCAATATAACACGGTGGACTCAAGAGCGGCGTTTTTTCCCGCCCACGTTACGTTTATCAGAACTGTACCTTCACGCTCTAAATGTTTCCTTGAGTCTGAACAGAGTCGCAGGAGAACGCAAACTAGTGTGTGAAACCTAACCTCAGGAGTTCATGTTAACTAGTGAGTGAAAGGAAATTTAGCAAGAGAAAGCTAAGCTAGTGAGTGAAAGCAAAATAAGTGAGTGAAAGTTAACTAGCTAGTAAAAAAAAATAACTAGCAAAGGAAAATTAATTAATTTACCGAAAAGAAGTCGAAAGAATTGGGTTTCTTTTATTTCCAAATAAAATGGTGATGCATGAACAAGTTCAGCTGGTGTTTTTCAATAGTGGTTGTTTTTTTCTTTATTGAAAGTTTAATATACCACCTGATGGAAGGAAGCGTGATGTTCTTCATCTCACCTGTGTTCTTGTTCTCCAGGTTCACCAACTTCTCCTTGATCTCGGATAAAGCAGCTACCTGCTGATGCACGAGCTCTCGGAGCTGCTTCAGCTCACTCCACGGATCCTGAGATGTTCCTTGAGGTTCCGTTTCCTGCAGAATGCTCCGCTCCGGCATCAGCAGAAACACGACAAGCAGGTAGAACATGGTTCTCTCCATCTTTACTGCTGAGATCTCGGACGTTCTACACGACTCTCTTATAAACTGATGTCCTTTTATAACCCCAGCTTTACCTGGATATTGTCTCTGCTTATTAAACACAACCTACACGCAGGTCAATCATTAATCTCAGGCTTGTGAAATACGGGAATGTAATCTTCCAGAGCAGGAATTTAAAAAAAAAAAAAAAAAAAAAGGAGAAAATGTTACAGGTGAATGGTGTCACTACATTTCTAATCTGATAAAGTTTAGTAACTTGGTGTAATCAAAAACGGTTGCGACGTTTAACATTTATAAGTAAACTAAGTCCCTGTTTCTGTTGAAAATGATACAGAAGTTGTTTGATACCTGAAAATAACATAAAGTAGTAATATTAAAAAAAAATATATATATAACATGCTTCTCTTTGCTCCAGTCAAAATGCAAAGTTTATAAGACTATAGCTACCAACTTACAAGTAATGCTTAATTTAAAAACATTATTCAATTAAATTAAGAAAATAAATATTAAACAAAAAATTTTCAATATTTTTTTTTACTTGTTTTTTTAAGCATCTTTCTTTGTTTCTAGGCCTTATTTAAATAATACACATAATACGCACATAACACTTTTATAGAAAATATAGAACAAACATTTCCCTAAAAACTATCTGTAATGAGCGAGTCAGAGGTGACGGTGGTGAGGAAAACCTCTGAGACGATATGAGGAAGAAACCTTGAGAGGAACCAGACTCAGAAGGAACCCGTCCTCATCTGGGTGACTCCGGAGAGTGCGATTATAAATCATTCCCTCTGTAACTGTGTGCTACACGGACAAATAGTGCAGTCGTGTAACCAGGAACTTCATCACAGTTTTCACATGAAGTCTGGTTTGTAGAAGTTATCAGCTCTTCACTGATGGAGACTTGAGCGCAGAAATATTTATAGCAACTGAAGTTCAAAGCCATCTTCATGGTTTCTAATTGGAACCATCCTCAGTAATCTCAGTGATCTTCAGGCCGTCCGTGTTGGAGGCCCTCAGCAGCAGCGAGTGGTTTCCAAGTGAAGAGAACTCCAAGCAGAAGCAGGGCATCAGGATGGATCAGGCAGGTCCGGAGAGCAGAAGGGGTCAGGATCACTCAGGAGGAGATCACTTGGATATCTCAGGAGTAGCATGTGTAGCTCCATAGATAGATAGATAGATAGATAGATAGATAGATAGATACTGTATATGCAATGGCTATATGGATGAAGCAAGAGGCAAATTTCTTTTTCTTATGTGTGGGTGTCATTTTAAAACACAAATATGCTATAACAGCAGTGTGTCTGTGTGGGATTTGGTGGCTTTGTGGTAAAAGCCTTGCCTCTGGAGTTGGAAGTTATCGGTTCGAGTCCAGCTTGTTCCTGTGCCTGGTGTGTTGGGTGGAGAAATGTAGAAGATGCTGTGGGGAACAGGTGGCTGGAGTAAATGGTGCTGCAGAATCCCAGAAAAATTGAGGGTGATAGTTTTTACAGCATTCCCTATATTATGCAAAACTAAGTCAACACTCTCTTTTCAAGCTCTATAACCCCCTTCTTCTTCAGGGCTGATCCTGGGGGGGGCAGCTGCCCGGATATTGCCCCCCCTCAGGTCACGCCTTCCAGCACCTTCCACCAATTCCTGAACCATCTACACTCATATCCTGGAGTCCTGGCTGGGGTTTGAACCAGCAACCTCACAACCCAGAGGCAAAGCTCATCCACATGAGCCACAGGAACTCATACAAGTGAACTGTTTTATAGACCTTTTCACCTTCATATACGTAACCCTGCGTTAACGCTAAACTAAACTGCACATACAGGAGCAGCACCTTCTACAGTTCTCAGTACACCATATCAAGTATAGGTACAAGCTGGACTCAAACCAGTAACCTCTGTAAAGAAAGGCAAGGCTTCTACCACCGAGCCACCAAATCCCACTCCAACACCCTGCTGTCGTAGCGCCTTTGTGTTTTAAAATGACACCCTCAAAAAAAAAACCACAACATTTTTGTCTCTTGCTTCATTAACATCCTTCATTTTATTTTCTCCTCGAGCCTCGTTATATTCAATCCCAGCTTTCGCAATGAAAATATAAATAAATGAATTGTCTTTACTGAATGGAAGATGAAACGGTCCACTTTTTTTTTTTGCTTATACTCCAGAGTAGTAAATAATTGTGCTTTTTTTTTTTTATTTTCAATTTCAAAGTAACAGCCGCGAGATCTCTGTGAGTTTAAAAGAGAACAGATCAGAACTATCTGTATAAAAAAAGAAATCCTTATCTGGCTCCGGTGTTGATCTTGGTGTCAGCTGGCAGCGGTCCGGACTGCTGCGAGCCAGGTCTCTGATGTGCGAGGTCATCGTGAATAGGCTGCCAGCTTGTCTAAACAAGTCCTTTTTTTTTTTTTTTTTTCCAAAAAAACAAGATAAGGAAATGTTGCAAAAGAATTCAGTACTGATGAATACTGAATAAACCAGATACTCAACATTTGTCATTCCACTGCACTTCAGTTAACTTCACACCTGATCTAAACGATCATCTTCACTGGTATAGTTCTACATCATGACTGGTATGTTTCCTTATTCATTTTTCTGTATAGGTATATATTTATTTTATTTTATTTTCTTCTTTCTTGCGAGCAATTGTAACATGGCAAAGCAGTTTCCCCCTGGGATTAATAAAGTTCTTTGAATCTTGAATCTTGAAATCTAATTTCCGTTATTCCTTTATTCCTATTCTGAATGTTCAGGATGTGTTCAGCTCAGGATGAAAAACTATGAAGGGCAAAGAAGAGCAAGATAGCGCTGTAGCCTACAGCTAGTCACAAAATCAACAGCTAGCTAACATCGTGCATTGATAATCACTGAACCACACACACACACACACACACACACACAGCCTCTCTGCAGAAAAGCAGGAGATAGACATATTAACGCTAACGGCTTACACCCTGACAGCATTAATTATGATGCTTTGATATTCGGTCACAATGCTAATAATACCGCATTTAAATCTTTTATGACTTAGCAATATGTACGAAGTTCATCAAGTATCTGAATGACTTTATCTGTAATTAAAGTTTGTATATAAATAAATTAGAGCTACAGTGCTGCGTTAATTCGCTCGGAGTTTCCTGTACGATGTTCTGTAACAGCAACGCGAGCGCAAAAATTACGCCGTCCTTCATCTTTACTGAAACCTTCTGACGTGAAAATCGGACTTTTTATCTGGGTTATGAGTCACAATTTCCGTATAACATCTCAGCTGTTTATTTGCGTAAATCACTGCGTAGTTAAAATGTAGCTATGTGAAGTATGAGAAGGTTGTGTGTGTGTTGTGCTGTGACTGGAAACTAATCAGTGACAGGGTGGAGTGACGGAGCGGCGTTACTGTTACTGCCTCGAAGCTGATGATTTTTCTATAACAGCACGTTCACACGTGTTTTATTCCTCTTATAACACAGCGATTTGACGCCGTGGTTGAGGTTAAACAAGTTACTTCCTGTTCTCGCTTACGTTAAAGCAGCTGTAAACACGCGTTCTCTCACCTGCTCGTAAAAACCGTCCGCCGACACTGGAGACTCCTTCCATAAATGTTCCATAAATGTGTCCTCACAGAAAACTTCACCATATCAAAGATTACCTGGTTTTCTTTTTCAAACATTAACATGTTAAATAAACGTATTAATTATTACATTTAAGCAAAAAAAAAAAATACTAATCTTAAAAAAGATATTAAGATATTAGTTAATTAATGAAACATCTTAAAAAAAAAATACGCACTTTCATCTTTCCGCTAATAGGCATTCTCATATAAATACCTTTAAAAAATATATATATATATAGCTATAGCATTTTCTCTCAAAAACAAGTTGCAAAATTTTTGGCACCCCTACAAGAATATTTCAAACAGTCATGCATGAAAAAATGTGTTCATGAGAGAGCAATTGTGAAAAACTTTAAAAATAAATTAATAAATTTTAAAATTTTTAAAAATTAAAAAAAAAAAGTTTGATTATAGAAATTTAGAAAATTCTGTTCTGGACAATTTTTTTGTTTAAGGAATAATAATAATAATAATAATAATAATAATTCCATCTTAAAACTGATAGAAATAGAAAAGAGAAATGAGGATGTTTTAAGAACTATAATAATTTAAATTGATATATAATTTTAAATTATACATATAATACATATTTAATAATTTATTATTATCTTTATTATTATTAATAGTAGCAATAATATTACTCTTGTAAATGTTAAATTTGAATCATTTTATCATGTTTATTTTATACTTAAAAAAAAAAAAAAAAGTTCTGCCCATTGTTTTGGAGGGTGCCAATAGTTATGGAGACGCTCTAAACCATTAAACTGGTTTTAACGCAATAAAGTGATAAAATGACCACACGGGCGTCTTCACTGAAATGAATCGTTTAATAGATTCAATACATTATTATACAAAAGAACAGGAATAGAAAAGTGGTGTATGAACAGCAGTCGTGTGTAAACCCTCGGCTCTGACGTTTTAATCGAAGTTTAGTGTTGGAGAAAGTTTAACAGCTTCATCACTGCACGTCTTTACACCTCAAATTAAATAGAAACTCTTACGACGCGACTAGTAAAGCAAATATTCACAAGTACGTTTGTATATAGAATGCATCTGTGCTTAAAATGTAGTAAACTTGGTCTAAAAAAACAGAGAGTTAAAATACTGGAGGTCATCAGACGCCTGTGGAGAAGATTTTCAAGCTTCACAGAGAAAAACTCGCTCAGAAATAAATAAACTCGTAAGGATCGGGGTCGTAGCATTCGTTATTAGCTGGATTAGCGATGGAATAAAAAAAAGCCCAAACATCCATTTAAAAAAACAGCCACAGAACTGAAAAGATCTCTGTAAAAGTCGCTAACGTGGCTAACGATGAGTGAAACGTTAACGGAGAAGGGCTAATTCTTTTGCTAATACAAGCTAAGCTTTAGCCATCATTAGCAACATTAGGGTGTTTTGCCGAGGGAATATTTCCAACATTCTCCACATTTATAATTCCTAATCCTGCCTTATTTAATACCTCAATACTTTTTGTTTTCATTTTATAGAGTGATAAACATTTATCTATCTTGCTAGTTAGCTGCTATGTTTAGCTACTCAGTTGCTGTAACGCTAGCTAGTAAGCGACACTGCAAGTTAAGCTAGGACAATCCGCTAGCTAGCTGACGAGGTTTTCAAAGTTTTAGATTTAGCTAATAACCTCACAAATGCATTTTTTTCTCTGATTTTTCTCCTTAAAAAGGGTTTAAAAACCATTTTAGGCTCTTTTTTGTGGCATCCTGTGCACCTGTATAGCATAACATTAGCACTATAGCTGTTTTCAGACTTCGTTTTGATTAACTTATAAAGAAAATAAAACTAAAATGAGGTAAGAAGAGAGCTGTTTAGAGAACTTGTACCTAAAAAAAACAAACAAACAAAAATCTCTGCTAATGTGGCTAAAGTTTAGCATGAGAGATTGTGATAAACAGACATGTAATGCGCTAAGGGTCTTTAACTATTAGCGCCGTTAGCATTGTGAGGGGTTTCTTATATGATTTTGGAAATGGAGGAGGGGAATCTGGTTTATTTTTTTATTTATTTGTTGATTTATTTATTTATTTAGCCCAGATTATTGCTATGGAACGGGAAGGCCTGAGCTAACAAGGCGGCTAACCGTGAATAAACATTAGTATGGATCAGTTAGCATGGCGCGTTCGCTAATACAAGCTACAGAGTTAGCATTCTGGGGGCAAAGTATTGTATATGAGCTTATGTAAGACAATATTGATAATATATGTGCTGAAAAAAAATCTGCATTAATAGATTTTAATGCTAATTACATACATTCTGGTTTAGCAGAAATCAAGTACTTGGTACTTTGGTCTAGCTGCTAAAGCCAGAGCTGGGTGTGTGTGTGTGTGTGTGTGTGTGTGTGTGTGTGTGTGTGTGTGTGTGTGTGTGTGTGTGTGTAGCAGTAAATTAAAAGCCGTTACGTTCGATTTGTTTCACACTTAATTCGGTGGAACCCAGCAATCTCTCAGGCTCTTCTTTTAAAAAAAAAAAAAAAAGAGGAGAAGGTCATTTGTGCTTCTGAAAAAATAAAACAAAATAAAATGGTTCCTGGACCCGAGTGCAATCCGACAGCTGGTCTTTCCCTGATTGGTCACGAAACCAGAAGGATGCGGAGAGAAATAAGGCTTTCTGTTGGCTAATCAGTTCTCCTAGGTGTGACCTGGAAGTCGTTGGAGAATACAGGAAGGGGTCGTCGCTATGGTGACCCGCAGCGCAGCCTTTATTAGGAGGAGAAAGACGGCCGAGAAGGTCCCTCGTCTACATAAAACAACATTCATCCTGGAGTGTGTGTGTGTGTGTGTGTGTGTGTGTGTGTGTATGGTCAGGTGTTCATGATTCGTGTGTGTGTGTGTGTGTGTGTGTGTGCGTGTGTGTTTATCAGTTGATGCTGTGCGAGGGATCAGAGCTGTCCAGGTCTGGATGGAGCGCAAAGTCAGGCTGAGGTAGATTCGTTCTGGAATATTCTTCATACCATTCCTACAAACAAACAAACAAACAAACACACACTTTTGTCAACAAGTGACAAATGCTAGCGAGTTATCTAGCTAAGCCAGCTAGCTAATCAATGCTAACTGAACTACTAAGCTAGCTGTTTGCGTTTTGAGGAAAGCTCAGTGCCATGCTAGCTAGCTTGCATCGTTTATTAGCTAGCTAGCAGCTAATACGTGTCATTTGTATATGCCTTTTGGACATCAAAGAATTTTTTTAAAAACTCGTTATTGCCTTCTTTTAATGTGAGAAAAACATTTAGAAGTTTATCTCCTCATTTCTCTCTCGGTCACCGGCCTCATACCTGTATCTCCTCCTGATACATCTTCATGCTCAGGTCACTTTTAGTGCGCGACCTTCGACCCTGGAACACTAGACTCGAGTGCTAGGGAGAAAAAAATCAGAAAATCCCAGCATGCAACACAAACAGACAAAATTCTACACAAAATGTTAATCCATTTAAATTAATTTGCGCTGTTGAAATGCGTCAGTGTGCTGATAGTCAGTCATTGGGAAGTGGGCGGGGCAAGAAAGGTGACAAAGGTGAGAGAGGTGTAACTTTATGCAAATGAGAAGCAACGCAGTTTGGCGACTGCCAATAGGAGCGAGGGATGGGGGCGTGTTTGTTTTTCTCCGACTGCGAAACATTTTCCAGGTTTGCTTTGTTTCCACATAGCAGCATAATACCTACTGTACTTGAAAGTGTGTGTGTGTGTGTGTGTGTGTGTGTGTGTGCGCGCGTGTGCGCGCGCTCACCCCGTTCCTGTCCATGGACACACACATTTCCTGCAGTGAGCTGATGTTCGTCCCAGCAAGTGTGTGTTTGTAAAGTTCCAGCGTCTGTGACGCTTCAGCACGAGACACTTCTGCTTCAAACACGATCCCCTTCTCATCTAACACACACACACACACACACACACACAGACACACACAGACACACACACACAGACACACACAGAGACACACACACTTTATTTTCCTATAATGTTATTTATCTGAATTCCATTTTGTCTTTATTTGTTTTGCTGCATGTTGAGAATCAACGCATCACTTTTTCAGATAATAAAATGTTCATACACACACACACACACACACATATACACACACACACACACATAAATAAATGGATCTAGAACCTTCCAGATCATCTTGTGGTTCTCTGTTTTTGCGACTGTAGTTCATCCGGAAGACAAACGCGTCGAGGATGAATGCCACGATTATCGTCATGACAACCTGCAACAGACCAGTGAAGTAAAGTAAGTGAAACATGTACAACACACACCCACACAAACACACACACACATACATACATACATACATACATACATACACACACACACACACACACACACACACACACACACACACACACACACA
>CM075029.1:16405349-16430231 GCA_037576675.1 Pangasius sanitwongsei | reverse complement strand
TACGGACAGACAGAGAGAGAGAGAGAGAGAGAGAGAGAGAGAGACTTACGGACAGACAGAGAGAGAGAGAGAGAGAGAGAGAGAGAGAGACTTACGGACAGACAGAGAGAGAGAGAGAGAGAGGGAGAGAGAGAGAGAGACTTACGGACAGACAGGTCAGATGGGATCCAGCTTTGGTGAATTTGCGTGATTACGGTTGATTAGTATCACTGTTAATAACAGCGCTCTGTGTGTATGTGTGTGTGTGTGTGTGTGCGTGCGTGTGAGTGTGTGTGTGTGTATGTGTGAGTGAGTGTGTGTGTGTGTGTTAGTAAACTGGCTCTCTCACCCCCACCTTATCCTTCTTGTCCTGGCGAGCGTAGGGGAAGCAGGGGATGACGGCCGTCACTCGGGACGCTGAGGCAATTTTACACGCGTTTATCATGATTAACAACTCCATCAAATTGTCATTTATCTCACCACACCCACTCTGGATGATGTACACATCTTCTCCACGCACACTCTCCCCGATCTCTACGCTGTAAACACACACACACACACACACACACACACACACACACAAGTGAAATCTGGAGAATACGACACACAAAATGTTGTTATTTGTATAAAATGTCGAATCGTTTACTGAGCGCCGGCTCCGCCTTCTCCAAGCTCGGGTTATTTCTGTGATATTTCTGACCCGTGAATGATTATACGATTAATTTTTTTCGGTTCTGCTTTTTGTTTCGTTTAATTATGAACCGTGTGAAACCAAACACAAACAGAAACGAACCAAAAGAACTCGGTAAACGCGCTAATTGGTGTGGTGCACTTTCGCGCGGCTGTTAGATCGGACGGACGTCGGACATCAGTCAGTAAACATGTCTTGGCTGATCGGGTAGATCTGAGGGGGACGTTAAGAGATTTTTCAGCCGGCGATCCTCCTGATCTGATAACGGCGTCAGTCGGCGGGCGTCCCGTCGTCGCTCGCTTTGATCAGACGTGATCGGATCGTGGCTCGTGGACTCCTGAGGCAGGACTTTTGCACGGAGAGCTTCTTATCTTACACATGAGCTCTCTGAGGCTAAATGTCACTCAGACCAGTGCCAAAAACTGATATATTTTTAGCTTCTCTCTCACACGCACACCAGTTTGAGTTCAGGGTTTACAGGAACAGATGAAGATGAAGATGTTTCCTCCATCCAGAAAGACACACGGCCAGTCGAGACATGTTTGGTGTCTGAGGTTTGCTTTAGCGGTGTTGCTAATAATGGAATTTTACGGCCTCCAGTTTAGCGCTGTGCGCTGCGTGAATGTGTGTAAATCATCAGTAGCCTCCGTAATTGAGTTGCTCAGCGACGGACATTTTACGAATCAGTGCGAATGTGAAAATGGGATAAAGCTAGCGAGCTAGCAGAGAACTAGCATGTCTGTTTGTTGCATTTCGTTTCTGGTGAAGCGTTGAATAAAATCCAACCGCTGACGAAACCTCGTGTTGTCCACTGATGTTGTTTTCAGGAACAAGGTTTTATGATGTATGCAAATTTGACTGGATGCTGCCTCATTTGCATAAATACATATTCATTTAAGAAAACTTCCAATCCAAAAAAAAAAAATTAAAAATACTTGTAACAGTATCAGCGATCAACTTGGTGAAGATTGACTGCGATATCCACTGTTTGTTTGTTTGTTTTTGTTTGTTTGTTTATTCACCTGTATCGTCTTTCCTTAATGAAGATAAAGGTGTAGAGATGTTTCTAGAACTTTGTCATTTCTTATCACTCCCACACTCGGGTACTAACCTGAACCGTTCCCTGTCACTGACACCGTACCTTTAATGGTGCACCTTGTTTACCTTCAGTGTGTAATGTGTGGTGTGTATTGTACCTTTAAAGTACACAATAGTACCTTTAATTAGTTTTTAAAAGTTAATTAAAGTAAATCTACACTACATACACAGCTCCAGGTGAAAGATACACACTAAAGGTAAAAGGTGGACCTTTAAGGGGACCAGGAAAGGTTCAGTTTAGTACCTTTTCCCCTCAGAGTGCAAGTTAAACCTGTTTGTAACTGCGTTATTCCATATAAATGATATAAAATGGCTGAACATGGAGGCTGCACGTGCAAGAGGGAGCTGTAGTGGAATTCGCGCGCGGCGGCGTTCTAGAATCTTACCGGTTTTTTAAATCAAGGCGGGTTTTAACGGTTTTTTAGTACACTGGTTAGTGCGCAGTGCTAAATAATATTAACAATAAAAATGAATTCTGGGAAATGTAGTCCTCAGTCATCATTTTACTCATGAGCCGTAGCGACGGTTTTCACCTCAGAAAACTACAAAACGTTAGAGCACGCGGTTAAATCGCCATGACTAATCTGTAACCTATAAAATGGAAATAAAAATCTCCTCACCATGTCTCCTGGTTGCTAAATTTTTTGGTCACCACCTTCCCGAGCTCCAGTCCCAACCGATCAGCAATCTTCTGCGATAGATCCGGATGCGAACTGCCGCTGAAAATCTTGATGTTCGGCATTCTCGGCTGCTCCGGAGGCTCAATGGTGCCTGAGAGGGACGGCAGGGTCTGAAAAACACCGCAAATCTGAGAGAAATGATGAAATAAAAACGGATAGGAGCTCTACAGGACTGAGGTCAGCTCGCGACTCGCACACAGACAGCCCTACAGCGCGAGGAGTCAGACGTCACAGCCCCGCCCACCATCACGCTGCGCGCTGATTGGACCGCAGGTCACCATGGAAACAGCGAGGCTTCGCTGTGTACTCGGTTGTTTAGCCTTTAGTTAACATTATTATTAACGCTTTTTTAAAATATACAATTTATTAATAAAATAAGTAACACATAAAGACATTTAAAATATATTTTTATAACTAATTTTTTTGCAACGTATACCTGATTAGCAAACTGCACTCTTTATGCTAATCAGCAGCTCATTACATATGCGCTAATTTGCATATTACAAAAAAATCATTTTAACATATTGATTTCACTCAGTTTATTGTAGAAAAAACTTGGTGTATTACTAAATATTATTTTATTATTTTATATTTAATAATATATACTTTAAAAAAAAAATCACAGATAAATATAACGTCAGCATCCAATAGCGTCACGGGGGAAAACGATCATGACGTCATCGACAAGGTTGTGCTTTAGGAAATAAAGCTCGTGTATACAGTGATGTATAATTTCATATGGAGAGATTTTAAAACACATGTCGAACTTCGACACACGTGTAAAGTTTTAATTCATTCATTAATTATCTATATTTCCATAATTACTTTACATACTGTGCAAAATGTTAGATATTGTGTAACTTTGCAGACTGAAAAAAATTCCCCAGAATGTGAAACAGTTGGAAGTAAATTCATGATTATTAGTCTGCAGTGTCTGGCATTAAACAAGTTAAACAAATTAAACAAATTTCCTCTTTAAAATGTCCATCCAGCAGTCAGGGAGGCTGAGTGTAGTGTTTCTGATGCAGTAAATTACAGACATTAGTTGAAATCCTCTGTGATGGCATCGCCAGTGTAGATGGACAGACTGCACGCTAACTGTAAAAGTAAGCAAGGCCGCTCCTCGCTAATCACCCCGGGCCAGGCAGCGTGTCGGCTCTCTGCTCGTCACTAATCTGAGATAAGCAATAAACATCACAAATAGAAAGGAATTAAACTTCACACTTTTTTGCCTCCAGCCCAGTCCAAAAATAGTCTTTGGAGCAACTTTCATTTCATTTGAAATTAAAATTCTTCACCACAGAGATGACCTGGACCCGTTGCCCACACGCCGACACCCACACAGCGGCTCCCGGTCCTGCTGAAACGGTACAGAACCCAGCCTGGCGCGCCACTCGGACACAAGCGGGCCCAGAAAGAACGCCAGAACGCCAGATAAGACCCGTGACATGCGACACATCACAAATAAAGCAGAACAATACCAGACTCTGTCTGATCTGCATTTATAATCACGTTATTACACGGGAAAACATAGAATAGCTACAGTTATAACACATTATACATAACGATTCTTATAGAGAGAAAGAATTCTCGTCCTTCTGGTCTGATAAAGCAGAAATGTTTAGTGTCTCCTGTATCGCCGTAGCATCAGAAACGAGTCAAACCCTGAACCCGTAAATGTTGGCGCCTCTTCGCAGAAATGTACAATAGACTCGGACTCATGTCCGTCTCGTGTCCGTCTGCGCACTTGTGCATCTTTAGAGCTGAAAATCGGAAGCTCTTCCCGCACTCGGAGCAGTAATACGGCTTCTCGCCCGTGTGGACGCGCTGGTGACAATGGAGGTGGCTCTGATGAGCGAAGCCCCGCCCACACTCCAAGCACCAATAGGGCTTCTCGCCAGTGTGGACGCGCTGGTGGCGGCGCAGGATAGACGAAGCTCTTCCTGCACTCTACGCAGTGGTGCGTTCTGTCCTTCGCCACGCCTTCCTGAAGCGTGACAGAGCGAGGACCGCTGCTGCCCAAAAAAATAAACAAATAAAGAAAGAAAATGTTTGCAGTCGCATATAAACGTTATGTTGAATTAAATTTTAAAAAGTTACCTTAATGGCCTTAAATGCAGTCTATAAGCTAAGACGTGTTTCATGTTTCACTGGTGCTATGATGTTAATGTAGCTTTAAACACCATCTGAGTTCCTGTAATCTACAAACACGAAGGCTGGAATGGTATAGAGGCGGCCATCTTGGAATCAAATGTCTTTCCCGTTAGGATCGGTGCCATCATTACTAATAACAGAAGAGTATTATTTGCATGTTATTGGAACAAAATTAGAACAGCATTTAATAAAGTCACCCACGATAAACACACGAGGAAAGAAATAAGGAAATCCCACGGAACCTCAGCTGGAAATTATTTCAGGAATAAATGATGGATGACGCTGATGACCAGAATGACGAATTAAACATAAATCTGAGATAACCAGACGCGGGTTTGACCGCACACACACGGTAACGGTGGAGAACAAGTCAGATCGCTTCTCGTCTTACTGATGTATTCTTCTTCATCTTCATCTTCCTCCTCTTTAACGCAGACGCTCCTGGGTGCGGTGCAGAGGTCGTTATCACACGCGTAGCTGTGCGACTGCTCCGAGTGTTTCAAACAGCCTCCTTTTTCAAACAACAACAACAACACACACACACACACACAACAACAACACACACAACAACAACAACACACACAACAAAAACAAAACACACAACAACAACAAAACACACACACTTAATGAGAAGGCATTGAGATGCTGATGCTGCCTTTAGTGAGAGAGAGAGAGCAAGAGAGAAAGAGTGAGAGAGAAAGAGTGAGAGAGAGAGGGCGAGAGAGAGAGAGCAAGAGAGAAAGAGTGAGAGAGAAAGAGTGAGAGAGAGAGGGCGAGAGAGAGAGAGAGCAAGAGAGAAAGAGTGAGAGAGAGAGGGCGAGAGAGAGAGAGTGTGTGAGAGTGAGAGTGAGAGAGAGAAAGAGCGAGAGAGGGCGAGAGAGAGAGAGTGTGTGAGAGTGAGAGCGAGAGAGAGAAAGAGCGAGAGAGAGAAAGAGAGAGAGAGAGAGGGCAAGAGAGAGAGTGTGTGAGAGTGAGAGCGAGAGAGAGCGAGAGAGAGAAAGAGCGAAACAGCGAGAGAAAGAGAGACAGAGAGAGAAAGTGAAAGACCAAAAACAACTTCTTTCTATAAGACATTACAATCGATTATATTCTATTCTGATTAAACTCTATTCTGTTCTTCAGAAAATCTCCATGTAACACGTTTTATTATGCAAATGACCGTGACATCACTAAATATGCAAATTAGCCTATGACATCACCTGGAGCCTTATAGCGCATCAGCTACTTTCCCCTGAGAAGAGCTCAGACCACAGAGCTGCTAACTACATAGATTTATAAAACCAAAACGCAATATATTTTTTTTTAAAAATCGACATAAACTCATTAGCATATTAAATTAGCTATTAATAAAATGAAAGTGAAAATCAAACTCAGGTGATTGTTAGCTATTTGCCAGCTAAAAAAAAACTTAGCTAGCTGACACTTCACAGCTGATTAACGCTAACCTGTCATCACATCACTTTATAAAAAATGTAAATTATTTTACATTTAAATGTCACGTTTCACAAACATTCTGCTTTTTTCGCAATAACTTAACCGAGAAGATTAGCAAAACAAACGTCTCACACACAACCGGTTTTGGTCACTGGAGACGTTAATAAACCCCTTTCCCCAAATCTCGCGAGAATATTCATCACGTGATGAGTCAAGTCAAACGCGTTAACAGCGCCGCCATTTTGGAGAGGGCAGATACCCGGGTTGAACTGGTTAACTTTAATTGAATTTGGAGCATCAACTGGTTTTATCCTAAAATGCAGCCACGCTGTGAATCACTTGGATGGAAAGAAAATCACTAACACCTCAAAAATACAAAAGACAAAGACTGAGAGAAAGAGAGAGAGAGCATTTATATGAAGATATGTTTCTCATGAGGAAATTCATTAGCATGACATCAGATTTGTCACATTAGCTTTAGCTATCTCTATTACTTGATCATTTTATAATGAATTTGTTCCTGTAAAGTTTTTTTTTTACACAAAACTTATACTTTCTGAATCTCTGCACTGTTTCAGCAGCAAATCTATTTATTTGTTCAGCTAAGTTCATTCAGAAATCCAGTCAGCATCACAGCAGGTTTAAGGCAGAAGACACCGCGATCTCAGTTTCCTTTTCACAGTGGAAAAAAAAAAGAAGCTGTTCAGAAGTGTAAACTTTACAAATATAACATACTTTACAATGTATGAGTTAATTTTTTGTGTGAACAAGGACTCGCTCAAGCTGAAACAGCTCTGTGTCTGTCTTCGTCTTCATCTGTGATTGATAACTTCCACATTAGTGTTCGACACTTGAGAAGGAGGCCGTCAGGTCTACAACTTTATCATCGAAGACAGTATAGTGACCCTGAACGTGTAGTCAAGACCAGTCCTGTTCACAAGGCACGAGAATTTCTCGTGAGAAAATCACTCGTTATATCAAGATCACAAGAAGATTAAGTCAATATCACAAGTTAAAACAACTTTTTGTTATGTGGAGATCACGAGAAAATTAAGTCGTGATCACGAGAAAACAAGAACGAAAAAATAATAACGCGTGGCCTCTTATGGCTTCCGTACTTCACAGCACTACTGTGGTAATTTTAGTACTTTATCCTGCTGCCTATTTACACTAGCAAGCCAACAGGGCTACAGAGTGTAATGGAAATTGTGTGTAAATATTCAGTTAATTCACTTTAACTACATTAGGTTTGCTCTGAGGTTTCCTCTGGAAAATTCCATACACCTGTTTTAAGTTATTACTGACAAAATGGTACTGCTTTTCGATCGTGAGTTAAATTTCAAATCAAACTCTGCTTTCAGATACGTTTCCAGCACATGGCTCTCTATATACATGCTGATAATGTTCCTCATTTATTGTGCTGGATATAAACAAAATGTTCTGTAAATCGTCAGTTGGGAAAAACCTTCGTATCCTGTGTTTCCCTCCGAGTTTGTGTAAATCTACGTATAAGGATACTTATCAATGCGAACCTCGATTGATCGGCTTCGAGACATATAATTGTGGATGAGATACTGTGATTTTATTTATGGATAACACTGTCACATTTCAATCGTTTACTTATTTCAACTTCAAATTTTGTGAAATTCAGTCATTTCATATTAATGACTTGAAAGAAAAAGTCATCGATTCCATGAAACAAATCCATAAATTAAGATAAATAAGACTAGCTGTTGTATTAGGACAAAAGGAGGCGATCTTTCACTATTTAGTCATTTGTCGTTTTCAGCTCTCAGTGAACTTTTTGCCTTTTATATAGTTTTATGGGCGGGGCTAAATGCAAACCAGCTGTGCTACGAATGCTTTTGATGATTTATGGCTGATTGTTGGTGATTAACACATGCACGAGTAACGAAGAAAATCAGTGAAACTTTTAAATCCGGCAGGAATTTTTGGTTTGTTTGGGCCACAAACACTTTTAAACACAACTTTACATAAATATCGATAAATGAGCCCCAATGCTAAGATACTTAGCAAATTAATTGGAATAAAGTAGTCATCATTCACTAAAGGGGCACAATTTTCCATAAAGTAGTCTGAATATGCTTTTTAAACTTAATCAGGTGTCACACTGAACCTTAATTATTTAGTGAATATTAAAAAAAAAAAAACATGAAGAGAAACATTCCAAAAAAATAAATCACTTCATCAGTAGAAAAAAAAAGACTTCATTCCATGAAACAAGTGACCAAAGCCATTTTTTTAAATTTATATTTATTCCATAAACATGATTACAAAACTCCAGTTACCAATATTACATTTTTCACCATACAGGCTGGTTCACAAATATTTAAACCTTTGAAACGGATACAACAGAAACAAAATACTAGAATAATTTACATTAAAATCTATAAAACAGAGATTAAATCACAAATTAGTGTCATTAATTAGCTGTCTGTTTTCATTTTTTTTTTATCAGTAATTGATTTACTAGAGCACAACACTCTCACAATAAGATTGGTCCAATAACAAAACTCAACAAAGCCACAGCTTTTTCTCCTTTACCATAGGATTTTTTTGTCTTTCACAATTTTTGGCTTTAAGACAAACAAAAAAAATCCCATGATAATTCAGTGACCTTTTTCACCGCCTGAAAGGCAAAAGGACAGAAGCCACATCAAGAAACGACCTCACAGCACTTTCTAAGAAAAATATACACTTAGAAAATATGTTACAAATTGGCACGATGAAAAATATACAGGTTGTTAAATTTTTTTCCCCCTACATCAAGAGTTTTAATAATCCTCCTGGCAAAGATACCAGATGATACAAACAGGTCTGTTTTTGTGATGAAAAAAATAAATAAGTAAGGCAAAAAAAATAGTTATGTGAAATAAAAACCATGAAGGCGTAATACATTCGTAAAAATATGGCACATGGATGTTTTTTTGACTAACTTTGTAGTCGATGCAAATGCTGCATTTCATTTTACTTTACAAGGGAATTTTATAAGTCTGTATAGTTCCCTCGTCCAAAAAATAAATAAAGGGGAAAAAAAAAAACTAAGAAGGGATGCTCGGGAATGCTGGGGTACTCACGTTATTTTTTTGTAAACATTAAATAACATTCAAACATCGCAAGAGGAAAAAAAAACGAACGAAAAAAAGATGCTAAATAAGGGCATCTGCATGCACAACTTAGCTTGAATATCATGGTTATGCATGCACATCGCTAGCAACACTGGAAAAACTCTCAAAAAAATAATTTGGTCCTGTTGTCTGCAAAACTGAAGTGTGAAAGTTCCCACTGATCATTTTATTAGAGTTTATTAGGGAATGCAAACTTTATGAAGAGGAATCATGAGATCCGTTACGGGAAAAGTCACCCTTTCATGATCTACACTGATTTATGGTAAGTTAATGCCAGTCCAGTTCCCTCTGTACATATTTTGTTATCGAACCCTTTTCATAGCAGTAGATCATGTATAACTAGGCATGTGCTAATATTCGGTAAAAGTACTCTTTAGTACTATGCTATGCAGCATTTTTGCTTTGAAATCTGCAAAAATTCCTTTTTGGGTCCAGAGTAAAGCAAATCGGGAGACCACAAAACTCTACAAACGCAAGTTAGCTACATGTTTCATTTCTTACAATTAGCTAGCTAATGTTTCGTAGCTTATATTTAGCTAGCTAATGTAACACCTACCAGTAGGTGGCATATGTAACTTGCTAGCTAGTAGTGCTGAGTGATATAATCACAATCATAAATGAAATTAATAAATCATAAAGTAATTTTATAACATTTCATTGTTATTAACGGTATCCAGTAGCTTACTGAATATCAAGATGTATTTTTGTGGCTATTTGTTAATTGTTAAAACAATAACAAAAAAAAAAAAAGTATTAAAATATTACGAGTTTTTTTTTTTTTTTAAATTTGGCACTACTGTTTTATTGGCACTGTGCTGGCGATTCATATTGTGTATCATGAAAACGTCTTCAGGTATCGAGATATGATAATTATATCATCCCTACTAGCTAGCATAATTCTGTTGGCTTAAATCCCAAAATAAAACACGTACAAATAAACACGAAATCATGTCTTTTAAATATCGTGATATCATAAATTGTGATAAAATGGTAAGTAATTTATATTTGGCACATGCGTAGTTACAATGTTACAACTCTTCCTCCTCGTTCACTCTTCTGCTCAGTGGCTTTCTTTCTTTTTGCGACTCACTAAGCATTTAATATCGAACAAAACAGTGAAAAATTAAACAGTGATATCGTTCTCCCCGATTGTACAGAAGACTCCACAAACCGATGTCTGCATATGTAACAACAGTAAAATCCGAAATTATTCTCCAACCCACCCCGAGACCGCACACATACATTCCCACAACCACCACCACATTAAAAAACAGCAAATATTTATTATGTAGATAAAAATGTTCTGTACACTTAATTGTTCATATTTTGGCACGTTAATTTTAAACATGTTTGATATAATCTTATTTTGTAAATAGTGCATATGTTCCTGTACAACAGCATTTCGATACTGGCAGAGAGGACTCGGGTCAGCCTATGGCACCGGTGACCAAACCCTCAATACTCGAACCATAAATAAACATAATACTAAAGACAACTATTACATTAAGACACGAGTGTCTTATACAAAAGTATGATGTCCTTTTCTAAATATGCGCTACCCGTGGAGTTCCCAAATCTTTCCAAATGATTGGCACAGTAACACTGGAATACTCTTAACAAGGGGAATACAAAAAAAAAAAAAAAAAAAAACCTTTAACCTGCGAACAACTGAAGGCAACCATTTTGCAAGTGATGGGCTTGTTTTAAACAACAGTGTTAGCTTAGCACACGGATTGAACACTTATAGCGCTTGACCTGTGATGGAGAGAAGAAAACAAACCCCCTCAAAATGTAATACTACACCAGAGTATGCTTTAAGGTGGCTTTCAAGGCATTGTCTCTTTAAAAAAAACTGATCAAAAAATAAACTGATTAAAAAAATGCAACAAAGCAGCAAATGGCAGATAGATGCAGCTGTGATACAGTGACTCCACTTAGTCAGTAGGTAGCTTAGCAGGGCTGTCATGCAGGGTGTACCCACTTTCCTGTGGGGCAGACAAAGGACTGTGGGTAAAGTCAGTGCCATGCAGCTCTGAAATGTGTGTGGTGGTGGCGGCTCAGAAGGATTTGACAGGAAACAAGGATTGACATGGGTACTTTGCAAAGAGAAAATATTACCTCTGTTTCTCTACCAAAGCTGCCAATGCAACTCCTTTGATGTCCCTTTTACCCGCTAAAAGTTCATCACGGGCAAACTTTGTGGTGCTTTTGTGGCGGTACATCTTTTTGTGAGCAGGCCGGTGAGGAAGCGGGAGGCAATCCAAACCGATAGGAGGGAAGAAGCCAGGTGCAAGAAGTTTTGATGAGGTCTTACCATCACGCCCTGTCCCTTTCTTCCCCTTACTTGCCCCTGATGCACTGCCTCGTTTCTTAAGGTCAGCACTGCTACCAAGTATTTTCAGTGTTTGGCTTTGGAGAGCATGCTGCCCTGGTGACAGACAAGGCCCCCAAAGTGGTTCTACTGAGGCCCGCATGAAGCGTTGCACCTCTGCCATCCCGGAGACTATATTAGACAGGATGTTCGACGGCTCTTGGAACTCACCCTGATCATCATCTGATAGAGCTCCAGCATTCGGCCAGTCCCCCTGAGCCCCTATCATGTTCAGGGAGGGGGTTGGAGAAGGAGCACCGCTGTCTAATTTCCTCTCACCTTTAGCTGCTTTCCCCTCTAATAATGCCTTGATTTTCTTAGCAGAATGTGAACCCTGTTTTGGGAGCTTAACCCTCTCACCTTTAGCCGCCTTGGGAGTTTTGGTCTTTTTGGTGCTTTGTCCATTCTTTCCTCCCTTCTTTTTAGACCTTTTAAGACCTTGAAGCCCTTCTTCATCATCCTCCTCAGTGAAGGTTTGTAAGAGGTGTGCGTTTTGTGATGCATCTTGCTCGACTTGTGGGACAGTGCTGCAGCTCCACCTCACATTAGCCCCTGCTGTTTCCAGAAACCCTCCCCCTTTGCCACAGTTCCCCAGCAGCTGTGGTGAGGGGCTAGGTGTGTCAGGTGGGGACATTTCAGACAAGGAGGAATGCCGGAACTTGTCAGGGGTGAAGTTGGATATATCAAGCAAGTCAGTGGACTCTCGAAGTGGAGTGATCTCCTCAAGGCTCTGCTGCAGAACTAGTTGAGGGCTGCAATGTGAGAGGAAACCATCACTGATCTCGCTCATCTCCTCTTCTCTTTCTCTTTCACCTTCTCTCAGGCTAAGGGAACTATAGTTGCTTGAAGCTGCAGAAAGAGATCCCAGAGAGTTAAAGCTGACGAGTCGGCCCATGCCGTTTTCAACTCGTGATCCCACCGGACTACGCCCATAATCTGTATCCGAGTGGGGTTCTGGCAAGAGTGGTTCTTCGAATGCCATCCTGCAGGTACCCAGTGGTACCTGGCTATACCCTGTCACTGTTGTGCCATCCCCTGCTAGTACAGGCATTGGCCTGGGAAAGCCTGACGGCATGACTGGGGACTGAGTTGGGATGTCGGGAGAGAATGAAAGCTGCTCAACGGTGGGTTGGGAAGGCCAGTTGACAGGGTAGCTTTGTTCAGGGTCGGTCTCAGGGAACGATGTGTGGTCTGGGATGTGATTGAGAGGCTGGGGTGAGTGTGGGAGCTCAGATTCTGAGGGAGGGGACAGTACACAAGTTTGAACTGGTTGCAGAGGGGCTGCAACTGGTAGCAACCCTGTCTGCTGCTGGTCTGTAGAAAAAAATGTGACATTGGCACTGCTGGAAGATTCAGAAGCTTCCAGAAGAGTCTGTAGATATCCACCAGGCAGGAGGTCCACATTTTCATTAGTCCCAGGGGCAGTGGGAGTCAAAGTGCATTTTTCAACCGAGGTCTCATTTGTGAGAAGATTACTTTCCAAAGAGTCACTAAGGTTTTCAGGTAAACAAGAACTTAACTCTGTAAGTTCAGAGGCAGTGGGGTTTTCCTCTTTCTGTGCTTTTTTAGCCCTCAGTCTGGCTTCACTTTTGAATTTCTTTATCTTCACTGTTTTATCTAGTTTTCTCCTCTCCTCTCTCTCTTGAGTTCTGCTCTTAGCCCTGGCTTGGTGTGTAGTTTTACCTGTCTCTACTTTGTCCAAGGCATCATGTGTTGTGGCCCGTTGTAGGTCTTCTGTGCTTTTTACTGAGTCAGCCATTTCTTGTTGATTGTTACACAATGCAGCAGCAGTTTGGCTGGGGATTGCAGTCTCTACAGCAGGGACCCGTTGAATCCTGAGTCTTGCGCTCCTTTGTTTGCGTTTAGGGGTAGTGCTCGGTGGCCTTTTGCAGCCATTGAGGCGTTTGGTTTTGTCTGCAGCTGCTATTGAGTTCTGCTCCTGCTGTTCCTTTTCCTTCTTCTGCCAGTAGGCCTTCAGAGGTGCCAATTTTTCATAGTGCAGTAAGTTATCTGGATTTAGATTCACCGTTGAGACTGAAGGTTCCACTTTACTCAACTTCACCTGCATGTGCTTCTCACCTTTAAAGCGGTTGATGATGATGTATTTAATGATGACCGGCGGCTCCTTTCGACATGACCGGCGCCGCTTCTTTGGGCACCAGTCATCGTCCCACTCTTTCTTAGGTCCGACCGACAGCTTCTTGCGCTTTTCTGCATTCCTCTCACTCGCTATGGAGTCAACATCATATAGGTAGTCTTCTCGAAAAGCAACCTTCCTCTTGGCACGAAGGCGGTAGCTGAGCTGGCTGGAGGAACTAGAATTCTCCCTGGACAGTTGCCCATGCGGTTGTTGAGCTTGCCAGGTGTCGGGGGATGAGCCTGTGCAGTAGCTGTCATCACTGAACTCGCCAGAATCCTCCGGTGAGTTACTGAGGTCAAAAAGAAAATTGCTGCTGGGGGTTGTCGGAGCCTCTACCTTGTCCTCGCTTGATTGGTCCGTCTTGTCTTGCAAACTTTCCGTTCTGCTACAAGGTAGAGTGGGAAAAAAGCCTAGTTGGGATTCATCTTGCAGAGTGACCTCAGTCCGTTCTTGGGCCACATCCGGGTAGGACTCGTAGCGAATTTTGAGCGAACAGACGTCAGTACCCAGAGTTGACTCCTCATCCTGGAACATGTAGTTTTCCACATCTTCCTCGCAAAACAGATTGACTGCAAGCTCGCTGCGAGAGCACAAGTCTAACAGTTCCATTCGGCTCTCGCTGATCAGGGACTCCAGGCAGCTCCAGTCTTGAGCCTCCTCCCCCAAACTCTCGTATATACTCCTAGAGGTCGGATCATCATCTGATTCGCTCTCTCGCATTGACTTGCCTTCTTCTGCATTTTCATGAACTCCAGCTGGATGTGTGGGGCCACTGAGCAACTGATCAGATATCACTTGGTCACCATAGCGGCCAGTAGTGGTGGCAGAGCTGAGGCATTGCATGCTGATGTTGGAGGAAGGGCAGGACTGGAAATCGGAAGTTAACCCAAGAACGGACTCACACGATTGGCTCTTAGGAAGTAGACAATTTATGCAGTCTCCTCCCCCAGAATCCATGCTGGAAAGGGATGGCCTGTCACAGCTCTGAGGCACGGACCAGGGACTCACGGGCTTGGAGCAAGAGAGGGACGAGAGGGAGGAGAGAGAAGAGAATGAAGAAAGGGAGGAGAGAGAGGTGGCTTTGGAGACAGAGTCATCGTGCAGGTCTGTCACACTGAAGGGAACTTCAGATGTCTGACTGGAGGAATCCAGAGCGGGTGGGGATAGAAGAGTTGGGTCGGTGGAGTCACAGTGCGTCAGAACATGCGACTTGTCAGAGAGATGATCATGCGAGTCTAAAAAAGAAATAAAGAAAAGCTTATGTCAGATTAATTAGGATATGATATCAGGTTTGTCTTGTGGTCCTTGCACACCAAAAAATAACATATCCAAAAGCTAGATTTAAAGGTAATTAATAGAATGTCTGCTTGTGATTGCTTAAGAAAATGACAATTTTCCCCTTCAGTGCTATTATGCGATTTGAGCGCACAGTGTAGCAGTACTGCTTATGTGGCAAGGTAACATTATAGGCTAAGTAATATTTAAATGCATTTGGATACTAAATCATTTAAGTAATTATAATTTGAATGCAGTTTTAATGGAATCTGATGCTCCTAACACAGACTTCCTTATGCAACAGTCCTCATGCTCTCTCTGCTAGTCTAGATGCTAATTCATCTGAGAGCATTACAGAGAATATTACATGACTGGGTTATTAAATAAGGAAATAACAGAATCTAACGTGTGGTAATAAAGTGGAAATTTCAGCGTGATGTCAGGCTCTGCTGGAGTAGGAGTAAATAGTCCTAATTGCAGACACTCCAGAGTGAAAATTTAAGTCCCTACTCATCACGGTAAATGGAGGAAGAAGGAAGATCTATACTTGGATGGCAGCTTTTGAGCCGTCGCTAAAAAGCTTGGTAACTTTCCTCGATAAATACGGCCAAGGGCTGGCTGCCTTCACAGAAATGGGCCATTTGACTGACGTTGCAAATGACCAACCACAGAATTTTTCAATAGCACAACCGTATGCAGCAAAACCTTTTAATGCAGTGACTATACCTTGCTCTGGAAAACACATTCTTGTTACAGTTTTTCGAAATTTACTTTCCCATCAGAAACAGTTGCAAGGAAGCACATACACATGGAAGTGTGGCGAGCCAATGAAATTGCAACCCTCAATATTCTGAAGCTTGTGGGTGGAGTGTTTGAGACGAATGAAGAGGCAATGTCACTTCAGGTTGAAGTTAACTCGCTTCTCAAGGTATGTGTCGGTTGAAAATGGAGGCAAGCACACAATATGCTTGTCGTTTAAGTGGTTAAAACTGGGGGAACACTGTCGCTAGACAACTCCGAGACATGGATGCCAAGTATAAGCTAGCTAATGATTAAACTAGTACATAGCCATTCACTTTTTTATGTGAAAAATGTAAAAGCACAGTGATGGTGGAAACTAGATAAAATTATGTAGGTAAAATGTTAAAAAAAAAACTCAATCTCAACATTACGTCACAAGTTGTTCGGAAACTAGACCCTTTATGTGGAATCTTCTTGTAATTCCAATCTTATTTAAACCTAGCAAATTTAATAAAACAAAATAAAATAAGCATGATAATACTGAGATAATTTTAACACTGTCTGTTGTCTGGGAGGCGAATTTCAAATGAAAGGAAACATTCCCCCCAAAGCGGACCCCACTCCTTTGTATGTTGTAAGACTTGTACGGTTCTTATTATGGAAAATAGGCGGGGCAGGAATGTTTGGAACAGAATCCTGAAATGAAGAAATGTTGCGTGGTAATGAAGTTACCTTTGAAATTATATGATGATTACAGGTCTAGAAATGTTACAAACAGCATCTTTAAAGAGGGGCAATGTGGAAAAGAGGGAAATAATAATAATAATTATGATTTTTTGCAAGTGAATCAATTGTTTCTAGGCAGTAGCTCTGTGTGTTTGTCTAGTACCATTGTCTGTGGCGTTAGGAGGACTGGGGCAGCGCTCAGGCCCTGCGAATCGCGACTCCTGTAGGACATCCATCAATCTGGAGAAAGTCTGCACTGCACAAACGTCATTCTTACTGTCTGATCTGTGGAGACAATCACACACACACACATACACACATGCCGTGAGAGTGAGAAACGCCACAACATCTTTGCTCTCCTTGCAAAACAAACCTATTTAAGCACTAATACAAGAAGCCGCCTTATCAGAGGAATCCACACAACTCCCACCTCTCTTTACTTTCATTTTCTCTGTGTACCCACATTAATCTGTTTTCCTCCCTCCCTCTTTCTCTCACACGCAGTGTTACTGAGAGTTGTGCTATATTACATCACTCTGTCCTCTGCGTGTCCTGCACTATGATGCAGCAGACGGGTGGAAGGGAAGAGTTTGTTTAAAATGGTGTGGAAATTAAGTGCATGTTTGTGCATGTGTGGGATCTGGAGATCACCTGCTGTCGTAGAGGTTCAAAATAGATGTCAGTCCATGCAGTTTTACTGAAATAAAAACCAAGAACTTACTGTCACTGTGACTAGAACTTCTTAAAACATCTAAATTTTAAAAAATCATAACAAATCTAAACCAAAATTTAGACTTTGGTATCAATACCTAGTATTATCTCAATGTCCAAGACCAAAACAATAACATGGGGAAAAAATATTGGTTTACAGTAACATTGGTCATCATCTGACATTCGTGTGTTTAATTCCATTTTGTATTAATATTGTTTTATACATTACTGAATATAATTTAAAGAAAACTTGTATGACGCGGAGGCTTTGTTTTTCCCAACCACAGATGCTACAGTACTGCTAATTACTGCTCTGTTTATTTATAGTCTCATTACAAATTATAATTTTTTTAAGAAATTGAAAAATGTTTTTAGTTCATAAATTTATAACAACACTTAATGTTTGTGTTTGGCCAATATACTTACAGATGTGTATTTCTTCTTCGGAGATGCTATGATGCACATCTCGATATGTGATCAACATGTCCTTTAAGTGATTAGAGCGGATGAATCATCTAACCAAGGACACGAGCTAACAAAGAAAATGTGTCTGTTTTGATTTCAGGTTGTCTTTAAAGATCTATTTAAAGCCAGAAAAAAATTAATAAGATGCAAATATGACCTGCATCGAAGTGAAACAATGTCACTGTGGTTCAGTATTGTGAAAACAATTCCATTTTAATTCAAAATAAGAGAGAGATTTGAAGCCTTAGTCTTAATGAAAGAAGTGTGGCCTATGTGCCTTTCAGTCCTAATAAAGGGGCGTGGCCTATGTGCCTTTTAGTCCTAATAAAAGAGGCGTGACCTATGAACTTGCCTGTCCCAGTGAAGGAGGCGTGGCCTATGGACTTGCCTGTCCCAGTGAAGGAGGCGTGGCCTGTGTACATGTCAGTCCCAGTGAAGGAGGCGTGGCCTATGGACTTGCCTGTCCCAGTGAAGGAGGCGAGGCCTATGTATATGTCAGTTCATTTAAAGGAGGCGTGGCCTATGTACCTGTCAGACCCCATTTTTCCCCATTAAAACAACCTGACACACAAACATTTTTCAGACATGAAACTGTTGATCACGTATGGAGATACGCATCACATCATTCCCGGCTACACTGCACTGATCTGAGATCAGAATAAACCAAGGCAGGTGGAAGAGGGAACCGTCTGCAAAGAGCTGTTATTAAAAAACGAAATTAATATTTATCCAGCCTTAACACCTAGCCGAGAGAGCCAGACAGTGGGATTATGGGATAGCGCAAGAGAGTCAGTGAGGAGAGAGTGAGATGTTCTCTACCTTTGTGTAAATGTCGCTGCATCTGCCCACCTACTGCATTTCTCACAATTAAGATGAGCCGCACTGTGACAGCAGCACACACCGCAACACAGCACTACACTGTGCGTGTGTGTGTGTCTGTGTGTGAGAAAGAGGAGGAAAAAACAGATGACTGAGAGTTGGATTGTAATCAGATCATAGATCAATAGGTCTATCTCAGTCTGTTTACACTAGAGTTGTCAGTTCATCCATTCGTTCACATATCCATCCATCCATCCATCCATCTGTCCATCCATCCGGTTATACAGCAAATCATCTTTCTGCACTCATCCATCTCACATACAGGATTAAAGCCCAGCAAAAAGCCAAATGCATACTGTCAACAGATACATGCATCAACAGTACATAAGGAATAAACCCCTGTGTGTGGTGCTGTTATAGTAAAATAATCAAAGACGGGGTGGTGTGATGAAAAGTTACCGTTACCACCCTGAGGTTGATTACTTTCCTATAACGGCACATTGTTTTATTCCTCTTCTTCCACAGCAATTTGCCATGATTACAATTTTTATTTATTAAAGAAAGACGTCATAATTTTTATCCATTTATTGTTGTAGCAGCAGCAGTTTCAACGTTCCCTCACCAGCCTCTCTTTTTTTTGTCTCTTTCTTGAAGCTAATAACCACAAAAATGCAAATTGTCATGTTATCCAGAAACCGCAAAGAAGCGTAAACTCCTCTGTCCTGAAGATGTCAGAAAACTTAAAAGTTACAGCTTTAACTCTGACTGTTACAAAGCACTGACACTGGAGACTCCTTCCATCAATGTTAAATAAATAAACGTCTCCTCACAGAAAACTTCACCGCTGTACACGTCCCGTCCCTGTGAATATAACTGTATATATAAATAACTGTCAGAGAAAATTAATCAACACCTGACGACCAATCAGAATTGAGAATTCAACAGCGTTGTGGTGAGACTGAGCTTGAAGCTTGTGCACAATTTTAATTCCTCACTTTGAAACATCATGGAAATCTCCAGCTCACTTCACTTGTTCAGGTACAATTCCATTGACATGGAATGCAAATTCGTCTCACTCGAAATCTTTTGGGTAAATCTCTGCGTCTCTCAGACTTACTGACGTGGTGTAGGGAAGAGAGGGACTTCCTGTCATCTATAAACATAACCAAAACTGAATATGGTCGTATTGGACAACCAAGACACTTCATCTTTTCATAGCAGAATCTGTAGTCACTAAAAAAAAAAAAGCAAACTTCAGGCACCACACACATTCTGGCTGACTGCGTTTTGGCAAAAACTGTGGACGTTTAGCTTTTTTTTTTTTTTTGAATTGTTCCTTTATGTTCAGGGCTATCCCAGAATCCCCAAAGTCCCACTGTCCTACTAACACACCTTTAAGTTAAAACGCTCGCTCACTTCACTGAGTCGCTTTCACTCCACAGTCCACAGCGCTTCAACTCCAAATAATATCTCTTACTCATTTCGCAGCTTTCTACAATTACAGAAAGAAATATACGACTGCTCCATGCTGTTACATACAAACCTCTTCTTACAGGAAAAGCGATTATGATTGGTTACGTGCGACAATAATTTTTTGGTCTGAAAATTTGCTGCTAGTCAAATTTGTGGATTTTTAAACAGATTTTTTTGTGAAATGTTCAACCTTTCATTACAGAAAGCAGCAAGTTAGCAACCTGACGTATGCTCCTTGTCTGCTTGGGTGCTAGCATCACATTAAATAGCTAACTGGCTAATTACTTAAAACGGGCTGTATGTCTGTAACAGATTTCAGGCATTCATTTGCTTGGAGCGGTTCTAAATTTTTTTCCCCGTATTGTGTATTGTTTAAATTTTTAATACGACGAAATTCCTGCCTCTTGCCTTTATCAGTTGTCGCTAAAAAAAAAACAATCATAATCCGTTCTGTCCTGAGGAGAAGTTTGAATGAGTCTGAACCAAAATGAAAAAAAAAAAGTTCCCTACTAAAGTTCATTCATTCATCAGGGTCCTGGTGGATCCTGAGTCTATCCCGGGAACACTGGGAGTGAGGTGGGAATACACTCTGGAATATACTCGCTAGGCACCACACACACACACACAGTCAAACACTAGGGGCAATTTAGATTCGCCAATCCACCTAGCAGCATACTTTTAGGAGGAAGGAGGAAACCGGAGAACCCAGAGGGAACCCACGAGGAGAACACATAGAGAAACTCCATACAGGACAGTGACCTGAACGCAGGATCGAACCGGAGACTCTGCAGCTGTGAGGAGACAACGCGAAGATGACAAACTGTAATAAACACATTCCAGCCAATGTCACGTTGTTATTTTAAAAATGTTCCAAACACTCCAACGCACGGGATCCATTTAAACGCAGCAAGTTCATTTACAAACAAACACGCAATAAAATACAGCGTAGGTCACAGTGCTCTCTCTCAGATGATCGACTGAACTGATTAGCAAGTTAGCGAGTGAATAGGCAATAAGTTACGATGTCTTCTTTCGTGATGAGTCTGTATCCCAAAACTGTTTTTCCTGCTAGCTGATTTGCTATTTTGGAAAGTTTCAAGACAAAAAAAACCCAAAATATTTGGCGAAACATCACTGCATGTTGATGGAAATAATAAAGCTGATAATGATCAGCTGTGTACGAAATAACACAAACTACTGAGGTTAAAAAAGTTTTGATTTCGTTAGTTTTGATTTCTGTTTCTCTCGAACAGTACAGCAGAACATCGACGGATCATCATGAATGTAAACAAATATTGTCATAGTTAACCGCACATTTTCACAAATCAAGAACAAACGGAACGGCGAGCGTGTTTTTGCAAACACAGCGGAATCACGTCGTAGCGCATCGATTAGCGTAACTGTATTATAAAGCGACTGTCAGGAAAAAAACGCGAGTTTCTGTCGCAGCTAATCGTAAAAAAGAAAGGTCTGTGAAGCGCTAGCAAACTGCGATGGAAGACTTTGGGCTTTTGTCACGCTGCTATAACAAATAAACAACAAAACAGCGTTTAGCTTCTGATTTTCAGTCACACACGCATGCTAGCGACTTTTGGGTGTTCTCTGTTAGCGTTTGGGCTACACACATCATCAGGTGTGTGATTTAAAAACACAAATTATGAGGGTGTGAACTTGTTTAACCGGGCAGCGGGCTCATGGGTGTGCGCAGTGTCATGTTTACATTGGTTTTACAGCCTTGTTTATGTGGCTAGGTGGAAGCTAACAAGCTAAACGCTAGTCCAAAGGGAAAACATTGATGACGTCGACGCGCCTTTTGATTCTAACGGTTTTTTCCTGACGCACTGATCGCGCGCGCGTGCTGATACAGCTAGCTGGAGTGCTAACGTGCTTCCTCCTCATTTCAGCATGCCGCAAAGGTTCGGCCAGTAATGCATCACACACACACACACACACACACACACACACGCTTAAACGTTACATATTTATAACAGTTGACACGGCACGTGATGCTCGTTATTCTGCGCGTGCTTATAGGGGTGCGTCTATACAGCCTCCAGCCCTTTACAAGCGTGTGTGTGTGTGTGTGTGTGTGTGCATGCGTATGAGTGTATGCGCATCGTATTTGCCAATGCGTATTCATGAATACGCGCGCGGCTGTTTTTCTATACCATTTCGGCACACACGCGCACGCACACACACACACACACACACCTGTGCATTATAGATTCATCAAGATGACAGGTGACACATCCCCCCCCAACCCCCCTTCCTCCTCTTTTTTCCCCCCATTGCAGCTCTTTGACGCGCGCGCCACAGTGGCCCAGCTGAAAACCGTTCACCGCCGCATCGCACGCGCGCACACGCACGCACACACACACACACACGCACGCACGCACATGCACACACGCACATGCACACACACAAACACACACACTCACCTTCCCGTCTTGGGTTTCGCTCCGTCCTTCTTCTTCTTGTGTCTCTGCGCTTAGCTTGTTAGCATGTTTATCTCTTCTCCACGGGATCTCTCTCTCTCTCTCTCTCTCTCTTGCGTGTGCGCGAGCAAGCCCTGACCGTTTCCCCCCGGTGTGTGTGTGTGTGTGTGTGTGTGTGTGTGTGTAGCAGCAGGTGGACGCGCGCGTTAATCGCGCCTCGTCTTGGCCCCCTACCGCTCCATTTTTATTCCCCTCGCGCTCCAGGGTTTCCGGGAAACGAACAAAAGGTGCCCGAGTCGCGCGCCATGCTTCACGGTATTTTTTTAATATTTTTTTTTATCGGCGCGCGGGCGGTGTCACCGTCATGACGAAGGCTGCTGCCTTGTTTCCCCCGTCGGTAAGCTGTCGTATCGTTTCGCCGTATATGCTCATGCGCGCGCGCGCGAGAGAGAGCGAGAGAGAGAGAGAGAGAGCGTGTGCGCGCGCGCGTATGCGTGTGTGTGTGTGTGTTTTTCCCAGCTGCACCCGGTCCGTCCCTGACAACTACGGCGCGTTCACGTGCTTCTGCTCCCCCTTTTCTTTTGAGACTTGCCATAAAGAGCGCGCACACAGATTTTTCACGGTGGCGCGCTCGGGCCGTCGGGGACGCGCACTACTGTTGAGCAGGTGCATTGCACTGAGCATGCGCACAACTCATCGCCCAAGAGGACTCGATTTCCTTAAGTGAAATTCTCTTATTATAAGAGTTAAGAACAACAACAACAACAATAATACTTTTTATCACCATTATTATTATTATTATTATTATTATTATTATTATTATTTCTCTTTTTATCATTCATTTGTATTGTTTTACTTTCTTTTCATTTGTAACAACAATAAGAATAACAATATCAGTATTATAATTATTAGCATTATTATTAGAATTATAGAAAACTTTATATAGCACTTTAATTACATGCAGCTTAAAACGCTTTACAAGCAGTAAACAGAAATACATTTATTAAAAATACAACAATTATTAAGTGATAAAATATAGTACAGCGAAATATAATATTGATAAGTGATAAGACGATGAATAAAGCAGGGGTAGTCAGACTAAATAAAAAATATAGCAAAGCAAAAATAATAAACAGTAAATAAACGAGTAAGTAAAAGACATGAAAGATTAATGAGAAAAAGTTGCCACATGAATATACAAATGTAAAAAAAATTAAATGCAAAAAATATTCAAATCTGAAGGAAAGACGATGGAGTTAGGGTACAGCGTATTTATGTTTATAAAAAATATAGAATTTTGTTTAAATAAATATTAAATGAAATATAAAAATAATAGTGTGCCATTCTCACATGGCTGTTCATCAGTCAATTAATTAATTAATTAGGACCTATAACAAGTGTCACAGTACATATTAAAGCCATAGTGAGAGTTATTAGTTCTCGCTCTTCTGACCAATCAGATGAGAGAATTCCACAGCGCTGTGGTGTGATGTATTATAAAGTATTATAAAGTGTATTTAACGGTTAAAACTAGCCCTTCGGGGGGAATTTAATTCCAGATAGCACCCCGCTGTCTCTCAGCTCTTACTCTTTCAACAACTCTTTCCATGTTACCTCGACTACATCATGGTTGCGTTGTTGATTTCAGTCGCTTGCAGCCGTGTGCTGGAACGTCAGCGCTCCACGTTCTGAGAACAAACCACAGCGAGAGAGCCTCTGGTTCTCCGAGCCATATAATTTCTCCCTCTAACGACGTCGGTTCCGCCCCCCCATCAGACCTGTTAGGCTCGTTCCTCAAAGATTACAGTCTTTTACAGTTGATTGCAAAAGTTTGTGTCCCCCATGGTTTCTCTGAAGGGGGGAAAAAAAGGAAAGTGTACTTCTGTTTTACGATTTATGTAAAAAAAAAAAAAAAAAAAAAGGACAAAAGAAAAATGCCAGTAAAATTGTTGTGTCCTGCAACAAGACGACGATCATAAGTCAAAATCAGCAGAAAAATATAAGAACAAAAAGCAGGAAGGCAGAGTTTTTGCATCGTCTCTTAAAATAAAATAAAGAGAAAACAGTCATGGAACCGAACACGCTCAACATCCTGCTGGGGAAAATTATTTTCTTCTTTAGTTTCGACTATAAACTCAGATTTCTTTTCATAAACAGATAAAACCAGAAGATCGCTCGGTGCGAAACCTCTCCTATAATTAATCCTTGCATGAGGAGCTTTCCTCTGATTGGTTTGTTGCTTAAACAGCTTCTTTCTTATAGGTTGAACCTCCAATGATCCGTCTTCTCATTGGTCCAAACTGCTCTATTTGGCATAATCTCTATAATAAGTCCAGGAGCTCTCCTCTCATTGGTCACATTAAGGAAGAGCTCTCCTCTCATTGGCCACATTAAGGAAGAGCTCTCCTCTCATTGGTCACATTAAGGAAGAGCTCTCCTCTCATTGGTCAATATACATAAAGAGCTCTCCTCTCATTGGCCACATTAAGGAAGAGCTCTCCTCTCATTGGTCACATTAAGGAAGAGCTCTCCTCTCATTGG
>CM075029.1:16394217-16405152 GCA_037576675.1 Pangasius sanitwongsei | reverse complement strand
AAGAGCTCTCCTCTCATTGGTCAATATACATAAAGAGCTCTCCTCTCATTGGTCAATATACATAAAGAGCTCTCCTCTCATTGGTCAATATACATAAAGAGCTCTCCTCTCATTGGTCACATTACAAAGAGCTCTCCTCTCATTGGTCAATATAAATAAAGAGCTCTCCTTTCATTGGCCGCAATAACAAAGCGCTCTCCTCTAATTGGTCAAAATATATACAGAGCTCTCCTCTCATTGGTCATGTTAAGGAACAGCTCTCTTCTCATTGGTCAGAATAAGGACGAGCTCTTTTTTCATTGGTTCACTGCATCAGGAGCTTCTTGAGGATGACTCTAAACTGATAACCAAGTGAACAACACAACCTACATGTTACGTCAGAAGTTGTTCATAGTTATTGATTTACTGATTTTATATTTAATTTGGATTATAAAGTAAACAGAGTTAAAAATGTAAACTGAACTGTAGTAAATGTAAACTAACTGTCATTAGCAGTTCATCATTACTGAACTCCCCCTTCAGATGTCCCGCCTCTTCTGCCAGCGAGTCGCTGCCTGACGTGCCATTCATCCTATCAGAGCTCAGATGTGCAGTGACGTCACGTCCCCTTGGTCTGTTTTGGTTCCTGAAAGACGACGTCATTTACGGAATTGTACTCGAGAAATGGCGAGGTAGAACAATCGGAAAGCGCGAGCCGCGTCTCCGGAAGCTCGTTTTCTTCTGATTTAGGCTCGTGTATATATATATATATATATATATTTATATATATTTTAAATTATTATTATTATTATTATTATTGTTATTTTATTTTTGCGCTTCGTTCCTATGGAAACGAACCGTCTCGAGAACAGGATGCCGTGTCAAAATCAGAAGCAGGTGGTGAGCAGTGAGAGGCGCGAGCTCGAGCACGCGGCCAAGCAGGTCCGGTTCGCGGGGAAGAGCAGCAGCGCGAGCGCCGCTACAGCACGAGCACCAGGAGCAGGAGGAGCAGCAGGAGAACCGGCGGCTGCTACCGTTAATGAAAACACCTCCGGCAGTGAGATAGCGAGACAGATCGGACCTCAGCTCAAACTTCTGCCTTTAAACGACCAAATCCGAGAGCTACAGACCATCATCCGGGACAAGTGAGTGCACGCGACCGCTGCTTTCACGCTGTAACCGACTAACACACCGCGTGACGTGTGAATCGTGTCCTCACCGCTGAGCCGCACGCAGGCCTGAAGACTCGCCGCGTCTGAGGAGCATCAGGGCAGCGCGATGTACCGTGTGTTATTATCGCGATATTACCACCCGATACGATACTGGTGCTGGTCAGGATGTTTAAACGCTGTCTGACGCTAATGAGGTGTCTTTCCATCCCTTAAAGACGACCTGAAAGCAAAACTGCTTTTCTTTTCTTTTTAAAATCGTGTTAGTTTATCGACTGATTCATCTGTTTCTGGGGTTTTTCCCTCAGAATGCAGTGACGAAACAACTTCCGCTTTTTAAACTTCGTCACTTCGTAATATTAACCAACACGTCGTGATAACTCCTGGGGAAAAGATTTGATTCTTTAATGTATCATGATTCTTTCAAATGATTCCTTCGAATGATTCTTTTGAATGATTCTGCACCAAAGCACAAAACTGTCATTAACCAGACCTTTGATTAGCTTTGTGCGTAACTGTTTTTATTAAGAAAAAAAAACAGTGTCAAATATATCTGATGACAAAAATAAACACTAGAATTTCTCTCTCTCTCTCTCTCCTTCTGTCTGTCTCTTTGTTTTTGTCTCTCTCCATCTCTCTCTCTGTCTCTTTGTTTCTCTCTCTTTATCTCTCTCACTCTCTCTCTCTGTTTCTCTGTCTCCGGCTCTCTCTGTCTCCCTCTCTCTCTCTCTTTCTCTTTGTTTCTCTCTCTATCTCTCTCTCGCTTTCTCGCTCTCTCTCTCTCTCCTTCTCTCGCTTTGTCTCTCTCTCTCTCAGGTCCACCAGTCGAGGTGATTTTGTGTTTTCTGCTGACAGATTGGTAAGAACCATTTGGTTGTTTATTACCATGTAATTACAAAGCATTACATCATGTCAACCGGTCAACAAGGGGCGGAGCTTAAGTTCAATTTGACATGACATCACTACGCACATTTCTCGTGCTTACCACAAAATACTAAATTTAATTCCACAATATAATAACGGCGATCTTCCAATAAACACTAACTATTTTATGAGCTGAAACATCAGACTGTTGTGTAACTGAAACCACAATCTGTTGCTAAGTAGTTAAAAAAAAAGGCTAGTGGTGATGTCATGTGATCGAGTTTGTGATTGGCTGATTAGGTCTCTCGCAAGACCTCAGAAGACGTTCAGCCAGCTTCCACGAACAATATGACGTAATTGCAGCACAAATGGACGTCGTGCGGGACTCGGCGTGCCTTGAACGAACGCACTATGCAAAGTCATCCATTTCGGAACGAATCGGCTCAGACACGCCTCGTTTGTAACGACCAATCACAAGCTCGGTCGTTACAAACAAGGCGTGTCAGAATGACCACATGATTCCCTACAGAGTGCACGTGGTTCCACAATGTAGGGAAAGTACAGAGTGTGTAGGATGTTATTTTTGTTTCCTCATTCCCAAATTCCTAAAATGATTGGCTCATTAGATGGCTCAGCTGATCCGGAGTGAGGATGTGATTGGCTGATTTATTTATTTATTTTTTTATTGTGTAGATAAGACTGGTGGTTGAAGAGGGACTCAATCAGCTTCCTTACAGCGAGTGCACTGTGATCACGCCCACAGGTAAACACACACACACACACACACACACACACACACACACACACACAGTAGTGCTGAATAATCAGAGCTAGCCTCTTTACGTTATTCTGGTCTGAGCACCAGATATTAGTCAGAAGGTGAGTATGAATCTGCTCGCTAACGTCACAGAACGATGCTACAAAATGAAATACACTCACGCGGAGCCTGTTCTTCACCTCGTTATTTAAACTCTCACACGTCTTAATGTAGAAAATGTTTTATTATTATACTGTATATTACATATTTATACTACAGAGACTATACCACATGCTTCTTCACCACAGCAGTGTTTATCTTTACTTCCTGAAGTGTGTTTTTTTTTTTTTTTTTTTTGTGATCTGCTCCCTTTTCAGGTCACAAGTATGATGGGGTGAAGTTTGAGAAGGGAAACTGTGGTGTGAGCATCATGCGCAGTGGTGAGTTAGCACTGAGCGAGCACTGTATAAACACACACACACACACACACACCGTGTGCAGCAGCAGCAGCAGCACACTTTGTACATTAACACTATCCAGCTGCAGATTTTCTCAAACAGACTGAACCCTGGTCGTGATTTTACTCCCGCTAAACCTCACCACACTGATTTAAAAGTAATGTGAATTTCTCAGATGTTTCTGTAAATTACATCAGACTAAAACGTGTGTGTGTGTGTGTGTGTGTGTGTGTGTGTGTGTAGGCGAGGCGATGGAGCAGGGTCTGAGGGACTGCTGTAGGTCAATCCGCATCGGGAAGATTCTCATCCAGAGCGATGAGGAGACTCAGAAAGCCAAAGTTTTCTACGCCAAGTTTCCTCCTGACATCAGCCGCAGGAAGGTGCTGCTAATGTACCCCATACTGAGTGAGTACTTATCCCAGGGATCAGCTGAGATCACTCAGTGTTTAACCTAATGATCATCGGTTAGTATTTAACCCAGTGATCGGATGATGTGGGATAGTATTTAACCTGGTGATCAGCTCTTATCACTTGGTATTTCACCCAATGATCAGACATGATCAGTATTTAACCCAACAATAGGCTGTGATCTGTTAGTATTTAACCCAGAGATCAGGTGTGATGGGTTAGTATTTAACCCAGAGATCAGGTCTGATGGGTTAGTATTTAACCCAGTGATCAGGTGTGATGGGTTAGTATTTAACCCAGAGATCAGGTGTGATGAGTTAGTGTTTAACCCAGAGATCAGGTCTGATGGGTTAGTATTTAACCCAGAGATCGGGTGTGATGGGTTAGTATTTAACCCAGAGATCGGGTGTGATGGGTTAGTATTTAACCCAGAGATCAGGTGTGATGGGTTAGTATTTAACCCAGAGATCAGGTCTGATGGGTTAGTATTTAACCCAGTGATCGGATGATGTGGGATAGTATTTATCCTGGTGATCAGCTCTTATCACTTGGTATTTCACCCAATGATCAGACATGATCAGTATTTAACCCAACAATAGGCTGTGATCTGTTAGTATTTAACCCAGAGATCAGGTGCGCTGGGTTAGTATTTAACGAAGAGATCAGGTGCGCTGGGTTAGTATTTAACCCAACAATTGGATGTGATTAGTTAGTATCTACTTCACAATTAGCCATGATCAGTTAGTATTTAACCCATTGGCTGTGATCAGTATTTAACCTTGAGGAGTAGCCAGGATCAGTGAGAACTCATCCCAGCCCTGACAGTCAGCGAGTGTTTAAGCCATCAGCGGTGATCAGTGAGACTTTAACTCAGTAACTCATCAGCAGCTGGTGTGTATTTAATCACCTAATCAGGTCTGGATTCAGTATTTAATCTAAAACTCAACCATGATCAGAATTTAACCAGTCAGTAATGAGTAACTTAACCACAGAATAAAATAATCCAAACAAGAATAAAATAAGCAAATCAGGTTCCACGGATCAAGGCGGAAAGTGAAAACAGGAAGTGACCTCAGCTGTTATTTCCTTCCTGGCTTCCTGGACACTTTTGAATTCAGATGTTTTTATTAAGAATTGTAGATTTTTCAGATTGAACCCAACGCTGGGTAAAGAACGCAGCTCCATGCATGAGTCTTATCACATTTTCACTGCAGGTTGTGTGTGTGTGTTTTTTCAGGTACGGGTAACACGGTGATTGAGGCGGTGAGGGTGCTAAAGGAACATGGCCTCCAAGCCAAACACATCCTACTGCTGAGTCTTTTCTCCACACCACATGGTAACTAACACACACACACACACACACACACACACAATACCTGGTCTGTCAAATTTCCTGCAACGTTGCATGGGAACTTAGCATTTGAATATAACCGAATGTATAATGTTTATCTGAGTGAATATCAGCCATAACTGCTGTGTGTGTGTGTGTGTGTGTGTGTGTGTGTGTGTGTGTGTGTGTGTGTGTAGGTGCGAGGTCCATAGTAAAGGAGTTTCCTGACATCACAATCCTGACAACCGAGGTTCATGCTGTCGCTCCCACACACTTCGGCCAGAGATACTTCGGCACAGACTGACACACACACTGACACACACACTGACACACACACTGACACACACACACACCCCAAAGGCTCCTGACCCATCATGGGTCGTCCAGCTTCCCAAGAAGTATTGTAACATTTCTGTTTGGCCCTTTTTCAGTGTTACTGAAACTTTTGTGCTTAGTATTCTCACTGCGCTCACTCTCACATCACGGACTGTACACACGATGGACAGACACCGTGCGGGTGGAGCACGGTGTCCATCTGACGCCCCGCCCACACCTGTCATGGACACGCCTCCTCTTCATACTAAGGCGGTGCTTGGTGACTGTCCACACGACTAGTTTTATTTTCTCTACGTTTTGTTCTCCACACCAAAACGTGGTTCGGTTCACTGACAGCGAAGCTTTTCAAAAATTGCGGTTTTGCGTGCGTTACGAATGTTTTGCTAGGACTCTGTTTATCGTTCCTCACATTAATCCCGCGTTGTTTGACCAAACAGTTTATGACATAATATCGCCACCTACTCGGCTGGTGAGCTCGTGTGTTTGTTTTTGAAAACGGTGTTCGTGTCGAAGGAAATGGTTTTCGGAAAAACGCCACTCATCTGGATGGAACTGTCGAAAAACAGCGTTCGCGTGGACAGAAATGTTTTTTTTCCCCCCGAAAACTGATGTTCATATGGACGTTAGTGTTCGTTAGAAAAACAGCATTTTCGTGGATGAAAATCCACGAAATTCGGAAAATCTCATCCAGCATGGAGAGCGCTGTTACTTTAAACCACATAGGCTTTATACTGAAAAATAGGAAATAGAGAATACCTGAATGTAAATAAAATCCATACGTATTTTTATCCATCAGTCACCTCAGAAGCCACGCCCACATCCAATAACGACTATAAAATACGTTTATCGTCAAGAAACCTGTTGGAATATTAATCTTACAGGAGCTCGTAGGACTGACGAAAAACGTATTAGATGGGAAAATTTAAACATTTTAACAAATCTGGATGTGGGCGGGGCTAAACGTTATTACTTGAGCCTTCCACCAGAGGGCATCTGATTACAATTTTGGCTTCACGTTTCCACGTTTCCACGCTGTCCAGCTTGTGTACGGTCCGTGCTCAGAACATCACGCCATCCTACAAGGTTCTGCAGTGTTCTAGAGTTAGAGGACACATTCCAGCTTCGATGCTCGCACTCATCCACTGGATTATTCCTCCATGTTCTGCCGAGTCAGTGCTATGATAATATATATTATATATATATATAAAAAACAAATAAAAATATTTTGTACTGAAAAGGCTTGTTTTTATTTCCATCAGATTTTCAGAGACATCACGGAAGACGAATAATATGTTACCTGCTTGAAAATAAACAGCTTTAGTGATGTCACCTCTCTCTCTCTCTCACACACACACACACACACACACACACACGGATACATCAGACTGAATACTTTTTCACTAATCTTTGAAGTTATTGGGCGAGTTAAAGTTATATTAAAAGGAAAGTCTGACATTATGCATCATAATTTCTATCCAATGCACCTGTAGTGTGTGTGTGTGTGTGTGTGTGTGATTACCACAGACAAGAAAAAGAAGGTGTAGATGTTTCCCTGCACTAAAAAGAAAAGAAAAGAAAAAAAAAACCCTAGAAAGCCAGTTTACTCCTAAACTCCTGTGATGGAAGTCTAAGGGCAGATGTTGAACGTCAGTAAACATGACATGAACACTTTGATCAGTAAATTCTTCCTGGATATAAACGAAGCTGTAAATCTGTACAACTGGAATTATTTTATGTTTGGAATTATTTTCTGCGAGGGAAGAATATGTGGCTAAGCTGAAATGCGTGGTGGTGTTGTGCAGCTGTGATGGCGTATGGATACCACAAGGAAAGCAACCGGAACTAGTTTTTTTTTTTTATCCTGTTAGAGGTACAAGATACAACTATAAGAACAGTTTTGGGAAGATTTTCTCTCTCGTCTGTCTTTGTTTAATGGCTACAGTTTTACATTCCGTCTATAATGTTTAAAATATGCGACTGTGTCAAGTATTCAGCGTCTGCCCTTAGACTTGCATCATAAGTGAGTTTGGAGTAAACACGTTTTCCGTTTCTCAGTTCAGGAAATTCTTGTCCATGATAACCTCTCTCTATCTCTCTCTCACACACACACACACACACACACTACAGATTAAAGATTATTATTATTATTTTTTTTAAATGCCAGAGTATTCCTTTAACCTTTAACAAACTCTCTGCTGGAAGAACTCCAGACTTTGGGGTTTGATGTTCTTTATTTATTTAAATTCAACAATTAACCAGATAGCAAAACATTATCTCTGATTCTTTATTAGTGCATTTATTTATTTATTTATTTTTTACAAAATCTGCCTTTTTACTTCACAAGTAACGACAGATTTAAACACGTAAACCCGGCACGCGCTACACACGTTTCGTTTTCTTTCTTCAACTCGTTATATACACAACAAATACAACAACGTAATATAATATTTCCTGTTTTATGTTGATCCAAAATCAAATTCTAGCAAACGCAGTCGCTCAGATGAGCTTAGCTTCCATTAATGGTTAGCTACATTGCAGCGCAAAAGTTCTCGACACGTTAGCGACTTCGCTAACTGACCACGTCTGAGGTAAAGTGGAGGTCGTGGTTTAATAGTTGGCATCATAACTTACGAACACAATTAGATCACGTAGAAAAATTTCAGGTCTGATACAGATTTTCAGCAGCAGATTTGTGGGTCGCTGGTAGAGAACAAAATCAAGCGCCACTAATCGCATTGGAAAACGAGTCTCGTGAGTAGAGACGCGGCTGAAATGTGACGAACAATGGAAAACTGGTCGGGGGAAAAAGCATGGTTAAGTTTGAACAGCAAAATGTACCTGTAACATGATAGCTAGCATGTGCGCTGCTATCAGACTACCCCTTTAGAACCGCTGTTCTTGTTGTTGTTGGTGTTCAGATCTACAGCAGCTCCAACATCAAGTCCTCTTGGACGTTCCTCTCTTGAGGAGATGACGTTCTCGGTGGCTGACACGAAGAGCCGTACGATTGGCTGCTCCGGACCTGTGGAGTGGACGGGGCTGAGGAAGATTCACCCGCTTTAATTCTTGAATTGATTGGTGCGGATGTAGTGGGAGGAGCTCTGCTGCCGTGCTCCGCCCTTTCAGCCAGGATCTGTTGTGTGTACATAATGAGCTGAGAGAGAGAGAGAGAGAGAGAGAGAGAGAGGGAGAGGGAGAGAGAGGGAGAGAGGAAGGGGATTATTGTAATAATAAACAGCAACGTGCATCTGCGTCCCCTAGGCCCTACTCACTATATAGTGCACTAGTATTTGTAGGGTCCATAAACAAAATGGAGGACTTCCAGCAATAAAAAGAGTTCACTAATGCTGACTAAACATGCTGCCTATGTAGTGAGAGTCCTGCTGTTTGGAACGTGTGTGTGTGTGTGTGTGTGTGTGTGTGTGTGTGTGTATACCTTTTGCTGACTGCAGAGTTTGCGTTGGTAAATCTCGAGCCTGCGCTGTCTCTCTCTTTCAAAGCTCTCGTACACCTGAGCGGCCTTCTGCTTTATCTTCTCTTCATCCAACTGAGGGTGATGTTTCATCTACATGCACACGCACACACACACACACACGCGCGCACACACGCACGCGCACACGCACGCACACACACGCACGCACACACACGCACGCACACACGCACGCACACACGCACGCACACACACGCATGCGCACACACGCGCACGCACACACAATTAACACAATAAACATATACGCGTGTCATAATTTTGTCCAAAAAAAAGGAGATGTGACTAATTTACACAATGCAGACTGTATGTACTAAACCCACACACACACACACACACACACACACACACACACACACACACACACACACTCTTACCAGTTCCTGCTGGAAGAACTCCAGACTTTGGGGTTTGATGTTCTGTGAAGCTTTCTGCAGTTCCATACGACCTTTCTTTAACATCGCCTGATTTTATATATATATATATAAAAAAAAACAATAATAAAAAATTTTTACTCCTTACAGTTTATTTCCATCTTCATCTTTCTTTCTTTCATTCTCTTTACTCGCATTTCTTTCTTTTTCTTATTCTTCAGTCATCATTTGTACCAGTTTTGCATGCATGCGCACACACACAGACACACACACACAGACACACACACAGACACACACACACAGACACACACACACTACCTCCAGCTCCTGGTTGCTCTTCCTCCACAGCTCGCCTGAATCCTGGACGGAGGCCTGTGAGGGACAAACACAACGCAACCAGGAAGTGAGCAATGAGGGAAAAAAAATCAACAGGGAATGGACAAACACAGAGGACGGCAGTGTGTGCGCGTGTGTTTTTGCGTGTGTGTTTGCATGTGTACGTACACGTGTGTGTGTTTGTGCTGTCTCCTCGAGCTGGTACTCCTCCCACGCCTCCTTCCTCTCCTCCAAGCTGAGCTCCTCCTCCACCCTGTGGTCCAGCAGCGAATCGTGTTCATGGAACGACACTATGGTCTGCCCACAGTGCTGCAGGAGCATCGCCAGCACCTTGTCCTACACACACACACACACAATAATATAACACATACCTACGTATTAGCAAACTCCGCCTTACGAGGTGTACAGATGTGTAGCTCTGAAACATCTGTGGGCGGAGCCAATGTAACGTCGTGAATAAACAATTGTACCTTTAGCCGTATTCGGGCGGGACTGATTATCTATGTGGAGGTGAGTAATGTCGCTATTACCAGAGTGTCTCTGGGATTTTAGTCCAAATCCGTAATGTTAGTAATATTTTATGTGGGTTTATGGTCATGTGACCTACTAATGATAAACTTGCGTTCTGGCTGTTTCATATCATATCAAAAATATCATCACGATATTACAAGACATTTACGATATGATAAATATATTATATTACGATATTTAGATTTGCTTACAAACTGCCAGTAATACAGTTGTGTTACTTTTAAAAAAAATAAATATATATATCACAGTATCTCAGAAAAACATATTGCGACGGTGTAATTTATCACAACACCGGTATTACGTCGGCAGTCCTGACTTGTATGGCCACGCCCCCTAGAGCGAGCGCTTCAATAATTAAGGACAAAACAATCAGTGTGCATTAACATGAGGTGTGTGTGTGTGTGTGTGTGTGTGTGTGTGTAGGATGATGGAATTTTGTTTTTCGGTACATGCTGAAGACACGCCCACCTGAGTGACTCATCACAAGCGAATCGATTAGAATTGCTACAGACGCCCTCCGATAACGTTACTGAACACACACACACACACACACGTGTCAAGAAAACTAATCACGTCCGAAAAGAACTACAGAAATTGTGGATTATGTTTTTAGAATTTTAAATTTATTTAAGATTTAGAAACGGTACCTTAATGTGCGTTTACAGTGTGTGTGTGTGTGACAGAGTGAGAGAGAGAGAGTGTGTGTGTGTGTATGTGTGTGTGTATACCGCAGGCTCCACGGTGTAGCTCTTGACACGGCCATCAGGCTGGAAGCGGTACAGGTCGCTCAGTTGGCTGTGTGTGAAGTGGCGCTGGATCTGCTGCTGGTCCACCACACGGGACGACAGAGACTGCTTCGCCACCTGACGCTCGTATATCTTCTGCTCCATCGTTCCCTGAGGAAGA
>CM075029.1:16376717-16391717 GCA_037576675.1 Pangasius sanitwongsei | reverse complement strand
GTTTATTTTTATGATTTTATTCCTTTTTACTCCTACGTATTATTATATGTATGTATTACTGGTGAGCGCCACCATCAGGAGGAACGTTTAACTGCAGTGGAACAACGACACGATGACGTCACATTAAAGACATCTTCATATCCCCTGTCCAAGCTGTTAAACGGATATACGTTAACTCTTATGAATATTTAAATATTAAAATGAATCAGAACACTCTCCGTGTTTGTTTTTTTTTCGCTCTCATCTTTCTCTCTCTGACCTGAACACATCCAGCGAGGAGCGCGTGAAGGACGTGCACTCGTTTCTTCATCAGTCTGACGTCGGACAGCGTGGAGTCGGCGCACTGGCCGTTCTGGATGGGGTTGATGAAACGGTTCCGAAACTCGCGCAGGGAACCCAGGAGGTTCTGCTTCACAAAACTTACCATGCAGTGATCTACAGCACACACACACACACACACAACGTGTTAGTGGCATGTTAGCTTCTAAAGACAGTTTGGGCAAAAAAAATAACTAAAAATAAAAGGTGAGGGTGAAAGGTCAAAGGTCATTACACTCGGTGAGATTGTTCTGAAATGGTGTTCCAGTCAAGACGATTCGCCGGCGTGTGCGGATGGAGCGCATAGCTTTATAGATAGCAGTCGACTCGTTTTTCAGGACATGGCCTTCGTCACACACCACTATGTCGGGCCCTAAACACACACACGCACACACACGCACGCGCGCACACACGCGCGCACACACGCGCGCACACACGCGCGCACACACGCGCGCACACACACGTCATGGTGTTCTGTGGACTACAAAATGAATGAGGAGCAGGATTTGAGAGTGTGTGAGTACAGTACATTATGAATAGAGAGCAGGATTTGGCAGGATGTGAGTACAGTACATTATGAATAGAGAGCAGGATTTGGCAGAGTGTGCTGTACAGTACAGTGTGAATAAGGATCAGAATTTGGCAGGATGTGAGGTACAGTACATTATGAATAGAGAGCAGGATTTGGCAGGATGTGAGTACAGTACATTATGAATAGAGAGCAGGATTTGGCAGAGTGTGCTGTACAGTAAAGTGTGAATAAGGATCAGAATTTGGCAGGGTGTGAGGTACAGAACATTATGAATAGGGAGCAGGATTTGGCAGGGTGTGAGGTACAGTACATTATGAATAGGGAGCAGGATTTGGCAGAGTGTGAGTACAGTACATTATGAATAGGGAGCAGGATTTGGCAGAGTGTGCTGTACAGTACAGTGTGAATAAGGATCAGGATTTGGCAGAGTGTGCTGTACAGTACAGTGTGAATAAGGATCAGGATTTGGCAGAGTGTGCTGTACAGTACATTATGAATAGGGAGCAGGATTTGGCAGAGTGTGCTGTACAGTACAGTGTGAATAAGGAGCAGGATTTGGCAGGGCGTGAGTACAATACATTATAAATTGAGAGCAGAATCTGCAGGACATTGTAAACAGGGAGCAGGATTTGGCAGGATGTGAGTACAGTAGACAATGGATAGGGAGCATGCAGGGTGTGTTATGCAGTACAGTGCGAATAGTGGATTAGTATTTGGCAGCTTCGTACCTGGGTCCCGTAGTGCTGTGCGCAGGTTCTCCTGCTGTTTGGCGTATTTGGCTTGATCTCCGTGTGTGAGAATGCGGTACATTTCATAACTCATGATCATCACACCACCTCTCCTGTGCCAACCGGTCAGAGCGTTCACGCGAGAACACGCCGACTTCACCGTCGCTAACTCCATCACCTGAACATCAGAGAGAAGATGATGTACAGATACATCACTTTTAATAACTACATTACGAATGAAGTACATCTTACGGAAGAAAAGCTAACTATCTTTTTATTAGTGGTTATATCTATCTATAACATGCGGTGCTTTCAGTACAACTCCAGACAAAGCACTGTCTGGGAAAATATGCTATGTTCTTAATTCACACATACTGTTTTTCCATTAAATATATATAAAAAAAATTAAAAAAAACACTCACCTCCACTTTCTTTCTGGTGTTGCTGATGCCGCGCTGCCATTTGTCGAACTCGGCCCTCCAGTTGAGCACCGTGTTTAGAGGACACACCACCAGCGCCGTCTTCAGCTCCACCAGCTCACACGTCAACACCGTGTGCAGAAACGTGATCACCTGAAACACACACACACAAGATGGGTCACTTCCTGTAAATGACATCACATGCTCAAGTCAATTGAGCCTCTTCATCACACACACACACACACACACCTGCAGTGTCTTTCCGAGGCCCATGCAGTGGGCGAGAAGGCAGCCAGAACCAGGAGATGATTTCACCTTTGCTATGGATTCACAACAGCTGTCCCATATGAACTGCACACCTACACACACACACCACGAAAAAGCCAATGTGTTAGAAATAAACTTGCAAATTAAGTCAATGGGAATGGATCAATTTCTAACGAGAAGAAAAAAATGGTATGTCTCTCTCTCACACACACACACACACACTTCCCTCACCCTCTCGTTGATGAGGTTTCAGTTTACTCAGCAGGTATGTATCCACCTGCACCAGACATTCCCGTGTTGCATCATCGAGTTCTAGCACCAGAGGGACGGGTCTGGGGGCAGGAGTCTCAGCTACTATCATCACCTGGAGCCACACACACACACACACACACACACACACACACTCTCTCTGAAATATTTCTCCTACACTGGGAAATCAGGAACACTTCATAATGCACTATTTATAGGGAACAGACCCCATGACTGAAGTAAACGATTTTGTTCACTACATTACACGGGTAATCTCATTCCATCGCATAATAAATAAATAAATAAATAAATAACTCGTTATGCAGTTTTTTGCCCCAGGTCAATAAAGTAAGATAAGTGACAGAGTCGACTATAAACCAAACTCGTTACTATAGAAACAACAGGACTAAACAGATCGCTTCTCTCTTTTCCTGTGACGCAGTTAACGCACCTCCGAGTCGTCGCGTCCTTGTTCTCTGCACTCCTCCTCCTCCTGTCGTCGCTGTCTGTCTCTCTCAGCCAGCCTCTTCCTCCTCTCCTCCTCCTCCCTCAGCGCCTCCTGCGTCTCCTTCGCCAGCTGCTGCACCTCCAGGATCCTCCGGATCTTCCTGCGGCCCTTCGGAGTGCTCGTACAGTCCTCTGCGTTTTTATCGTCCGCGTCGGAATGACCGTCGGCGCCGCCCTGATTCGTCAATACGCAAACACGCGTACACGTTATGCGGAGTGGGCGTGGCCATAATGAAAGAGGGCGTGGCCTCTTACAAATCTACATTTGTGCTTAAAATAAATAAGGACTGATGTTCTGTTCAACAATAATAACAAAGCACATCTAAACTGCTCAGCAATAAACGATTAACGTACACGTATACTACACACGTCCACGTTAACGTATACTATAACCATTTCTTTAGAGCGCTAGTTTGAAAACTTTGCAAGGATTGAAACCCTCTATGTGGTGCTGTTACAGGAAAATAACCAACAACGGGGAGGTGTGAGGAAGCACGCCATTTTCCTACAACAGCACGGCCCGAAGTGTTTTATTCCCCTTATACCACGATTACAATTGTAACTTATTAACGAATGACATTTTTTTTTTTTTTTTTTTACCTTTGCAGGAGGCGTGTGAGGTTCACCATCAACAGCTGAATCCTTCCGCGTCACGATGCTGTGCAACAATCCATCAAAACGCAGTTAATAAACTGTAACTCATCTCACTGTATCATGAGAAACATGAGATTGTAACTATATCGCATGATTTCAACAATTTCAACAATTTTAGAGCTAACACCTAAAACTTGAACGTATCACGATGTTTAAATAAACATGATTCCACGTTATTTATTATCCCCGGACTGGCTGATTTACCTGCCATCCTCGTCTTCTGATTGGCTGACCACCTCACTCAATGCCGACTCCTCACTGGCTGATTCTCGGTCGTCACTGCTAACTGTAAAGTTTTAAAAAAAATTGTTTCAGAGTTTCTGCATCATTGACGGCATCAGAATTACATTGAAATTGTTATTTTAATGGGTGTTTTTCCACAGTTAATATTTAAGCATATGGGAAAAAACCTTCAATAGTTAAAATAAAAGGATTTTTTTTTAAAAAAAAACGTTTCTAACCGACTATTAGCTTGGTTGTCAGTGTCTCCTCCCTTTTTCTTTTCTGACTGGCAGGTTTATCGCCGTCATCCTTAGACGTGGCCTCCCATGGGGTCAGGCGACAGCGCAGCAGGTGGTGACGGGACTGCGGGGGTTTAGCCGGATCGTCCGAGTCAGAGCTGTTATCAGTCGGCTCACCTACAATATAATAACAGTTACGAAGGCGCACACATGAACGCAGCGGTTCTGAGTGAAGCTTTAGAAAACCTTGAACGCAGATGAGGTTACTGGTGAGAAGCACGGATCTGCTCGACTCGCTGAAGTTCTGGGCTTCACTCACGACCAAACAAGCAGTACATGTTAATATTCTGATGGTGCCGTGACCCGGACGTAATGCTGATGTTTTTTTAAATTAGAGCTGTGATGATGTTATACCACGCTAAAAAGTCGGAATACTTATAATGTTATAGATGATGTCGCGAAAACAATTTTTGTAGGACGCCTCTTTTTTTTTTTTTTTTTTTTAAATATACAAAATTACTGTTGGCTAAGAGCGATCCTCTGCATTACTTTACCCAGCATTTACACTAACCTTTTATTACACGTAACTACAACGTACCAACTAACAAACAGTAGTAAAACCTGTTGACAAAGAATTTCCAGAGACGCATTTATCAGCCTTAAAACCCACATGGGCTTCGTGCAAATACCGAGCGACTGTCATTTTATTTAGCGAACATTTTCATGATTATCGTTATATCACTGCAGCCTATAAAGCATTTATTTCTGTGGTATAAATTATGCCAATTTTTCGTTTTCGCTTGCAATTTATTGCTGAATTTGAGATGCTCCTACCCTACAAGAGCATAGTGTTTACTATGTAGTGCCTACTACATACTAATATTTGAGACGCGGCCAAATTTATTTAATAGCAGAACAACTCTTTATCCGCTAATCGGGAATGACGATGTAGCTAGATTAAACCTAATCTAGCTGGTTTGCTGACTGGAGAACTGACACAGTGTCAGCTTTTAACGGCGTCCTGTTGACACAACAAAGCAGTTCCTCACTGTCTTCAGCGTTATCCTTCTCTTCAGCAGACTCATCATTCTTCTTCTTGCTCTCCGGCATGCTCTCCTCATCCTCGGCCCTGGAGCCCCCGTCATCTGACGTGTCGTCCTGATCGGAGCTGGACGATAAATTGGCTCTGATCTCCGCCAACAGGATCTGTTTCGCAATTCTACAAAGATCAAGAGAGGAAGAAAAGCAGTTTGGTCTCATTCAGAGTCGGTATCGCAGACGTAGGCGTCTTTTCTTTAACGAGGTGTAGCGGCCAGATCAGTGCTGTTCACTCACACTCACACACACACACACACACACACACACAGGACACCAGGATAACAAATGAGACACGGCCCATCATTACCGCTCTCACCTGCTGAACATGCATTCCACTAATTAACCATATTATTATTATTACTTCTCTAAACTGATTTAAAGACATATTTTACTAAACCAGCTCTAAACCTGAAAAGATAATAACAGACAGCGAATACTGCAAAGATTTGTTAAAATGTTTACACCGAAACAGAAGCTTTGTAGCTGAAATGGACAACAGAAAAAAAACGGTTTTACTGTTTATGCTTATTGTTTTAAAAAAATAAAAATAAAAATCCCATTTCCCTCAAAACCTACTTCATTACTGCAAACAGCTGCATTTATTTATTTATTTATTTATTTATTTACTTCCTTCCTCCCTGCACTTTCACTAGAAATGTTCACTGAAGATCAAACACTGCTTCCCCCATGTTGATCCCATGATTATTTTTTTTTTGTCTAACTGGAACAAACATATACATAACAAAAGAGACAAACCAGGATCGTCATATAGTGCTCTCTTTAGCTCTGAATGCTAAAGCGGCTAATAACAAATCAAAGCTAGCAGGACAGGCTAACTGCTGCAGGTTTCTGCAACGACGTTACATCCGCTCCTACTTGAAAAGAATCACGAAATAGAGCTCCGGGCGCTTAAAATCTAACATGGCCACCATTACACCATTAACTGCGTGAGAATATCCGAAAAAGAAAAACAAAAAAGGGATTCAGCTAGCGTTTAGCATGAACATCAACCTGTCTCAGGATAGCCAAAAAGCATTTTAAGCTAATAACAAGGTTAGTAAAGCAGGCTAAGCACTTGGTTGTCACTCTTGCTAGCATGAGCTTACACCATGCTGGGAAAAAGAAAACAGGATTTAGTCTGTACTAGCCATGTTAGCATATCTCCATCTTCTTAGTCCTGATTTTAGATATGAGAACATTTTATAGATCCATAATCTAGGACACGTGAATGAAGCTAGCATGATATTAGAAAGGTTGGACCAAGTCCTCCTGACAGGAAGTCATCTCAGTGCTCCTTTAAGCATATTTGTTAGCTAGCTAGTAAGCTAACGTGCACTGAAGCACGTGTTACACGTTACAGCTAACTGCTAACTTTATTCTTCATTTCAACAGACAAATTATTAAAGAATTTAGCTTTTCCACAGATTTACAAAACGTGCTATAACCCGACTGGAATGTGTTAGTGACATCAGAGTTCAATCTGATGTATACTCACAGTGCATTATGGGTAATCTTGAGAAATTTGAGCGTTTAGACCTGCATCGCTCCCTCGTCTGACCAGATTTAGACCAGCGCCGGTTCCTGCATCATTAAACTCATTAATTCAGGTTTTTTTTTTTGTTTTTTTAAAACTTGTTGCATGTCTGTAGCCTTAAACAGCAGCCATCTTGATTTCAACTGAACAAAAAATAATAATAATAATAATAAAAAAAAAAAAAACAAGAAACACAGAGACGAGACGAGAGTGTGGGGTAAATTATTTTATTACAACGCCGCTTACATACAGATACAGTTTGCTTAATCGTGACCCATGTGGGTGCATGCAATTTATTTACAATTTCAACAACAACAACAAAAAAAAAAAATTTGTGAACTGAAAATTAGCATGCAGTGATTTAAATTTTCTCTTTCTTTCTTTCTTTCTTTCTTTTGTTGTGGTGTGGAAAGTTCCAGAAAAAAAGAAAAAGAAAGGGAAAGAGAGCACGACAGGAAAAGCAGAAAAGGGTAGAGATTAGAGATCACGAGATTGAGAGAGATGGAGAGAGAGAGAGAGAGAGATGGAGAGAGAGAGAGAGAGAGAGATGGAGAGAGAGAGAGAGAGAGAGAGAGAGAGGACGTGATTAGCCGGGCCGGCAACCTGGAAAAGTGGCTCGCCTCACGCTACGCTGCAGAGAGACAAAGAAAACACGAGAGAGAGAGAGACAGAGGGAGAGAAAGAGAGGAAAGAAAAAAAGAAAAAGAACATTGACACTGTGGCCTCGACCGTTTTTTGTTTTTTTTTTTACCCCACACACAGCCTCGGCTCTGGTCACTGCAGACGGAAATGAGATAATCTCCCTACGAGGCCTGACGCAAGGACGTTCTGTAACGTTTCAGCAAACAGGTCATCGAAACATGACTCCACTTTAAAGCTAAAGCACTGGACTTGTGTTATAATCTAGAAGATGAATAAATTCACCATAACGTTACCGCGACTACTATTATTATTATTATTAAACCACCACCACCACCACCACCACCATCATCATCATCATCACACTATATATAAAATACAAAACACTGCCAATTAGTAGAGAAGTTTGCTAATTAGTGATGAGATGCTAAACATGACATCTTGGTAGCTAACTTTACGCCTAGCTACGTTCATACTAGCAAGCGACAGGCGATGATGTATTTCACGGAGCTGCGATTTCAAAAACGTCTGAATTGAGATTTTCTGAGTTCTATGAAAATTAGATATGACGCTACGAAAAAAAAAAGCTACAGATCCAAACGACTGGCGTGAATGATTCCTCGGGAATCGGGAAAGTCTGACGTTTGTTAACTTCCCCACTTTAGCTCCTAACCGCGGTTAGTATGGGACTTCGAACTCTGACTAAATGTGCAGAGAGACATGATGAAGAAGAATAAAAGGCTGGAAGGAAGTAGCAGAGATCGCCGGAACCTCTGGTGAGTGTACGCAGCGAGTACATTTAGCCTGCTTTACCAACGGAGCAGATTTGTTTATTTATATATAAATAAATAAATAAATAACAGAAGTGATGTGTATAAGTAATATACAGTGGACTGGACGGGCCACGCCCATAAGCGACAGAAGTAGCAGGTGCGACATGACCACAAACTACAAGCTAGCAGGGTTAAGGGTTTAGGTGCCATTTGTCGATGATGCAATGATGCATTTTCCTAGTGCATTATGGGTAAGAGAACGTTGTCCAACAAAAAAAAACCCCGTACGAACCATGAAAACTAAAACAACCGACGCTCCGAGAAGAGCGCTAGCTAGTTCATAACACAAGTCCAGCTGGTTTGAATTCCTAACGCTACACACTCAAAGCCATGATGACTGAAAACCTTCACGCGGTACAGAATCATTCGTTTAGACGTTTCATCTTCGTCTCAGACGAGAAAAATATAAAAAATCTGAACAAAGCCAGATGGCTATTCCTCAGGGTGCCAATACTAATGGTCATCCTCGCTCTGCAGCCCAGTGATGCGCAATGTGCTAATACGTTAACAGACTAGGATCTGAGGTAACGACTATCGGCTGAAGCGTGATGGTGGACGCAGAAGCGACGGAACCAACTCAAAAGGAAAGAAGGAAAAAAAAAAAAAACGCTAGAAAGAAAACGTCTGAACTTGGGATCGGAAATTGTGCCTCGCCTCAGCGTGGAAACTTGTCGAAAACGCCGAAAACACCGCACACACGAATCCGAGTAGACTCACTTTCTATAAAATCTCAAACAGACGGCGAGTTTCAATACTTCATCGTGTGCTCATCCAAGCACTGAGCGCTGAATCACTCGCTTCTGTTCACACTTTCAGGGGTCCAAGCACCGAGGGCTGGGAACCTACACTGTGTCGCCTCATGACAAAAATAAAAAATAATAATAATAAAAATAATAATAGACAAAAAAAAAAAAAAAAAAAAAGGAGGGTCTGAAGGTTCACAGTTTCCTCTGTACTACATACAATCGGCTCATGCTGACTTGCTAACAAGCTAGCGTGCTAAATAAGCGGAACACCCTTCCATCAGCTGCCTTGCGCATACGGAGGCATTTGAGGAATAAAAGCCAATTTTGAAGGAATTTCAAACTTCATCCACCGTCAGACCGCAATGTATTCTGGGTAAGTGCTCAAGCCCTTGAGGAAAAAAAAAAAACGCTTCAAAAACGATCTTTAAGATGGTGGCGGCGTTTTTGGGTTTTTTTTTTTTTTCCCCGCTCCACGCGCTCTGATTTTTTGCAGAGGCGTCCCTGGATTAATAAAGGGGTGGAGCCCGAGTTAGATTTCATCAGCCAATTGCAAACTTGGTTTTGTGACATCACCACCAGCCTCCATGCACACGATTTACATAAAATACTGGTTTTAGTTACACAATAGCATATGAGCAACACTATCAGGTACTTGCTATGCACTACGCTAATGTTATCCAGTATAGCTAACGTTAGGTAAAAAAAATTTTTTTTCACTTTGTAATTGAGTGAACAGATTGAACCTAAGCTCCGCCCTTGCTGACGTACGGAGAGTCGGATCTCGGAGAGTCAGAGCGAGAGGGCGTTTTCCGAGAATCTCCGATTTTCACTACTCACGCGTTTTATACGCAATTTTTAAAATTTTACACGCACTTTAAAAATACTGACGCCGCCCCCACAAATCAAATCCGATTTTTATACAAGATTTAACGCCAATCTATGTACCTATTTTTTTTTTTTTTTTTTGGCGCACCTACCGTTAGCAAACCAAACAGCCCTTGAAATGTCTGACCGACAATATTGCACTTCCAGAACCGTCAGGCTGTGGCCTACAACACACACACACACACACACACACACACACACACACACACACACACACACACAAGACACACAGGAGTAAGTGCTCGCTTACCAAGAAAGACCACCGACAGGTGTGTGTGTGCGCGCGTGTCTGCGCACGTGTGTGTGTGTGTGTGTGTGTGTGTGGGGTGGGGGCATTACATGCTAACTACACGCTAATAAAACTGGTTCAGCCTCAAAATAAATAAATAATTACAAACATGCGAATCAAAATGTAACAACGGAAAAAAAAAAATTTTAAAAATGTAGAAAAAAACAGACCAGAAAAAAAACGAATGAAAATTTACCTCAAAGAAACAAACTGAACCAAATTGTCAGATCAGATCTCTGAGGAACTGAAATGTTCGTAATGTTTTCTCTTCCTCGTAGATAGAAAAAAAAAAAAGAAAAAGAAAAATGTTAATATCACAGGCTACACAACAGAATAGGGAAGGAAAAACAAACAAACAAACAAACAAACAGCACTGATGATAATCCTGGCAATATAATTGCAATTTTTTTTTAGCGTGGGTATAAACGCCATAAATCCGTGCGCCGGAGAAGTTGGAGGAAACTCAAAATGAAAAAAATATATATATATTTATTTATTTATTTTTCTCTCGTTTCATGTAAACGTACTGCTTCTTTCGAGTGAAATAGTTTTCTTTTAAAGGCAGCGTGTGACAATACTTTAAATCGCTGAACACACAGACTGGCAAACTTTCACAAAAATGGCCGACCACAAACCAAAAAAACAAAACAAAACAAAACAAGAAACACCACCACAACATACCCGGGGGGTGCCAATACTTTCATCTGTAGTTAAAGAAATAAAAACACAGCAATGGTTTTTTGTTTTTTTTGTTTTTTGAGTGCAAACTTTACCAAATCGCAAGGAGTCGTGCGTCTGCGGCTGAACGTCGCAATCTTTCTCCGCTGCGCGTGAGGGCGCTAGGCAGAACGTGTTCGGCTACATTAGCGTGTCCTCGACGCAGGGCGCGAAAACAGAGCGGTTAGGAAGGCATTTGGGGTTTTACTACAAGATGGAGGATTAGATAAGAAAACGTTACTGTGGGTAAATAAATAAATATATAATAATAATAATAATAATAATAATAATAAAAAAAGAACAACAATGTTAACATTAAATTGCTGTTTTCTAGCTCCGCCCACATGGTACCCAAACAACAAGGGGATGCAAATGAGTCACGTGTACTTGGGTCTTGGGTACAGCACGGCTTCGCGTGGTGGTGGAAATGACGTCGACGTGGAGGATTATGGGTAAGGATTACGATCGGTCGTGAATCGACCAATAAAAGGAGAGGAGGCGGGACCCGAGATGCCGTCTTTGAATCTGAGCAGGAAAACTAGTCGCGTTTCTAGCTACAACGGCTCTCCGGAAAAAAAAGTTAAACAATCCCCGATCGCTTTCTTGATGAACGTGAAACTGGCGTGTTTGGTGGCATGTTAGATTAGACGACATTAGGTAGCCAGCTAGCCGAGAGCACGCCTAGCTACCTCCATGGCTACGTGGCGGAAAAAATTCGTTTAAAATTCTGCGTCAAAAATGTTTCTGAAAATGTTCCTGGACAAACGTTTCTTCTTAGACTGTTGGATTGTGGATTAACTTTTCGCAGCAGTGCAACTAGATTGATTAAAACGCCGCCTCTTGACCGATCACGAGCCTTTCTGCTTTAAAGACGACGTCCGAGTAATACAAATTCCACGAAAGACGATTCTTTACCGTCATTAGAAAACGAGAAACACTTAGGAGGAAACTCTCACACCACATGATGCTGAAGGTCCATTTACAACAAAGTGAATCTTCTCCCCTGGTTACTAATGCTAACGAAACGCAACAGCGGCACGAAAACTGCAGACGAAATCGGTTCTACCTTCACTGCGCCACCATGACGGCGGCTCGAGCGACTCCGAGAATTTACACGACTAGTATTATAAAAACGGAAATAACTAATGCTAACAAAACTTCATTGAGAGATGCTACAATACTCGTAATAAATAATCAGCTAGAAGAAATAAAACCGGGCGTGTTGTGTGAAGTCACCGCGCTGCGCAGAGACGCCGATGAGCTCGACTCTGGATCTGGGAATCTCATCGGTAATTATGTAATGATTCTCAAACCAGAGGGGAGAAAAAAATAATAATAAAAATAATTTTTAAAAAAAGTCAGCAAACTGCTGAATGAGAACTGAAACGCCGGCCCTGGGGCGAGTTCACATCCGGAGTGAAACCGTGTCCAAGCTGTTCATTCGGCTTTGTTTGGAAATAACGAGGAAAGAAACACAGCAGCTGAGCCGACGAGGCATGTGCTGATATCACGATTTATGATCTGATGGTATCACGTTAGATGTTTTTTGTTTTTTTTCCCTGCCATATTTTTAAGCAGCTTTTTTTTTCTTTAGATGTGACAAAAACATGGTCCTGGACACAACGGTCTGGAGTTTTTCAGTATCTCTGAGGTGTCCTTGATGATATCGTGCATGCTGATTATCGCGATGTATTGTAGAACTGATTATCAGCACATGCCTCCAGCTTCTGTCGATCGAGTACACTGGATAGTGCGCACTACACAAAAAAGGTTTCAGATTTGTGTATTGCAGCGTGTGTGTGTGTGTGTGTGTGTGTGTGTGTTACATGTTGAGCCGGCGGAGCACGAGGCCCGTGCTGGCCGCCGCCCGGGTGTGTCGCGTGCGTGTGGGGGTGAGGGGAGGTCCCGAAGTGTGTGAGCTTTTGAGGCGTGTTTGGATGCCGGCGGCGGCGGCGGCGTGTGTGTCGGGGGGTTTGATGGGGTTCAGAGGTTCAGACTGAGACGGAGAGCTTCGGCCTGCGCACTCCGAATCCAAACCGTACCTATTCTCCACATCATCCTCATCCAACACGACCGGGGCGGGGCACACGTCCACCTCATCACCTACACACACACACACACACGCACACACACACACACACACACACACACACAGAGAGAGAGAGAGGGAGAGAGAGAGCCAAAGTGAAAGAGTGAACAAGAGACAACGCGAGACAGAAAAATGAAAGAAAAAGTGAGACATTAATATCAACAGACACTCGTTAATATTTAATGCTTTCAAATACCAGATATTAGAACGAATGAAATAAAATGTTGCGTCTTTAACAGTGTCTCATGGCGCTAATGACAGAAGCGTGACGTGTGTATGCATCATCACTGTACCAGAGGACTGCTGGAACGTTCCGGATCCCATCAGCGTGACGTCACTCAGCGGTTTAATCTTCTGGTCCAAGTCGTCCGAGTCGCTGCTGTCCATTTCCTGATCGCTCGACGAACTCTCGCTATCCACCGTCGTCTTGGCAACCTTGTGGGGAAGACCTACGGTCCTCCTGACCTTCGACCCGGGATCCACGACTTCTGCAGCTGAAGAGGAGGAAGAGGAAGAGGAGGATGAAGAGGACGACCTCTCTTTAAGTTTCCGCTTGCGTGAAGTTCGATCTTGGCAAGGGGGCGTGGTTTTGACCAGGCCAAAGAGGCACTGCTTTCTGACTTCCTGGTTTGTGTCGGCCCTGCCCCCATCGCTGTCGACCCCGCCCTCCTCCTCGCTGGTGGCCATGGCGGCGGTGGCGGTCTGCAGCAGCACGGCGGGCACTTCGTCCGAGTCCGAGTCCTCCTCCAGGCCGGCGTGCGCCGCGTCCGAGCGCCGTCGCCGTGGCGTTGTCTTGACGCGAGGAGAGCGCTTGTTCTCCTCCGCCATCTCCAGCTCGTCGCCTTCATCTTCCTCGTCTTCATCGTCGGTGTTCTCCTCCTCCATCGCACCGCCTCCTTTCCCCTCACACTTCTCTTCCACCTTCACCTCCTCTTTTCCCTCCTTTCCGTCGGCCCTTCTTTCAGTCTTCTCCGCCTTTTCCTGTTTTACCTCCTCCTTCATTTGTTTATTTACCTCCGCCATGTCGTGAGCGGTGACTCCGGCGGAGCTAGCGTCAGCATTAGTGTCAGGATTGACTGAAGTCTCTAACGGGACGGGTGTCAGCTTCACCACCAGTTCCTTAGTGACGCCCGAGCCTCTGGGAGCCCGGGGTTTCCGCTGCCGAGGTTTCGCACGCTGTCTCTGAGGCTCCCGCTTGCCCCCGTACAACTCCCGGTCCAGCGCTTCCTGTTAAAATGTATATAATCAGCCATCAGCTCAGGCAACTTCACTGTTTCTTAGTGAATTATCTGCAATAACGTAATCAAGGCTTAAATGCACGTCGGTGACGTCGCGACCGGAAAATTCCAAAGGAAGCGATATTCCCGTTACCTGCAGGGCGGTGTGTGCCTGGCGCAGGTCCTGCAGGATGGTGCGGAACATCATCAGTCTTCTCGCTCGGTCCACGTCCTCTTCCTCGCTCGCCTCCTCGTCCCTCTCGCTCTGCATGAACTCCACGAACGAGCGGTTCAGCGACGTGGTCATGTCCACCACGCGCTGCATGCGCTCACACAGACCCCTCGAGGGCGCCGAGCTGAGCGGAAACCCCGTCCCCGCACCGCCCCGCCCGCCCCTCTGCTTCCCGCGGGCCCCGCCCCCTACACCGGCCCGTTTGCGAGCCCAGATCTTCTCCAGGTTCTGGAGCACCGAGTCGCAGGCCAGCACCAGGTCCATGAGCGGCTCCGGGCTGCACACGTAACAGTACCACTTTCGCTCCTCCTCCAAGATGGCCGACAGCTCCCGCCGCCCGAGGTTCCGCAGCACGCACTTCTTGCAGAAAGCATTGCTGCAGTAGTCACAGCCAATCAGACTGCCTCCTTCCGCACACCACCTGCGAGAACGGCCAATCACAGCACAGCACATTCACGTTACTCACTTAAATATCGCGTAAGCAAATCTTACGTCTTTATTTTATCCCTAATAAAACACTGCATGTGTATATTTGGTCAGTTCCCACCTGCACTGCTCGTCCATGCCCTCTGCGTCTTTGCTGATG
>CM075029.1:16367894-16376617 GCA_037576675.1 Pangasius sanitwongsei | reverse complement strand
AATAAAACACTGCATGTGTATATTTGGTCAGTTCCCACCTGCACTGCTCGTCCATGCCCTCTGCGTCTTTGCTGATGTCATCACTCATGTAGTACTTAAAACAGGACTGGGTGCAAAAAAAAAAACCAAAAAAAAAATTCTTTAAAAACGTAGACATCTATTAGTGTTATGGGATATTCTACAACACACACACTCTACTGCAGTCTCAGGGCCTGTACCACACACACCACAGAAAAGACAAACTCTTATACTGCTATGTCTCTCTCTCTCTCTCTCTCTCACACACACACACACACACACACACACACACACACACACCTTGCAGATGAGCACTTTGAGTGCAGGGTGCTGGTAGACCGAGTCTCTCTGGAAATGATTCACTTGCTGACCACAGGCTGTACAGTTCACTCGCTCGATGTCAGAGCCTCCTAAACACACACACACACACACACACACTCAGACTAGTGCACACTGCAGAGTTCACGAGAACATTATACACGCAAATGACGCTTCATCTAATTAAACATGCGATAAAATTTTACATACTGAATAAAAACAAAAACGCAACCTTTTTTTTGTTCATGAGAAAAACGAACATTTTAAATCATCCGCTGTGACGTCATGTGTTTCTGAGCTATAGGAAGAGTGGGCGGAGCTTAAAGCTATTAGACACTAGTGACTGAGTGAACAAAAACGCTGAAATAAACCCAGTCCTGTCGAAGATAAACGTCCTTTTATACCTGCAGGTAATTTCACTTAGAGCATTTGAGAGATCATTCTTAGGTCCAGTGACGTAAACAAGGGTTTTTTTTTGTTTGTTTGTTTTTTACACTGGTGAAGACAGGACTGAGTACACCGAGCACAAACCAGCGTTAACAGACACTTAGACACCTGACGGATCACCTGACACAATCAGCGTCATCATGTTTTCTCTCGTCTCACCTCTCCGCTTGTCTGAGAAATCTTTGTTCTGTTTCACTCGTTTGCTGCGAAATTCTGGACCTCTGAACTCGTCACGGACTTCATTAGCCACCGGCTCCGGCAACACAAACACTGTACCTACAACAGAGAGCGAGAGAGCGAGAGCGAGAGAGAGTGAGAGAGAGCGAGAGAGAGTGAGAGAGCGAGAGAGAGAGAGAGAGAGCGAGAGAGAGAGCGAGAGAGAGAGCGAGAGAGCGAGAGAGTGAGCGAAAGAGAGAGAGAGAGCGAGCGAGAGCGAGTGCAAGAGAGCGAGAATGAGAGACAGCGAGAGAGTGAGAAAGAAAGAGAGAGAGAGAGAACTACAGCTTCCATCAAACCCCAAAATCATGAGCAATGCTGTACATTTCCTCGTTATATTCCACTTTCTGCGATATTTAGGGGTTAAATTTAGCAAACTTGATCATCACTTTATTAATCTCTAATTCATAGCTAGTTTCTTTTAAAAAAAAAATTTAAAAAAAACTCTAACATGACATGATATTTGGGCATCTAACTTGACGTGTTTACACATTTTACTCATTTGCACGCAAAATTGTATCAATCAAATTTGTTTCAGCCCCGCCCCCTCAGCTCTCTGGAGACAATGCTTGGCCCCGCCCATCAAAACAAACAAACAAACAAAAACAAAGAGACGCTTCAGTTAAAACTGTGGACTTCTGCAAGGTGCTGGAGTTCACACCTTTAGGCAGGCAGGTGGTGTCCGGTTCACTGGAGTTGACGGACAGCACATCTTCGGTTCCGCTCTCGGAGGACGCGTCCGACTCGTTCAGGCCGCTGTGCTTCGTCACCACCAGCGGCTTCCTGGTGGAAAAGCGTGTTTAGTGTACGGGTTTATCGCCGTGTGTAGTCGATCATTCGCTCATAAATAACGCCGAAACAGGACTGACCTTCTGGAACGAGCTGCGGAGGTCTTCGCCTCTGAGGAGATGTTGGGCTGCATGCACTAAAACACACACACACACACACACACACACACACACACACACACACACACACCATACAGGTGGAATGTTAATCCAGAACATTTAAAGCTGCGGCTCTCCGAGTAGCGTCTGTTATTTTATTTATTTATTTATTTATTTATTTAAGTTTGTCACAGTGGTGCAAATCAAATCTTAAAATATCTTAAAAACACGATTATGACGTCAATCTACAATCTCGTTATTTCTATTTTAAAGTCGTTACTTTGAGTTCTCAACATTCCAACATGCTCTCTAATCATTTCGACTAAATTACTGAATATTCGCTTTTAACCCTTATTCCGTTTTCCCAGACAGACGAGTCGGAGTTTCCGTAAAAATCACAACCCTCTGTTATTAAAATGATCATCATCATCATCATCCTCCTCCTCCTCCTGTTGGACTGCTCACATGAATTAACTGGGTTCAATCGTAAAAGAAATAAATAAGTGTTTATCTATAAGTAAATAATCTAAACTGAAATCTAACGACAGATTTTAATCATTTGATGATGAAATGTTTTACTGAGGATAAAAGATTCAAGAATCAAAAAGCAAAAAAATAAATACACAGTAATTAACACTATTAATCTAATATCTGGATTAGAAGATAGATAGATAGATAGATAGATAGATTTATGATTTATTTATATATAACAGTTTGAAGGTTTACCTCTTCGGCGGCTCGCGCTACAGCTTGCTGCTGCTCGATAAACTCTTTGGCCATCGCACCTGGGACAAAGAACGAGTCCAGTGTTTATTATCCTGATTAACACTTTAGATCCTAATCTTCGTTGATTTGTTTACAACGTGACATCAGAGAGACTCAGAGAAGCAACAGCAACACAGTCAAATCACGTAGTTCAGATGTTCATAGAGGAAAAAAAGAACAAAATCAGGTCAGAAGTTTGCATCTCTCTCTTTAAACGTGATATAAATATCGATAATGACTCATTTTCCCATGTTTCCGACTTCATGACTCGAGTCGAGTCGAGTCTCTTTCATTTCCGATTGTTACGGCACGCGGCTACGCTTCGCCGTTCCGTTTCTGGCTTCTTCCTCGACATGCTGGTGCTTGAGAAAGCTGTAAGGCGCTCACCGCTCCAGTGCCCGGGTAAGCTGTGTTCACTGCCCTGCTCCGCAGAAACCGCCAGGAACGTGTGCAGCTTATTGATCAGGAGTCCCAGTTTACCTCCGCCGCTCCTCCTGCTGCTGCCCCCGGCCACGGGTTCGGGCCTGCAACAACAACAACAACAACAACAATAACAATAACAACAACAACAGCAATAAAACTCTTAAAATATCAACATTACAGCAGAACACGTCGCTCTGATGATCCAAACACACTGGACTTTAGTCTTAAAGATCAGATTCAGTGCAACCAAGAGCAAAAAAATCCTTAGATGGATGGATGGATGGATGGATAGATAAATAGATAGATAGATAGATAAGAAAAAAGAAATTTATATAAGCAATTTATAGCGGTCGAGAGCTAGGGCTCGAGCGATACGACAAAATATCGTAATCACGATTGTCTAAGACGTTTCTACGACACGCCTCTCGACACGTCACGCCTCACGACACGCCACGACTCACGACACGCCTCTCGACACGCCTCTCGACACGCCTCTCGACACGCCTCTCGACACGCCTCTCGACACGCCTCTCGACACGCCATTTAACGTCTATAAGCATTCATTTATTATTTAGACTTAAGTTTTAAAATTTTTTTAATACAAGTTTTAAAAAATATTTAATACTGGGGAAAAAAAGGAAACACTTAAATCAGTAAAAGAAATTTCACATTTTATATTTTTAAATATTAGATTCAAAAAATTATGTCAGATCACCTGCTTCCAGTTGGTTTGTAACTTTCAACCGTAATTTAAAAAGAAATTTAAAAAAAAAAAAAAAAAAAAAAAAAATCAATAACAAAAATGTAAACATATCCTCAGAGATCCTTAAAGATATTTCAGGGGAAAAAAAAGTGTATTATGGAATAATTGAAGACAACGTTGATATTATATCCTAATAGAATATTTAATATACAGAACCGTTGGCTGAAGGGACGCAGCTCTCCCAGCTCAGAGACCTGGTTGCCTCTGCCAGGAGGTTCAGACGCGGCGACACACAGAGCTTTCTGCAAGACCACGATCAGCATATCTTACAAAACAAAGTAAGAGTCCAGGAGCAAAAGTTCCAGCGTTTCCTCTTCACTCGTTAGTGCGAAGTCTGAACTCGGACTTTTCAAACTACAAACATGGAGTGAACATTAACGTCTCAATGAAAACGCCGGTTTTTTTTTTGGGTTTTTTTTTAAGCAAGAAGCTAGCTAGCGATCATTAGTGATGTATTTATTTTCTCAAAACGGTGAACCGTACAGTCAGCGTCATAAATTTAGCCGACCAACGTGTCGATGTCGAAAGATCTAAAGAAAATACGAAGACGTATTTATTCACGCCTGATCGTGCGAGCGGCCATGAAGACACGACGTCACTCAGGAAACTTTCTCGACTTTCCGAGTAGGAATTCCACATTAAGGAGGCACTTTCTTTGATTTTTCACGGTCGGAGGTCGGAAAATTCCAAGTTACGAGCGTTGATCCCTGCTTGTGGGCGGAGCCAACTGCACCGCTCGTTACTGATTGGTCATAAGCGCAAGAAAGACACCGGTCCGGTTCACCGTTGCTGTTTGTTCGACGAGAAGCAGTTTTGTTTCTTTGTAAAGCGAAAATTCCACTGTTCAGTAATCCAGCTAGCTGTGGCTAAAGGACGTGGGCTAATTAGCATATCATGCATATTCATGAATCATTATGAATCAGAAATAACTGAATATTTTCCAAAGATACATAGATCACCTGCTTCTGTTGTTTATAAAAGAAAAAAGAAAAAAAAAAAAACATACTCTCTGTCGTTTATTTTACATAACGTTTTGTCACAAAGTTTTCAACCAATTGAGACTTGATTTCGTTACCATGGAGAAGGACACACCCCCCAGGGGGCGGGACATACACAGTCTAGAAAGCATTTAATTGGACAAATGCAAGACTGGTACAGGATGAGTCGAGAAAAAATCTTCTGTGAACAATAAAATTAAAATGAGAATATCTACAAAACTTTTTAAAAGATATTTTCGGAAGATACGCCATCGCGTTAACGTCCGTAACACCAAGGGACAGCGACAAAACGCTCCGAAACAGCGATTTTAACGACAGGGACGCTTTAAGGATATTTTATTTAACGGTAAAAGAAAACTTTGCATCCTGTATCTGGTGATTTCCAGAGAAAGTGTCTTTTTTTTTTCTGGAAAAAAATCTTGTCTTACTTTTTTTCAGAGCAAATAAAATATGCAAAAGGTCTTTTAGTTATTGAAATATTATTTAGTAAAATATGTTTGATGTCAAAAATCTCTCTCTTAATTATACTGTTGGTTTATTTTTCAGATATTTATAATTCTGCCTCCTAAATTCTTTTTACAAACTAATTACATTTTCAAATGAAAATTAATTATTATTAATTTATTAATAAATTAATAAAGGGAATTCCAAACAGATCTAAATTCCCTACATAGGTGCACTATATGAGAGATAAATAAAAATCTGCAATTTGTTTTTCAGCCCATAGTTACCCAGCTAGCTAACAGGCTAATGCTAACCTGCCTGTGGAAAATATTCTTTGTCTATAAAGGTCTTCGTGTTAGCTAGTAAGCTAACGTTAGCTATCTCCTTGTTTGGTTAATATAATAACGTGTAATGTTAGCTAAACCTACAAGACAAACAATAAAAATAATAAACAAGATTTGCTGCTTTGCCTTCTTCTAATGTCGCCTTGTTTATGTATCTGTTTATTAGCTTAGCCTAGCGGCTAGCTGGTTAGCTAGCTAGCTTGTTAGCTCCCCTCTCCATAGAAACCCCGTTCATTTTGGTTAGCTAGTTAGCCAGTTTAGCTAACGTTAGCCAGTTTGTTTTCGCTTCTAAACACCTCCTCTTACCTGAGCACCTCTGCGGACATCCTGTGCTGCGTCTGAGGCACGCTTACACCGTCCACTGCGTTTTAAAACCCAACACAACTGCAATCATCATCCGGTTTAATCTAACTGCGATAGAAACACAGCAAGCAATCCTGCTAGAAAACTTCACACACACTGCGCCATCTTGCCGGCTGTAATTTGCGCGCGGCGGATTAAAATGGCGACCAGATCTCGACGTCTTGTCGTCACTTCCTGCTAATACTCTAATGCATTAAAAATGACTAAAGTACTAACTAATCTAAAAATATTATCACGAATATCAAGTATAAATCAAATATAGACGGCATAGTTCACATATTGGAGGTCCATAAACCCAAAATGTTACCGTTTTACATGAAAGGAAGTGACAAATGCTAAAGTTATGCTTGTTGCTAGGTAGCAATGTTGCTAGCTTGAAGTAAAATTCGAGCCAAATTTGTGACCGTCCATCTGAATAAAATTCCTCACTTACAAACCCTTCAGATAAAAAAAACTAACAAAACTGAGTAGTGACAACAGTTAGCTTTTAATACTTTAACAATTTAATTTATCCTTCAAAAAAAAAAAAAACTGATTTGCTTCACAGTGGTGTTTCACGTTAGCAATTTTCATTAGCGACACAGACCCTGAACAGATCAGACATATCAGATACACTGATATCAGACTCTGACCGTGTACTGTATGTGCAGTATCTCCCAGTATGTCACTTTCTGACTGCTTACAATGTTTACAGTTTTTTATTATTATTTTTACATAGTACATTAATAATTTAGACTACTGTATCCATTCAATTCAATTTTATTTGTATGGTGCTTTTAATATTGGACATTGTCACAAAGCAGCTTTACAGAAACAGATAAATTCAAGATATAAATTTTAAATGTATGATTTTTATCCCTAATGAGCAAGCCAGAGAATGTCTTTGTATGCTGTAGCATTACAGTTTCCCTGCACTGGAACTAAGAGGTCCAGACCTGTTCCAGCATGACAATGCCCCTGTGCACAAAGCTTGTTTACCTGATAAATGGTTTGCGATTGAGGCACAAGCCTAGCTAGTTCATTTTAGAACACTTCCAATATGGTGTCAGTTGTTCACTTGTTACACGGGCACAAAGCATGTACATGCTTCAACATATCGCAGTATTTCAGCTGCTACACACATTTGGTTTGAAAAAATGAATCTCTTAGTCAGACACACATATATACAAACATACATACAAACATACAGTACATACAAAGGGTAAAAAGTAAAATATTGAGCTTTATTACTATATGTATCAAAGCAGTTTTACATCTGATTTACTTCTCCTCTTCAGAGTTCCGTTCAGCTGAAGTCTGTGTGTGTGTTTCGGGTTGTGCGTGTATGTCTGCTTGTGTATGCGTATGTGGAGGAACACCGACGTGGTCTAATTCCGCCTCATTGTCCGACAGCAGCCCAAGTCCAGTGTGACACAGCTGCCTCTCGAGCGCTGTGATGCGTTGTTTGAGACGACGCTGCGTGCTCGTGAATTCTCCTAATAAGCGAGCAAAGCGTGTCTGCAGGATATCCAGAGATGCATCCAAGCGCTCCACTCTCTCCTCTGTGTCTATGACGCCTAGCCCTCCAGCTGCTACGCTCTCATCCAGGAGGCCCTGCTTTCTAAGGATTTCCCTTCCACGCTCTTCCAGAACCTTCTGAGCGTCTGGATATTCTGTCACAGCCTCCATTAGGTCGTCCTTTGAGAGGCAGAAGAGGTCAGAGTAGCCGATGCTACGTATGTTAGCTGTGCGCCGGTTGCCCATCTTGCTACCTTGAATGTTTAGGATGCTAATTTCACCAAAACAACCGCCAGCAGTTAGCAAGGCGAATTGTGTGACACCATCATCTGCCACCACAGCTAGCTGGCCCTCCTTGATGATGTACATTTCCTTCCCAATATCACCCTTCCTGCAGATGTAGTCTCCAGGACTGTACACTTGAGGACGCAGTTTTAGAACCAGCTCCACCAGTAGTCCAGCTTCACAGTCCTGAAAAAGACGGACTTTCTTCAGTGTGTCCAGGTGGACATTGATAGCGATTTCAGCCCTCAGCTTATCCGGAAGGTTCTTCAGCACTTCCTGTTCGTCCACAGCTTTCTTGTTGGTCCAGAGGTAGTCGAACCACTTGATGACGCGCGTCTCGAGGGTGCGGTTGACCTTGCGGAAGTGCATGTAGTGCTTGATGGCGTCGATGCGTGCCTGGAACTCAGCCCTCGTAGCATTCATGTTGGCAATCATGGAACCCACATTACCGACAATGGTGGCAAAGATCAGCACACCTACCAGGAAGTCAAAAACTACAAAGACATACTCCTCATCCTTCACTGGAGGGGGCATTTCGCCAATGGTGGTTAATGTTAGTGTGGACCAGTAGAAGCAGTACACGTAGCAGAATGCTAGTGTTTTGTTCATGCCGGAATACACCCACGTATCCGAGCTGAGCCCCAGGGCCTTGGAAATGGCGTAATAGATGCACGCGTTCCAGTGGATGATGACCAGGATGTAGAGGACGAGGTTGCAAATGCGGAAGGCGTTGGGGTAGTTGGTGCGCGTCTCGGTGCGATCAAAGAACTCGAACATGCGTGAGAAGCGGAGCAGGCGGTTGAAGCGAAGTTGGGGTATGTACCCCGTGATGAAGAAGAGCAGCTCCGTGGGCAGGATGGACAGAACGTCCAGTTTAAACTGCAGAGTGTGAATGTAGCTGTTTCTCAACTTGGCCAAGTCTTTCACCAGCAGACCTTGCTCGAGGTATCCTGTG
>CM075029.1:16357894-16362894 GCA_037576675.1 Pangasius sanitwongsei | reverse complement strand
TCATGTTTTCCTAGATAGATGGATGGATGGATGGACAGATAAGATGATGTTTTACAAGATGGATGGCTGAAGGGTCAGATACAATCATGTTTTATTAAATAGATAGATAGACAGACAGATAGATAGATAGAGGTCAGATACAGTCATGTTTTACTAGATGGATGGATGGATGATGCAGTGTTTAGTCGAGTGTTGAACAATGTTTTCCTAATTGGCTCGTCATTAAGAGAACTCCAGACAGCACACACTGCACACAGAAACATCCCAGGAGACACACACACACACACACACACACACACAGTGTTCTCAGGAGGAACTGTCACTGCTGACAACCGAATCACACCAACACACACCATGTCAGCGCTGATGATGAAGTGCTTATGAACCTGTTTCACTGATTTAGATCTATTCTGATTTATTTATTTTTATATTTTTTTGTTATTGCGGTATAATGATAATAATCCACACATACACACACTACTGACACAATCCATAAACCCAAACAGTAAATACAACAATGTGAAATGTGTGGGAAACAGGACATATCGCGTGTGTGTGTGTGTGTGTGTGTGAGAAACTCTCCTGCTTACCTGGTGCCGGTGCAGGTGTGTGTGCCTGTGTGTGTTCTTCAGGAAAACAGGAAACACAGTGATGTTAAAGAAGACAAACCAACTTTACACTTCACTATGATACACACTTCCATTCCAACCACCAGATAACATCCACACGGTGTGTTCACAACGCTCAGAGCGCAAAGACAATCTGCTCTGCGCTCAATGCACGGAGAGAGAGAGAGAGAGAGAGAGATATGAACAAGAGAGGGGGAGGAGCCTCACCTCAATGAGGAAATAGTAAATGATTAATATTTTCCGTTCAAACAAGTGAAGAAACTGACAAGAAATTCTTTTTTTTTATGATCATTAACACAAATTGGGGAGAAAAAGCAAGAAAGAAAGTTAGTAAAGAGGTAAGAAAATAAAGAAAGATTGATAGAAAAAAGAAAGGAGTAAGTAAGTAAAGAAAGAAAGAAAGAAAAAAGAAAGAGATGTAAAGATGACATTTATTTATTGCAGTGTTTCCAGCTGTCATCACACAAAACCCAGTGGACCAATCATAGTTCTTCATTCTACTGACGCTGAATCCAATGGACCAATCAGAGTGCTCGCTCTGCTGCCTCAGAGCCGGAGCTCAGTGAGGAGGAAGCAGTGGAGCGATATAACAGTGATATAACAGCTATATTACAGCTGTATAACAGCGATATTACAGTGATATAACTGCGACATACCAGAGGAACGTTCTCCACTCTCACTCAGGAGGATCATTTATTTAGAGTGTAATTGTGTATATTATTTAGAGTGTAATTATGTACATTCCGTTATAGTAATAATTGTGTCCTTATTTATCTGTTGTTAGTTTTAAAGGAAACCTCCTCCCTATAACACGTTAAATATGTTTTTACTGAAGTATTTGCGATGTGTTTAGGGATTCTGGTGCTAATTTGTTGTTGTTGGTGTATTTTCGTTATTCCTGTCAGAAGTTAGCGGTTGTGTGTCGCTGTGATGTCACAGGGATGTTGTTATTGTGATCGCTGTTATAATGGTGTTCAATAGGAGAAATAAAACATAAGATTACATCATCATCATCATCATCATGTGGCGTCCCTGAAGGTTCAGTTCTGGGCTGGGGATCTTCTTCACGCTGGCAGCATAACTGATTTCCAACAAACACACACAGGACACAAAGGTAGGTAATAACTGTTATAAAATATTTATTTCGGTTCTTAATCTGTAGTCAGCTTTTTCCCCAATAAACCCCAAAAAACCCCAGACATGTTTCATGTGGCTAACAAACGAATGAAGAAATGAACATAAATAGACGCCTTAAAGCTTCTTTATCTTCTTTAACTTTAACTGTGCAGGAAATCCTGATTATTCTCCAACACAAACACAACGCTAGTGATGAACATTTTGTGTGTTCATTTAGGCCAGCGTAAAAACAAAACAAAACAAAAACAAAAACAAAAAAAACAATCAGCATAACTTTAGCCATGGTCTTGACTTATAACACTGTATATATATAAAAAACTTTATATTGTTTATAACTCACTTACGCTAAAGTTACGATGTTCTGTAATTTAAATTATGTTCTGATTATACAGTGGCTGCTAGTTTCTACATTTCAGGCTTCTTTTTTGATGCAGAAATTAGCCACGCCCCTCTGCGGATTTTCCTTAAAAGGCAACTGACGAATCGAACGTGTTACAGTGTTATAAATCAAGACCGTTAAAGTGAATTCCTGAATTTACACACAGAGCAATACTAGAGGAGAGTAAATATATACACATTTTTTCATCATAGTGTTTGGATTAGGTGGTTTATTGGTGGCCTCTGTGTCCAGAAAGAAAGCACTGAGATCTCCGAGCAGTCCAAAGAAAAAAAACAAAACAAAACAAAACGCAATGCTAACATGCCTATTAATGAGTTAGCATCCAGGACTTCCTTCAAGTTTGTGGCGAGAGCTCAGAGTACGCTGAAGCTGAAAGGGATGCTGTAATCTGCATAATGAAGCGCTGTATTAGACAAGCTACACAACACTAAACTACACAACAGTACACACTCCTCCACCTGGAGCCTCAAGTGACCTACAGCCAGAGAGAGTGGACGAGGGAGCGTGGAAATCCGTACAGGACGCGTTCCGAACAGCAGATCCTCCGGACATCAGAGAGCCACAAACATGGAGCATGATGATGATGATGATGATGACGACTGACACACACACACACACACACTTCTCTGTCTTTGCCCATCCTTATACACATGTAGCGCGCACACACACACACACACACACACACACACACACGTGTCAGTCCACTCAGACCTGATCTCTGAGTTTAGCCAGCCTCTGAGAGAGTTCATCCTAGAGAGAGAGAGAGAGAGAGAGAGAGAGCACAATGAAATGAAAGGAAGGGCAAAAGAGGGTGAGGGAGGGTGAGACAGGGCAAAGTGGGAGAGACAGTGTTTAGTGTGTAACAGCGTATACGGTTTTGTAACAAAACTTCCATATTGAACGTGTGTGTGTGTGCGTGCGTGTGTGTGTTCTTACCTGTTCTGTAGATGCCACGCTGCTGGCCAATGTTCCTGTCTGTCCCTGTGGAAGCTCCATGTTGAGATCCAACCTATACACACACACACACACACACACACACACACACACAAATACACAGAGTTAGTGTTGCAGTTTGCACTGGTAGAGGTGTGTGTGTGTGTGTGTGTGTGTGTCTGTAGTGTACACTTTCTCACCCAGCTTCATCTGCCATCTCCTGCATCAGACTGTCCACCTGGTTCTGAAATAACAAAACACAAACTTTTACAAATCACACACACTCTACATCAGTCCACAGGTGTGTGTTCCATATGACAGTAATGATTCAGTGTGTGTGTGTGGGTGTGTGTGCTACCTGTGGAGTTGTAAGTGTTGTTGTGCTGCTCATGGTGTCCTCCATCTGTTGCGTCTGAACATCCAGAGTTTCAAACTGGTGCTCAAATTTGTCCATTAGAGCTGAAATCTGACCAATGAGAACGTAACACCATTACACTGTGATTAGGATTTGACCAATGAGAACTCAAAGTTTGCTGTGATGTCATGACTACATCTGACCAATTACATAGAAACAAGACATAATTACACTAGGAGTGAAATTCAGCCAATAAGATACAACAGAATTTGACCAATGAGAACACGCCACGATTAGACCAAGACTTGGATCTGACCAATTACATTCTGACCAATGAGAATGCGACATAATTCATCAGAGACGGTGATCCGACCAATTGAAACGCATCAGGACTACTGACCAATAGGAACGAGACACGATTATTACGAGAATGGTAGCTTAAATGGCGTCTAACCAATAAGAAAGTGACGCAGAGATCCGACGTATTAAAACGTGACACATTTACAACGAAACTCTAATCTGACCAATGAGAATGCAGAACTCTACACTGTGATATCATGACTGTATTTGACCAATAGGGTTGCCACAGGATTAAGCAGAGAGTGACATCTGACCAATGAGATCGTGCCTCACCTTCTCCAGGTTCATGCTCTTCAGGGTTGCGTCCATCCCCTTCACCACTCCTGCCATGGATTTAGTGACCTGTGAAAGGGTCAAAGGTCATTATTTTCAGATTTTCCAGCATGTGTTTTTTCCCCACCTTGTCCTTTGTAAGAAATGTGTGTACCTTGTTCATGGTGACGGCGGTCTGCACTCTCGCCGCCACGGCGTCCACCCTGGCGCTCATTCTCAGGAAGTTCACAGATTGGTTCTTCTGTCTGATGGCGTTCTCGGCGTGGATCCGTGCCACGTCCATGTTACCTTTCTGAATCGCCTGGGAAACAACACACAAACACATTGTCCAGGGTTCCTGTAGGGTTCCTGTGGTGTTCCAGTGGTTCACCATTAATCTAGCATTAAACAATGGTGATCAGATGAGTGTCTCGACTCACCTTCTTCACTTTGGCCTTCTCTGCTTTCTCTTCCTTGTCGCATTTTTTTGAGCTTCGCTGCAACTCTTTGGCTGCAAACTTCAGGTTAAACAAATGCTCTGTGGTCAGCGGTTAAGGGCGTTACGAGGAAATGCGGGACGTATCTGACATCATTGTTTATGGACTCATTCACATTCATATGGGCTGCACTCCAATCTACACACTTCTTTTCTAACTAGGACCCTCAGGTTGGGTGGAGAACCTTGAGAAGCCCCTGCTAGAACCTTCCTGTCAGTCATTATTCAGACCTCTGATGAAGACTACAGAGATCACGTTCACAGGAGTTTGAATTACATTTGGTTGTTATTTGACACAGCTAGCTAACTGACTAAGAAGCTAACTAGTCAGCTAGCATTGGTCGTCATTAAGTGAAACATCAGGGCCTTTCGCACCGCTTTAGTTCCAGAACTAAATTTACAGTACTAAAGTACTGGGCGATTTTGCGTGAACTATTT
>CM075029.1:16332902-16357794 GCA_037576675.1 Pangasius sanitwongsei | reverse complement strand
TCGAAAAAGGCAGTCCGGTACTAAAATCGCACCCAGTTCCGGAGGTGCAAAAACGCCAAAAAGTGGGTAGTTCCACAATTAGTTCAGGTACTATGAAAAGGTTCCTGCGGTGTAAAAGGCCCTAATGTCGAGTACAAAAAGTGCATTCTGTTTGTAACCATTTTGACGCGTGTAATTGGAAATCGTGCAGGTTTGTATTAATGCACCCGTTCTACGTTATCGTTTCTATAGTAACAACCCGTCATGAGGCTCCACATAAAAATTCGACGATACGGTGAAGTTTATTTTGGAGTAATGAGACGTTTATTTAACATTTCCGCCATCTTCACGACAGTTCTTTACACTTCGCGGTTTCTCTGTAACATGTAACAAGTAAGAGACAGAGAAAAAAAGAGGCTGGTGAGGGAACGAGGTTCCATAACGCTAAAATGATGACATTTCTTTCTTTGATAAGTAAAAAAAAATTTTTAGTGTTGGCAAATAACTGTGGTATAAGAGGAATAAAATCATGGGGACGTGCTGTTTTAGGGAAAAAAAAATCAACTTTGAGGTGGTAACAGTAATGAAATCTGCTTCATCACAGCAACGTGTCATTGATTATTTGATGCGAAATGATGCGAACAATAAAGCTAACTAGCTAGCAGGTAGCTACGCAGAGACCCAGTGACAGCGGAAATGACACAAAAACATCAGAAATATCAACATTTCACTCAGATGTGTCGGTAAATTAGTAAGAAACTCCTCACTATGGCTAAAATTACACTGTAATTACAGTTGTTCGTGCTGAAATGGTATGCTGCGTTCACACACGGATTTCTACATGAACACACAACACACACACATTGTCCTTTTTCTTAGTAATTTCTTAATACATTTGAGGAAAAATTTCATCTTCCTGATGTTTTTTTTTTTTGGTGTCTGTATTTTCTGGTTGCCTAGCAACAGTGTCTAATCATTTGAGCGTTATTTATATTGAGTGTTCATGTTTCCGGGTTGAAAACACAAATTCCGAAGACACTTGAACGCACCATTAACAGTCATAACCATTTTAGAACCCGGAAATAACATGTTTATTTCAACAAATTCTTAAATAATATATCGTTGGTCATTCAGCAGTGGTTCAGGTCATTATATCTAAGCCAAGTGAGGGTGAAAACTGAACTAACCGGTATCTCAGGTGAGCGTGACGTCATAGAAACACGCCTGTCTCAACATCAATAGTGCTAGAAACCGGAAGTGCTTTTTTTGGTACTGTATATTCTGTACAATAATTTTTTTTTTTTTTTTTTAAAAGTGTGGTAATGTTAAGATAATTCTTGTTTAACCATGCTAAACAAACCGACAGTCATCCAGTAACATTATTAAGTGAAAGGAGAGAGTTTAAATTTCATTTTAAATTAGAAACGACAGTAAACAAATCACCGCCGGAATGTGGGGGTTTATGGCTGTGTTCCAAATCACGCACTTCACCACTAAACAGTGCACCAAAAATAACTCAGTCATCCCAGTACTTACTCACACTGAAGCCCCCTTTAACTACTTTTATTACGCGGTTTGGGACGCAGCCGACATCCTCCCAGGCCCGAAGGATTTCCGACACAAATCCGGAAAAAAGGATACGTTCCATGTTCGGCATGATGGCTCGCTGGTTCTAGTGGATCCCACGAAGAGGTGAACTTTTTCTCAGACGCTTGATTTTTCCTGCTTTTCGTCTCGGTTTCCTCAGAAAGCACCGACTTCCACGCCGACTTCCGCGTCCGAGATAAAAACAACTGGGATGACGACACGGTCACGTGGTGGGAGGAGCCCGCGCGGTGACGTCACTCGCAGTCACACAGGCTCCTCTGTTGTGTCGGGAAATTCCAACACTATATATATGCCACATTATTATTATTATTATTATTATTATTATTATTATTATTATTATTATTATTATTATTATTATTATTATTATTATTATGAAATGGCACACGTTTATTAGAAAATAGGAACACAAACACAAATACCCGATTTTCATACAGGGTTTCTTGACTAATTTCAGCATCTCGCTTGCTATTAAAACAGCAATTTTAAATATAACAGCACCAGCAGTGCAATAATATGCCATAATATTAAAACCACCTGCCTAACAATGTGTAGATCCTCTTTGTGCCACCAAAACAGCTCTGAACCATCAAGACATGGACTCCACAAGACCTCTGAAGGTGTGTGTGGTATCTGGCACCAAGCCGTTAGAAGGAGCAGATCCTTTAAGTCCTGTAAGTTGTGAGGTGGGGTCTCCATGGATCGGACTTGTTTGTCCAGCACGTCCCACAGATGCTCGATCGGATTGAGATCTGGGGAATTTGGAGGCCAAGTTAACACCTTGAACTCTTTGTCATGTTCCTCAAACCGTTCCTGAACAGTTTTTGCAGTGTAGCAGGGCGCATTATCCTGCTGAAAGAGGTCACTGCCATTAGGAAATACCGTTGCCATGAAGGGGTTTACTTGGTCTACAACAATGTTTAGGAAGGTGGTATGCGTCAAAGTAACCTCCACATTAAATACTAGGACCTGAGGTTTCCCTTCAGGCTAGACGGGTCTTTGCTCCCTAAACGCATCAGTGAGCCTTGGGGGCCCATGACGCTGTTGCTGGTTCACCGGTTGTCCTTCCTTGGACCACTTTTGGTAGGTACTAACCACTGCATACTGGGAACACCTCACAAGACCTGCTGTTTTGGAGATCCAGTCATCTAGCCATCAGAATTTGGCCCTTGTCAAAGTCACTCAGATCCTTACGCTTGCCCATTTTTCCAAGACATCAACTTTGAGAACTGAGTGTTCACTTGCTGGCTAATATATCCCACCCCTTGACAGGTGCCACTGTAATGAGATAATCGATGTAATTCACTTCACCTGTCAGTGGTTTTAATGTTATGGCTGAAGATTGAAGATTTGTCAGGAGGTGAAACACTTGCTCATTTGTTTTATTTTCTTTTTCTGCTCTCGGCTCTGTACTTATTTAGGTAAATATTTTAGACACAAGAGCATGTTTTCACACTCTATTAAAAAAATTTTTTTTTTATATATATATATATTACAGTGTTTAATTTTTTTTTCTAAATATGAAATAGTCAAAAAGCAGTTTTACTCCTTTATTTTAAAAATACACACTCAGAAACTGTGTACAAAAAGTAGACACACACACACACACACACACATTTCTTATACCAGGTCTTCATCTTCACCATCACCAACATGAACTGGCCCTGAACTACTTCAGTCCATTACACACTGGGGAAACAGGGGGAAAAAAATCTTTGGACAGAGAGTCTGGAGTGGGACAGGTCACAATTTTTAGACATATTGCGCAGAAATATGACAATATACAATACTATTGCAATTACGGCGGTCATTATTGATCAAATATCACAGTATTGAGGAGTATTGAACATGTGGCTTGAGTATTCATGTTTACTGAATGCAAGATCATGGGAACATTTAGGAAGGGAAAAAAAAAAAAACAACAAAAATTAAATGTACAGGGTGTTCCTCCACTGAATATTACCTGCCAACGGCATCAACACTAACAGCATGTAGATGTAGATGATTATAATTAAAAAAAAAAAAAAAAGAATGGGAAAAGGAAAACAAAACAAAAACAAAAACGACAGTGAATACGAAGCTAACAAAAATGTCTGAAAGTACAAGTACGTTCAAATCCTGTTACATAAAGTCTTTCAAGATGAAACTGCTTTGACGTTGTTGGAATTGCATCTCAAAATGCTTGCAATAAAATAAATAAATAATAATTGAAAAAAACAAACCTCCTCGCAGACACTAAATATTTTTAAATAATCTTTTTGGAGTTGATATCTGTAAAGTGAGGTTTCACTTGTATAACATTTTAATCTCACAATATTTACCTAATTTTATCTCACGGCATGGTTTCAATTTTATTGCGATATTGTTTATATAAATTAGTATAATTAATTTAAGAATTATTAGAAAATGTACGTCCTTCTGCTGTTCTATTTTTTGTAAATTTCGCAGATTACATGATAACATTAAGCAAGGTGAATATCCTGATATATGTTTTTTTTATTTTTAAAAATTAAGTATCATTGTCATGTGATTTCGTTTACTTTTCTGAATCATTAAGTGTTACTGGCATTGCTCCAACTTTTCACTGAAGTCAGAAACTTCTACAATGTCTGTTTACTGAAAGAAATTTAGACCAATCACAGACAGCCTGGTAACAACCAATAGCATCGCTCTGTCAGATCAAATCTGCCTAGCAACATCAACCTGATTGGATGTTTGCTCACTGTGTGGTTTTCGTGTGTAAATTTCCAAACTTTTGGTTTTTAATTTGCCGTTCTGTCTCGACCAACATGTTAGCAAAGTAAGTTGTGAAACATAAAACAAAACAAAAAAAACCAACCAAACAAACAAACAAACAAACAAAAAAAAAAACACTTGTGAAATATTTCCTAGAGTGTCGTATTATCATTCCTGCCATTTTGCCCACTTGTATGTAGAATAACTTTGAAATAATGTATATTACTGATTTCAATTTGATCAGCCAAATCACAAATTTGAGCATATGACATCACCATGACAGCATACTGAAAGATATCAGAGGTAATATTTGTTAGCTAAGCTAACTAGTGCTGCATTTGTGTTTCGCTAATGTTTCTAAACTTGTAATTTGCACAACATGAAGCTTTAAACAAATCTCAAGCGTGTGATTGGCTGATTAAACTTAGCCTTAGCTCCGCTGACTAACACCTCAACCTCTACAACGTAGCGAAAAGTTTTTGGTTACTGAGAAACCGAAGAATACAATAACAACGCCAAGGAGCAGTGAACGCACCACGGGGATGTCTAAGAGCCTAAGATTAAATAAGTTACCTCATAAATAGGAAAAGGATCCAGTTTAAATGACTTGAACACAGGTAAATTTTCACTCCGTCACACCCATAGACCCCAAAAATGAACCTGCCAACCAATAGGAATCACCATTTATTAAATAAAAAAAACAAACAAACAAAAAAACAAACTAAACAAACAAAAAAACACTCCCTGCTGAATCAAAAGAGTGGAGCTCTGCAAGATCTGGAAGATCTCATGAGTCCTTAGATTGGCACCACTTCCTGTTTTCAGAGGTCAAATAATAATAAAAATGAAAGAAAGGAAAAATCATTCTGTAAAAAAAAAAAAAAGAAAAAACAGTCATCCTTCTGATACTTTGAGCTTCCCTGGCTCTGGTTTGTGAAGACTATCGACCAATGAGGAGCCAGGATTTAGAGCCCGTCCAAACTCCTTTTTTTGACCAATCAGCTGCCGTAACATGTGCAAACATCATTGGATCGGTTTCAATTGATAAGTATGAATCACAAAGTGTGTAAGTGTATAGTACAAATATAAATATACTCCATTGTAAAAACAGTGTGTGCAGACACTCGGTGTATCAATGCTCTCGATGCTCATATGGGCAAGAAGTCAAGGTCATGACCTGGAAGTAGTTAATGCATCTTGGAAGATTTTGGGGGGGGGAAATCCAGGGTGTGTCCCAAATGCTAGTCTTTAAGCCTAGAGTTCTTACTAGAATTATAAAGAGGTAACGCTAAATGTTAGCAAATTAATTTGTAAGTAATGTTGGCGGACTGCTGTGTTTAGAAGGCTGGCTAAGCTAATGTCGCTAGTAATCAATGGCTAGCAAGACAGCAATCTAAACACATGACATCTAACTATACAACACCAATAATTTGTCTAAATTTACGCTAGCTTTACTGAATTACATAAGCATTAACACACTCTATGTATGCTTGCAGTGCATTATGGGACGCCACCAAGGCTACACCATGTGACTGCTCAAAAACAAAAATTGTAAGAACGCTAGTGAGACTGGTTGTTTGGGACATACCCCAGATCTGAAGGTGGAAAAGAGAAAGAGAGAGCGAAAGAGAGAGAGAGAACAAACAGTTGAATAAAGGAGAAGGCTTGAGATTAAATTCCTACACGACTCTTCAGCTGTGTCCCAAATGTCATTCCACTGTATTAATCCGAATGGAAAACTGGTCAGTGTAGTTGGTGGTGGGGGGCAAAAACTTTTGCTACCAGGCCTTTTGTCGCAGGTAAAGCAAAGATCAGATTTAGTAAAGGGAAGTGCTCTATTTAGCTGAGTAATAAGCATTTAGATTAACGTGACTACCATCAAAACTCCTTTCACCAAATTCCTTGGACCAATCAGAGAGCACCTCTTCATTTGTCTGCATAGCAACAAGAAGCTGACTGGACGTTTCCTCAACTGCGCTGAAACACTGCCTGCCTACTTTTAACTTAACATAACTGTCCCAAATCGTGCGATATTAATCTAATGAGATGCGGTGCAGCTTAAACAAGCTTTAACATATTTAAAAAGGAGGCTGCTTCAGTCTCTGAGGAAAGAGGAATCGCCTCAGGCTAACAGCCAATGGCGTTGCTCGGTCAGATACATTCTACATAGCAACATGGATCTGATTGGCTGGATCTGATGAGGCAGCAAACTTTATCATCTCATTTTCTTGGTTAGAGATTGTCTGATTCTTGTTGTTAAGTGGTTTCTCTTCACCCCATTACACTAAATTTTTTTTAAACGGAACATTTTGACTAATAATTCAGTATGACGGAATGAGATTTGGGACGTAGCCTTTATGGTTTTTAACTTTTATTAACAAAGGTAATACTAAAACCTGATTTAGGACTAGTTAGCTGATCCATACAGCTATAAATAAATGCGAGAGAGATTTCAAACAATCAAAGAGAGAGCCTCTTAAGAACCAATGAGGTCACTCTGTCAGATTAAATCTGCCTGGCAACAAGTATCTGATTGGATGTTAGCTCACTGTGGTGTTATTTATTTTATTACCATGACTCAACTTGTTTAAATAAAAATGAAAAGTCAGCAAATGGATAAAGAAAAGGAAAGAAGAGCGCAAGAGGATCCGAGAGAACAGTCTGGAGTCGAGTTAAATTTTTTTTTGTAAAAATAAGCAACAGCTAGCTTGAGGGAATGAAAATCTTGAGTCGCATCCCAAACCGAATATAAGTTTACGAAACATTATACTGAAATTTAAAGCGATAATTTTTAAGTGTTTATTACAGCAGGATGCGATTTGGGATGTAAACCTTTAGCTAGCTGGCTAATGTACCATTTATTAACATGGGGGCAAGGAATAGAGATAGAGAGAAAGAGAGAGAGAGAGAGAGAGAGAGAGGAAGAGAGAAAACAGCACCATCATCCTGCGTGCAGTGCAGTGACTTGATTTAAAAAGCACCACGTTGGCAAATGAAGCCTGAAGAGAAGATGTGAGACAGACAGAGAGACAGACAGTGAGAGAGAGAGAGAAAGAGAGAGAGAGAGAAAGAGAGAGAGAGGGAGAGAGAGAAAGAGAAGGAGAGAAAGAGAGGGAGAGAGAGGGAGAGAGACTCCTCCATGCTCTGGCCCACAGTAAGGCTGGTTTGGTTCGTCGGACACCAGAGCGAGACGGAGTCAGCACCACGAGCTCCAGAATCGTAAACAAAAGTCTCATTAACAAAATAAAAAAAAAAAACTAAAAAAAAACAAAAACAAAAAAAAAACAAAAAAAACAAAAGACAAAGAAAAATCTGTACATCAACAGCTACAAAAAAAATTCCCTGCAGTATTGCTGTAGTGAAGTCCAAATGTCTGAGGTTGCTTAAAAAAAATGTCCAAAAGGTCAAAGGTCAGTGTGACCAGCCCATCAGATGGCTGACCCTGGCTCGTTCGGTCATGCGGCGGATCCTTCCGGAACGCGACGTGCCTAGATTGAGAGGGTCAGCGGCGGGCGCATCGTCCTCCGAGTCGTCGTTATAGACTACGGTCCGTCTCCCTTGGTTACGGGTGTTTACACGCCCCGCTTTCACTGTCCTCTGACTCGACCTTTGACCTCTGGCAGGAAGCTGAGGTTGTGGACTCGTTTCCTCCTCCTCTTCTTCTGGCTCTTCCCCTTCTTCTTCTTCTTCTTCCCCTTCTTCTTCTTCTTCTTCCCCTTCTTCTTCTTCTTCTCCTCCTTCCCCTTCTTCTTCCTCCCCTTCCCCTTCTTCTTCCTCCCCTTCCCCTTCTTCTTCCACCTCAGGCTCCTCCTCTTCTACCTCCTCGTTTTCCTCGTCCTCATCTTCATCCTCGTCCTCATCCTCGCTCTGGGCCGCCTGGACCGGCGTCTGTTCCCTACGTGCACGTTTGAGGCACTCAGTCCTTCCCTCTTCTTGCCCTCTTCTTTTCCGTTTGGCGTTAGCAGCAAAGCTAGCGGCGGCCATCTTGCTCCTGCGTGCCAGTGAGAGACGCGACGCTTTGCTGTAGTCGTGGTCTCCGCCTTCGGCAAAGCTGGCCACGTCGTCGTCGTTCACTTCGCTCTCAGAGGAAGAGGACGACGAAGATGAGGAGGAAGAGGACGAAGACGACGACGACGATGAAGATTCCGAGCTCTCGGAGTCTGAAGTCTCTCCCTGTCCCGGTTGTCTGCGTGACCTTCGACCTCCGTTAGTCAGAGGCCCGTTGCAGTGAGCGTCTGCGCACACACACACACACACACGATATCAGAGTTTATATATATTAGAGAGCATGTTTTACCAGCTGAAATGATCAAATCCTGAGTTTTGTAAATTTTTTTTTGGTTAAGTGGCTCTCTGTAAAACATGGAAAACATTTAAGTTACGGTATTTTTTAAAAATTTTTACGTATCGTAAAAATCACGCATCAATTTTCTCCTCGTATATAAAAACCAAAATTTCCAAAAAGTACTTATTGGAGTCACTGTTTTTCTGTGGCTGAATCAGAAACAGTGCTTTATTGAGCACGTAGTGCACTACGTGACGTCATCAATGCCACTGATGCGGCACATCGCGAAGCGGTCTGGAGCGTGTTATTCCGCTTGTACGACACGTTTTTTTAAAATCCGTTTGTTATCAGTCGTAGATTATGCGGCACGTCCGCCGTACAAGTCCCTGTGAATGAGCTGTTACTATAGCAACGATGGCGTATTAGAACTAGCGCTTTAACAAACCTGTCATTCGTGTCACATCATAAAATAAATCGTTCCGTCTCTCATTACAGCTCATTCCGTGGTATACGTGATGCGTAGCTACGGCTAACGTTCACTCTGTCTGAGGTTAGTGCAACGTTACAGACTCATTCTTACGCAAACGCATTTCCGAGAGAGTGTGTACCTGCTCTCTTGCTCAGAGCTCTGCTGCGCGTGACCCTGTTACTCGCCGGTTGACCTGACGATGAGGACGTCGATGCTGACAGTGAGGAAGATGAAGGCTGACTGTCTTCATCATCAAGCACGAGGTTTGAATCTGACCATGACAGGGAAATACACAGATTACACACACACACACACACACACACACACACACACACAAAAACAACAGTGCAATGGTGTGCTCACTCTCTCTCTTACACACACACACACACACACACACCTTCAGAGGGCCGTTGTGAGCGGGTCCTGTTGGGCTGCGGGGGAGTTTTAGTTTTCTTCACTGACTTGGGCTTCCCTTTGGGGCTGCAAACACACACACACACACACACTTAAACGAGCTCTATTATTAACTCCACCGTCGATATATTAACTTTATTTTAACAAAAACGCATCATTCTGTGCACATCTATATAAGATAACCAGTGTTTGTAAAATATTCTACAAACAATTAAGTTTTGTTTAAATGTCACTTTGTTAAAATGTTTATTAAAAAACATTAAAAAAAAAAAATGACATCAGCTGAAATGATGGAAAGTAGAAGCAGAAAAGTAGAAAGCGTTATCTTGCGATGTAAAATATGTTTCTACGCTCGCTATGATAGCTAGTGCTATAAACACGGCTAGTAAAGCAGTGACTGGACAGATTGAGGAAAGATTTAGACATGTGTGTGTGTGTGTGTGTGTGTGTGTTACCTCTCTGGCACCGAGTTTTGCAGTCTCTTGCTGTAGCTGAGTCTCTGCTGGCAGCGTCTCTGATTCTGGATGGCCACTTTGTAATCCGAGATGATGGAGATGATCTGGTGCTCGAAGAACGCAGACAAACTCAGAGTCATGCTGTAAATCTGTGGGGAAAATATCTTAAAAATCACTCCACCCTTTTTAAAATAAATAAATAAATAAAAAAAAATCATTATATAGCAATGTTTAATGCTGAAACCTCTCGTCGAGTATTACACTTTATTCTGAGAATATACAGTTTTGGAAGATCTTTGTATTTAATGACTGGAGACGGGCAGAAGATGGCAAATTGTACACATTGTTCCTTTTGCTTTTTCTTCTGCCTGTGATTAACCCGCTCAGGTGTATTAGGACATAGAGAGGATGTGTGTGTGTGTGTGTGTGTGTGTGTGTGTGTGTCTCACCCGGGACTTCTTGTTGGGCGTGTACGCTTTGGAGTTGCTGAAGATGAGCCGGACGTCTTTGGAGAACTCCATGGGATTCTCGTAATTCCCCCCCACCAGAGTCTCCATGACCGTTCCCAGGTCCATCGGCGTGTCTATGATGTCTCTGTAGTCCTGCATGGAGACACAGACACACAAGGTGAATGAATTTAAATTAATAAATAAGAGAGAGACACAGCAGGAAAGCATCCATTCGGATGATCGGGTCGGTTACCGGGTAGGTGAAGAGGTCCACGGGTTGGCGGAAGGGTTCGGAGTCGGGGCTGGCGATCATCCTCCTGAGCAGCTCTCTGCACTGACCGTACCACGCTCGCACGTCCAGCACCACGCCCCGCTTCTGAGACGACTGCCCGGACCGCTGGACAAAAAAAAGAGAGGTTTATTCCTTACCCATGCTTTATTAGCGTGATTATTCTCCACTGCTCTCCACATACATGATGAGAACACGCTGTTTTTGGGATTATATCAGAGGGGAATACGTTTGGAGTAAATCTGTGCCGAGAGTAAATTTACCTTCTGGCCAGTTGACGTGCCTGGAGTGTCAGAGTCGATATCAACATCCTCCTAACACACACACACACAGTTTTAACAAAATATAGCCACACACACTGCACTGGTGTACGTAAATATTTGGTGTTATAGTCAAGAAATATTCCACTCCACTATTAGGTGCTATAAAATACCAAGTGTTATTTGCTTTAACTCTAAAATGTCATAAATATGTAATAAACTCAAACATGAACAGAAACTGAAACAGAAACAGACTTAATGCAACTTAAACAAAGTGAAATATACTGTTAGTCATTTTTTCCCCACCAAGATTAATTTTCCTTTCTTGTCATTTCCTAACACACACCCAATCTCTCTCTCTCTCTCTCTCACACACACACACACACACACACACACACACACCTCACCTCTTCTTCAGCAGCACTGCTGAGCTCTGTCTTGACCTTATTGTACAGCTCCAGGATATCAGTACAGCTCTGATCCCTGCATGAACACATATTTATTTTAGAAAAAACTAATAATAATTTCCACTTCTGAGCTGAAGAATGAGTGTGTGCATGTATATATCACACACACACACACACACACACACACACAGACACGCGCTCCCCACCCAATAAAGCGCAGCAGGACGTCAGTGACTGCTTTAGCCGCCGTGACGATGGGGCTGTGCGGCTCGTTAAACGTTCTGGCGTTGTGCTCGATGTAACGAACCTCCCACATCAGCGCCGAAATCCTCCTGCACAGAGGGATTCACAAACACAGCGTCACTGACATGGCAACCACACGGAGTGTGTATGCACGTTAAAAACAAACAGCAGCTGGAATGTGTATGGTTTAACGGATTATTTATTCTCTTTACGCACAAACATTTGACAGGATACTTATAAAACTTATAACATGCAATGCGAAACAAAAATAAAACTATTTTGTTCCAGAATTGATTAAAATAATCATGATAAGTTTTGGTGATTTGTCACCAACGGGGCTGCACAATATATCGGAATTACTGAAATATCAACGTAAATGTAAATATCACGATACGCATATTGCAAGGGCTTACGATAACCGAGTGATTTTAATACTTAAAGTTACGAAAAGTTACGAAAACAAAGTATTAGGGCCACACGGACAGCAGAGAGTGCTTTCTTTTCCTCAAAAGAACATGAAACATGCATGATGATTGTGTCATTTTCAGTTCTTAAATACGTAAATATGTATATAAATATAATTTAAATTCATTCTACATACCTATAGAATTATCGTACTGCATTTCGCATTATTTAACAAGTTAGCGCATATTGCGTTTTCCTTCGATATCGTGCAGCCATAGTTACCAAAATAATCATTATTAATTAGCTATCACTGTGCGGATCTATCCTGGACCGTATGTGTGTGCGCGTGTGTTTAGATGTCAAAGCTCTGTGTGTGTGTGTGTGTGTGAGTGTGTGTGTGTGTGTGTGTACCTGTAGAAGCGGTGTACCAGTCTCAGTCTGATTGTACTGAGGTCAGTGGGATACGCTACCACAGTGCAGTACAGAGGATAATCCCTCAGATCCACTGGACAGGAGAACGCCTTCGCTATGTCTACACACACACACACACACACACATATGTATTGTATTAGGTTTATGCTCACTACATAGTGCACTACATGTCTAACAGAATGCCATTTGAGATCAGTGACACGAAGGTCATCTGGCCAAAGATTTATTTATTTTTTTACCCAGTGTGAAAAGCTGGTCTATGGCGTTGATGACTCTCTCACACTCTTCGTCGCGTGTGTGTGCGCCCCACTCTCCGTCCTGCGGTTGGTACAGCAGCGACTGAAGCTCCTCCTCCGTTACCGGGACGCTGTCGCCGACCTCGTCCGGAAGTGGAGCTGGAGACCGTCAATCAAATAATAACCTCAGCTGATTGGTCAGTTTTACTGGTATTAGCATTCAGACATGATATGGATGCATTTCTTTCCCCACACACACACGCACGCACGCACGCACGCACGCACACACAATTTAAAACTTGCCTTCATCAGGTATGGGCTCCATGTCCCATGGGCTCATTTTCTCTCTCTCACCGTTGTCCCACCTGAAGGAAAAAAGAAAAACAAAACAAAACAAATCTATATGAGCAACGATTAGAGCTGCAAGCAGCGATGACAGGGTGCCAAGCACCAACTGTGAGGTTGAGTCTAGCAGGTTTTAATTGTTATCCCAGGATCACTGTGCAACACGCTTTACACATGAAAATAGTGCAAGAAGTGTAACGTTACCGGATTTTAACCCTTTAAATTCTAAAACGAGCTGTTTCGTATATGCCAAAAAAAACTAGCACTAATTGCAGACTTAGTGCTTGGCCCCCTAGGATAAACCCCGTCATCATCGTCATATCTTAATAAGCACAATAACATACACGAACCTGACAACGTAACACTGGAAAAGGCTGTCTGGATACTCCGGCTGGTACGGCTGCTGACTCTCCACTGATCCAAACCACCAGGCGTCGTCTATAATACTTCTGAAACGCTGACCTACACACACACACACACACACACACATATGGAATGACAAAACCATCAAAGAAAACATCCCACAACTCTAGATAAAGTTAAGTCATTAAACACCCACGCGACTCTTACCCGGTTGCCAGTTGCGTTCTTTGGCCTCGTTGTAAAACTGTTGTAGCACCAGAAAATCAATGACATCAGGCATGTCATGATACCTAAACAAACACACAAAGGACACGAGAGGGTGTGTACACCGAGAGAATAAATAATCACCTGATGCGTGACATCACTACAGGAACGTTTTATTGCGGTTACATTTACGAGTGAAGGTGGAGGTCAGTATGGTGTAATCCAGTAAAAAGCTGGAGGCTTCTCATCATCTCAGTGTCCTGTTTCCATTTCTAGAACATTATTAACGTTGATGTTCTCAATCCTGATGTAGATACACCCTTAAATGCACACTGAAACTGACTAGTGTGTGTGTGTGTGTGTGTGTGTGTGTGTGTGCGCGCGCGTGTGCGTACTTCAAGATGAAGGACTCGCCGGTCATCTTCCCTGAGAGCGGGTCCAAGAAGGCCAGTTTGAGGCAGCAGAGTGTGGGCGGACCCACCTCATACTTTATACCCACCACCTTCACACACTCTTGATCCTATAACACACACACACACACACACACACACACACCATCTACAGTAAATGGACACTGCAATTCTGAGGCACTAGATACATTTAAGGATGATTATAATTGAAGACTTTTGTAAAACAAACAAACAAACAAAAAAACAAAAAAAAACACAAAAGCAGACAGGTGAGAACTCGGGAGCCATTTGGAATTTGTTTAAAGCGCCGCTGAATCCTGCATTCTGATTGGTCGGAATCTCAGATTTACGATTTACGCCGCTGGCAAATTGCTGTGATATAAGAGGAACAAAACACTTGGAGATTTGTGTGTGTGTGTGTGTGTGTGTGTTACCCTGAGGTCCAGTCTGTTCCAGGGCTGTTTCTGAGGGTTAATGCTGTAGACTTTGGCACGACGCACCGCCCGCACGTACGCCTGGTGACCCTGCCGGAAATATATCAACTACAGAGAGACAGAGACAGAGAGAGAGAGAGAGAGAAAGAAAGAAAGAGAGAAAAAGAGAGAGAGAGAGAGAGAGAGAGAGAGAGAGACTATGTTTACTGGGTTGTTCATGTGTACATATTTGCATTAGTCCCTCAGTATGTGAATGTACTGTGTGTGTGTGTGTGTGTGTGTTTTACCTCGTCCCCCATCTGAGGTAGGAATGGAGATCGCCTGGGTATCGTCTCCATTATCCAGGGCGGGGGAAGACACTCTTCAAGCTCGCCGGCAGGAACAGTCTGCACACACACACGCGCACACACACGCGCGCACACACACGCGCGCACACACACGCGCGCACACACACGCGCGCACACACACGCGCGCACACACACACACGTATATGAACTGATGATTTTACAATAAGAAAAAATGCTACAACAGCAGAAATGCCAAAACATCTAACTAAGAAAAAGAAAGTTCTTCCATTTTCACCAAAAATTATATACAATAAATATAATAAAATTATGAATCAAACATTATTGTATTAAAAAAAAAACTGCATTTTTAAAATTTTTTTTTTTTTTTAAAGTTTCGTTTTATTAATTATTATTTTATCTTGCTTGGATTGCAAATTAATTTGACCAATAATGTTTGTTCCCCATTATCTTGTGAATTTTCAATTAAATTTACTTTAAATCCTATTAAAATGAAATTGATATTATTTATAAACTAGTACAAAGGAAACGTCAATAACACAATTCTTTGTGTATTTTTCGTTTCAGTGACTCACCTTCTGTTTAGTTTGCTTGGGTTTCTTTTTCTTCTCCTCCTCCTCCTCCTCCTTCTTCTTGCGACGCTCCTCCCCCTCTCTCCGCCCCTCCCCCTCGTCCTCCGAGCTGCTGCTCCGGGCGATACGAGCCGGCCTCCTGATTGGTCGTTTGGGCGGTTGGAGGTTGATACCTGCGTCTGCCGTCCAATCAGAATACTCGCTGGAGGAGTCACTGGAGGGAAAAAAAAAAAAAAGATAAAAGGTAAAATGATGTCAGCATGTGGGCGGAGCTCTTTTAATGTCAACACCTGAGCAAGAGGATAAAATGTTATGGTGTGGGCGTGGCTTAAGATGTGATGTAAGCAGATGGGTGGAGATATCAATCATGTTATGTGAAGGGAGTTAATGTGTGATCTCGGCATGTGGGCGGAGCCACGTGTGTGATGTAAGCGGACCTTGAGCTGCTGGCGTTCTCCCACTGAGCTTCACCTTCAGAGGATGCGTCACTGTTCTCGTTCTGATCCTCCTCCTGCTACACACACACACACACACACACACACACAAAGTTAGCAGAGGAAAAGTGTAAGAATCTTACAGTGTAAATGATAAAAGGAACATCTTCCACTGCTGTTCCATGATGAAGATACTTATAGATGTATCTATAAAAGGATAAAAATTATGAAGTTTCACTCATTAATACATTAAAAATTGTAATCCTTTACAAACTGCTGTGGTATAAAAGGAATAGAACACTTTGGGATGTACTGTTTCAGGTTAACCTTTGGGTGATGGCTGTGACTCCGCTTCATCATACCACCTTGTCGTGGATTATTTTCCGACAACAGCACAACGCCGAGTGTTTTATTCCTTACGTAGCTACCTGGGTACTCTCTCTATCACTAGATAATAAGTAAGGTATTAAATCAGGCGGAGTTTCGTCGATAATCTGCAAGGTGTGAAATGTAAAAATGAACCACCCTAGAAAATAAATTCAGAGTTCACGTGAATGTTGAACCTCTGCCTCGCTGTCCGATTCGCTGAGGCTGTCCTGACGCGTGTCCGTGAGCGTGCGCGCGCGCCTCCTCTCCCGCGCTGACCGCGTGTGATACGTGTGTCTTTTCTGCTGCGGTTTTCTCTGAGGTCTCCGCAGACAGCGCGTCGAGACGTCGACCGGCTCCGTCTGAAGAGAAAACAGAAAAATCAGAACGGCAAATACATAAGAGGATGAAAGATATAAAGCGAAATCACTAGTGTGTGTGTGTGTGTGTGTGTGTCTCACTCGAGTAGTATGGACAGGTTTTTTCTTCCTCTCCATGTTGTAGAGAGATCGCTCCATTTCTCCTTTAGCCAGTCGACTCTTCTCCATTATCCTAAACACACACACACACACACACACACACTTGTATCTTCCTCCCAGTAAAGAAACCGTAACGTGCTACTGAACAAAAATGGCTTAAGATCTGCTTTAACTATTACTTGCTAAAGAGGCATTTTTATGCTATAACCATAAAGTCACTATATATAAAAAATTGTCCATGAAATGTGAGCATGCTGTCATTTTTTTTTTCTTTGAATCTCAAGTCTAAGACCAAACTCCTTGACTACATCAGCTACATTTACAGCACATGGTTTCTTTAAAGTACCTGAACACTCCTGAAGGGATTTCATTGACGACCACACGGCGGCTCCACGCGAGCAGGTCTCTCTCTGTGGCCATCTGACTGCGGGGGGCGTTGTTGTGCATCTGTCGAACCCCTTCCACCTGACCGCTCCTGCGCAGGCCGACGTTAGGGGGCGACAGAGGACCGCCTGCTGCTTCACCGCCTGATCAACAATCGCAGATTAACATAAACCTGCGCTACTCTCAGAGCTGCCGTTTAATAAACAATAAATGAATAAACATCTCCTGACAAATCAGAGGCCAGAAATCAGCAGCACTGTGGTGTAAAAGCTAAATGTTACATTTTTGTTTTCTCCAAGTGATAAAATAACGCTAAACAAACAAGCCGTGTTCCAGTATTCCGACCTGCAGCCTGGTTTCCTGAGCTGAGTCTCTCGTCTTGCTGGTGCTGAAGTTGCCGGATCAGGCTGTCCAAAGGGCTCTCTTCCTGACCCTCATCCGCCGTCTGCTGGCCAATCACCTGCTCCACCACCTCTCCGTCACCTAGGTGACAGTAAAACGGTTTTAATGGTTACCAGATATATCACAAGGTTACTTTTTTGTTTTAAAAAAACAAAAAAACAAAAAAACTTTTCGTAACTATTTAAAACAATCACATATATCTCAAGCTAGCTAGCTCATCTGTGGCAGCGAAGATGTCGATTAGTGTCATTAACTGTTTTATTTCTTATTTATTTTTTTTTTTTTTACAATAAAAATCTCATGAACGCGTACCGTTAGCCATGTAGCCTAGCTGAGGCACCAGCTGCTCCTCCTTGCAGTTCTCTCGGCCGGGTACGAGCCGCTGGAATCTTGGAGGGTGCGGATTCCCGTCCACGTCCACGAGGAACGGCGGAGGCATGAGGTGCGGCGCCTGCTGCGTCTGCTCGTCCAGGACGTAGTTGTTGGAGTCCCGGATCAACGGCCGGAAATCCGTATGGAAGAACATCTGATCTGGGATCTGGAAAGGAGCGGAAGATAAGGAGTCGTTTTTTAGATTTCAAACCCCTCAGCTCGTCTCCTGCTTGTTAATCGAGCGCACGCAAGCTCACCTTCTCGTAGGGTTGGCTGCAGCCGAAGCCGAAGACGAGCAGATGCCCGTGCGAGTCTGTGCAGGCAAAGTGCTGACCGTCAGCCGAGAACTTGCAGTCGAACACGGCTCCGTGACCCTGACCTTCAATCTGAGAGAAGAGAGAGAGATTAGTAATTTAGTAATTAATTAGTTTTGTATCCGTGAGACCCTTAACTTCGGAATTAAAGAAATGGCATCATCAGTACACGATACTGCGTTAGAGGAACGGTTCTGTTAAACAAGATCACGTCACATGCTCCTTCACATTTGTATAAAAAAAAGGATCTTAGAACAAAGCTGCCTTAATATGCTGCCTCTGTAGGCAACCTACTTTACAAATCAAAGGCATAACCGTCTTAACGTCATAAGCTAAATAAAAAGTACCGGCACGTCATGCTAAAGTCATGTTAGCAGCCATGATGAGAACTTCTCTCTCACCATGTTGAAGAAGTTCCGAATTTTGTTGCCTTTGCTGAGGTCCCAGATGTAGATGTTGCCGTCGTGGCCGGCCGACAGCATGATGCGCCAGTCAAAGGGGTGGGGCTCCAGGACAAAGACCTCATCGTCGTGACCCTGCAACCAATCGAAACACAGGGTCAAGAACACATACCTACAGGTCTTAACAGTGCAAACACAAACACACACACACACACACACACACCGAGAGCACGTGTAGCAGCTGGCCATTTGTGGGGCTCCAGACTTTGAGGAGTAAGTTGGAGACGGCAGTAACGACTGTTCGGTCACTGCGGTCCCATGCTACCATGGTAACCACCAGCTTGGTGGTCTTGTCCTCTCCTGATGCTGTGGAGGTCCTGTAACACACACACGCAGATGTCAGCTGAATATTTAACAAGAAGAGTTTTAAAATTGTCTGAATGACAATAGCATTTGAGAATTCTTGCATTAGCACGCATGACCAGTAGGTGGCACTAAAACATCACAAAATTGGATAAATACATAAATAAATTAGTCACAAGTGCACAACTCTGTCACTCTGATATCTTCATCAGTGGGACAAACGAATCATATTTCAAAGGTGTGACAAAAACTTTAGGGAATTGTGATAACCAGCAACCTGACTGTTATTTCTGAAATTATTTTTAGCAGCAGTGTTCAAGAATTACGCCGTTTTTCCGCTATACCGCATACGACTGCGTGTAAATGCTCCTTGCAGCAAACATCATGCAGCCGTTTAGTCTCACCCAGGCAGTCTGGTGCTCATGTCTAGCATGACGCTCTTCCACTCCTGCTGCTGGTAGTGCCAGATCCGCGCCGTTCCGTCCCGACTGCCGCTCACAAAGCGTAGACTGAGCACAAAACGCGACACAAATAAGCGTAAATAAGCGAAAGAGCGAAGGTCACGATATAAAAAGAGGACGAAGGCAGCCAATCACGGCACGGCAGAGGAATCTCACCTGTCGCTGTTGTTGCAGAACTGCACGGCAACCACTTTATCCTGGAAACAACGAAGCAGCAGTTAACAAAAATCACTATTTACTACTTTAAGTTACGAAGATAAAATTAAAATGTCCGTTTTCACATCTGTCGCATGTTACATCATTAAAAGGGCTGCATTCACATCAGCAACTAATGTGATGTCTGGAAGTAGGCGTGGCCTCTGTGCTCGTCAGTTCAAGTGAAGGAGGCGTGGCCTCTTAATGTGAAAATAGCTTAATTTTTTCTCTCTCTCTCTCTCTGATATTTAAACAGAACCTCTCCGTTGCCCCTCTTCTCTTAATCTCTTTACCTCTCTAACTATTCTTCAGTTCTCTGGTTGCTCTTACCGTGTGCGAGTCCAGGTCCGACAGCTTCACAGGCGTCTCCCCACCCAGGTAATACACCCTGATCACATGATCCGTCCCTCCAGTGGCCAGAAACATCCCACCTGAGGTCAAAGGTTAGGAGATTAATGTACTCAATCACGTTACTGATCAGGTTAAACTGTCGCACCTCTAAGATAAGAACCGTAAATTCAGTTTAAACAACTCAGCACTGAACTACAGCACATCAGTGCGTGCATGTACAAGTGTACATTTGTAAATGTGTGTGTGTGTGTGTGTGTGTGCGTGTGGGTCTTTTCTCACCGGTACTGAAGGAGCAGCAGGATATTTGAACCCCGGGACGAGACCGCTCGGCGAACTTCACTGGCTTGTCACTGCAAACACACAGTCGCTTGTTTAACTTTCCAATACTACGGAATTAAAGATTTTTTAAAAAACACACACTTACGAGAATTTCATGGTGAGGCTGTTCCACTGCCAGAAGCAGACCATGCCGTCGGCTCCTGTCGAGGCCAGATAGCGGGCGGAACCGAAAGACGACGGAGAGAACTGCAGACACAGAGAAAAAAAAAAAAAAATGAACACCTGCCAAAAAACGCCATGGTAACCAAACAGACCACTGACGCCACCCAAACAACCCGATAAACAATGAGACTACACTTCCGGCTAAAACGGCACGATAACCAATCGGAATGCAGTTTCCCCAAAAATACCACGGTAACAAGTCAGACCAAAATTCTCAACTATTTATGTTGTATTTAATAACGACTCTGACATACACACAGCTTCAAGACACACAGAGCTGTATGCACATGCACACACACACACACACCTGTATGGAGGTGATGGAGGCGGTGTGCGCCTGTAGGACAGTGATGGGAGCGCAGGTTCGGAGGCACCACACACGGATGACCTTGTCACAGCTGGCGGAAGCGATGAGCGTGTTCTCGTAATTCACCGCCAAGTCGGAGATCTCGGCCGCGTGGCCGCGCAGCGTCGCCAAGAGACGCCCGTCGTCTGTCGCCCAGATCTTCACCAGGCAGTCGTCCGAACCCTGACACACACACACACACAGAATTAAGTACTAAACTCTGAACGACACAGAGAAACATTATTAAACACAAAATCTCTAGAATCTAAAACACACACACACACACACTCTTTTTACCGTAAAGATACGGCGGCCCGCTCGGTCGAAGGCCACGCAGTATACCGAGGACAGGTGTCCCAGAATCCTCCTGTGCATCTTCATGTGCTGGTAGGTGCAGGACGGGAGGGCGTGACCCAAGCGGGCGACCCCGGTTGCCTGGCGACCGCCCATGATTGACACTGCGGTAGGAGAGGAAGTGTTTCAGCTCTAATAGGTTCAAAATCACTACAAGATGTTAGCCACATATTACACTCTTTAAACACGCAGTGTGTGTGTGTGTGTGTGTGTGTGTGTGTGTGTATACACATGCATGTGTCAGTGGGCGGAGCTTACCAATATTTGGCGGTTTGGGGAAGTTGATTGGCGGTTCGGGGGGCCGCCCCCTGTGCAGAGCAGCTACAGCAGAACCCGTCCATACTGTGTGAGAAGAACCTGAGACGGGGAAAGAGGCAGAAAGTGAGGAAAGAACACAGAGATGAAAGGAGGAGTATGAAGGGAAAAAAAAATAAAAGGAATGAAAGATAAGATGGAGTTATGAAGTTATATAGAGAGGAAAAAATGAACGAGGTGGAAAGAAAAGGGACAGAAAAGATAGAAAGAGGGACAGTAGAATACAGACAGGGAGAAAAGAAACATGGAGGAAAGAAAAACAGATCCAACAAAAGAAAGAAAGAAAGAAAGAAAGAAAGAAAGAAAGAGAACACGCATAATATAATAAAGAATGAAAAAAGAACAGAAGTAAAAACAGAAGAGAGAACATAAAACAATGAAAAAAATTAAAGAAATAATTAAATAAGCAAGAAAACAACAGGAACAATAATTTTAAAAAGACAGAGAGAGAAAAAAAGATGGAGAGAAAGTGAAAAATGACACAGACATTATAAGTATCGTTAATGAATACAGGAGTGTGTGTGCGTGTGTGTGTGCGTGTGAGATCAGAGAGAAAGTGTGTGTGTGTGTGTGTGATCAGTGTGTGTGTCTCACTCTTGGCAGTACGCAGTAGAGACTGTCGGCCGCTCCCCAGCAGACTGCGGAGTCCTGGGACGCTCGGAGGGACGTGTGCGTCCACCAACGGACACAACTGCTCACACACACGCAACAGGTAATCTGCTGGGATGTGCTGATTCAGTGCCACCTACACACACACAAAATATACACACTAATCACACACACTCATAGTATACACACTAATCACACACACACAAAATATACACACTAATCACACACACTCATAGTATACACACTAATCACACACACACAAAATATACACACTATACACACTAATCACACACACACAAAATATACACACTAATCACACACACACACACACACACAGTATACACACGCACACACAGTATACATTAATCACACACACAGTATACACACTAATCACACACAGTATACACACTAATCACACACAGTATACACACTAATCACACACAGTATACACACTAATCACACACACTCACAGTATACACACTAATCACACACACACTCACAGTATACACACTAATCACACACACACTCACAGTATACACACTAATCACACACACACAGTATACACACTAATCACACACACTCACAGTATACACACTAATCACACACACTCACAGTATACACACAGTATACACACTAATCACACACAGTATACAAACTAATCACACACACACACACAGTATACACACTAATCACACACAGTATACACACTATTCACACACAGTATACACACTATTCACACACACACACTAATCAGTGACACATGACAGTACACACACACACACACACACACATATACATACATACACATGACAGTATACACAAACCCACACACACACACACACACAGGCCTATTACACCGCTTAGCGATCTTCAGCGAGACGCTAAACCGCAATCGGATTGGCCGCGGTGTTTGAGTGACGCAACAATCCACCAATCACGCTTCGCTGTGGTTGGGCCTCGCGCTACGTCCCGCCCCCCGCTCGCCCAAGCCGCACAAAGACTCGCGTTTCAAAAAACCAAATATTATTAAATTCCCAAAACAAACCTCGAAAAAGTTTTAATCAAACCCCGAACACACCATTTACCATCACACACGACACGATAAGATAATGTTAGAAAAAAATATATATAAATACAGAAAGAGAAATAGTTTGACTGTGTGTTAGCAGTGAAAGTGGGAAGAGAAGAGAAGAGAAGGATTGTGTTGAAGTTATAAAGTTATTTTCTCACCCAATCCTGGAAGTTTCTCTTGTACCGTTTTCCGTCCCAGCTCCAGCGCTCCGGGATGATCTGATGTTATTAAACACACACACACACACACACACACTCGGAGTCAGGGCTTGAGGGAAGGCGGAAATCTCTCTCCGTGTGACTGCGGTGTAAAAACCGAGCCAATATTTACATCCAGAAAAATAAAAACAAACCCAAACTCATCAGCTGCTATTCCCAGGATGTGAAAAATCTCTCACCTCATACTCTTCCAGCTCCTCCTGCAGAGTCTGAGGAGAACAGGCTAACAGTTAGCTTAGCTTAGCATACACACTGCACATTAACCACAAACCACATTCTTTCTTTCTGTCTTTCTTTAGTTTGTTTATTTACCTGTGCCGATTTTTTGCACGGTCCCGACTGAAGAAATCTGACAATCAGGAAATAGAGTTCTGCAAACAACAAGTAGAGCCTTGGGTTAGCCTAGCTTAGCTTAGCTTAGCCTAGCCTAGCATAGCATAGCTTAGCTTAGCATCTGAAGCTAAAAAATAACAAGAAAGCTTTAAGTGTAATAAGTGTCAGCGGTTTAACAGAGTAGAAGATGGGTTTGTAGTGGTGTTAAGACGCGCACCGGCTTCGATCAGCGAACACGGTTCCGACGCCATGGCCCCGGTTCGGGCGCTTTAGCTTCAGGTAGCCTCGGGTTAGTCGGCTCTTTTCGGCTGGGGCTGTGTGTGTGTTTTTTTTTTTTTTTTTTTTTTTTTTTTTTTTCTGAAGCGGCCCTTGTTGAATTGTTCACCTTATTTTCCTGAAAGCTGCAGCACCATCTAGCGGCTGATGCTGGTTACTGCATGCGATTACCACTCGCTGCCGCTAGAGGGCGGAAAAGCGAAGAAAATTAAAAAAATATATATCGGAACTCAAAATGGCGACCATTCGCCGCCGCTAGAGGGCGGAAAAGCAAAGGAAATAACAAATCTGAATCAAAATGGCGACTAAAGAGAAACGATGGATGGATGGATGTTCAGTTTAAAACTAATAAATCGATATTATTCTTGCAATACCTTGTGGGTTTTCTCCGTTATGTTGCTCCTGTAAAGAGGAATCAGAAACAATTTTTACAGTTATTTTTCATGTGTTTATACAAAATTATTTTGTATAATTAGCTCAAGTTTTGCTAATTATTTTTGAGGTTTTTCACAAGAATATTCACATAACAGATACAATGGTCTTGTGTATGGACTGTGATACCGGTTCACTGGAGATGTACAATACAATTCAAATGTTTGCCCTTTTTGGGAAATATCATATCCACAAAGCAAAATATATGTCAAGTGTACTGAAGATTAGACTGTTTTCCACTGACTTAAAGATTTTTTTTTTATGATTCTATAATTTCTATGAAGAGCAATAATAAAGCTGATAATAAAGCTGTTAAATGTTTATTTTTGGATGTATGTGTTTTGTGTTTCTGTATTCCTCTGTTGAACAATTAATAATAGATAGATAGATAGATAGATAGATAGATAGATAGATAGATAGATTATATGGCCAAACGTATGTGGACACCTGACCATATGAGTTTCTTCCCCAAACTGTTGCCACAAAGTTAGAAGCACACAATTGTATAGAATGTCTTTGTGTGCTGTAGCATTACAACTTCCCTGTACAAAGCGAGCTCCATGAAGACATGGTGTGTGAAGGTTGGAGTGGAAGAACTCGAGTGTCCTGCACAGAGC
>CM075029.1:16255160-16269129 GCA_037576675.1 Pangasius sanitwongsei | reverse complement strand
CCTTAGTGTAAGTCCATAGTCCTTAGTGTATGTCTTTAGTCCTTAGTATAAGTCTTTGGTCCTTAGTGTAAGTCTTTAGTCCTTAGTGTAAGTCCATAGTCCTTAGTGTATGTCTTTAGTCCTTAGTATAAGTCTTTGGTCCTTAGTGTAAGTCTTTAGTCCTTAGTGTAAGTCCATAGTCCTTAGTGTATGTCTTTAGTCCTTAGTATAAGTCTTTGGTCCTTAGTGTAAGTCTTTAGTCCTTAGTGTAAGTCCATAGTCCTTAGTGTATGTCTTTAGTCCTTAGTATAAGTCTTTGGTCCTTAGTGTAAGTCTTTGGCCCTTAGTGTAAGTCTTTAGTCCCTAGTGTAAGTTCATTCTGGAGTAATTAGTGTATGTCTTTTAGATTTTAGTGTCAGTCCTTTGAGTGCGCTTCCTAGTAAGCAACATAAATCCTTAATGCATTATATGAGTTCTTAATCCATAGTGTAGGACACTAGACCTTAATGTTAGTCCTTAGTGCTTAGTTCTTAATGTAAGTCCTAAATCCTTAATCCTTAGTGTTGGCTAACTTGTCTTACCTCATTGTAAATTCTTAAACTTTAGTCCTTAGCATAAGTTTAGCCCATAATATAAACCATTAGTTCTTAACCAGAGGTCTGTGTGTGTGTGTGTGCTTTAACATGAGGCTTACCTCCAAGAAATTGTTGCCAGGGAGCTATGATGGCTGACTCGTGAACATAAGAGCCTATTAAACTGAAGGACACACACACAAACAGGGGCATACAGATTCATGCTTCGATCTCAGCTGCTTTTGTGTCGATGTGTAGCCTGCTGTATGTTGGAAAACCGAAAAGCTCATGCAAAAAATATTAACTTTTCTTTTTCTTTTTTTTGAAAAAAAAAAGATATCCACACTTTTCTCCTGACCAACCTCTGCATGATTTCTTCCTCCATTTCCACAAACGTTTGACAACATGCACACTGTCACATCTCCTCAGATTCTATCCTTACTGACCTATTTCATACCCTGTCTTACCCCTTACTTTCCTTATATGGTCATTGTTTCCTGTTCATGTAACCATGTTGCTATGGTAGCTAATTGATCTCATGTACTGCTCATTACCCCTGACTAGTTTATCTATTTATAGCTTCTTGGTTTCACTGTGTGTTGCACGATCCTGTAGTTATGTATTGCGTGTGATCTTCTGTGATTCTGGGCTGTTGTTCTGTAGTTCCTTAGTACCGTAGCTCTGTACGTGATCCTGAGCAGCTGTTCTACATTTTCATAGTTCTGTAGCTCCGTATGTTCTTTTCATAGTTCTCTAGATCTTTAGTTCCTTCTTATAGCTCTAGAGTTCTGTAGTTCTTCAGGTCCTTCTTATAGCTCTAGAGTTCTGTAGTTCTTCAGGTCCTTCTTATAGCTCTAGAGATCTTCAGGTTCTTCTTATAGTTCTAGGGTTCTGTAGGTCCTTCTTATAGCTCTGGAGTTCTGTAATTCTTCAGGTTCTTCCTATAGCTCTAGAGACCTGTAGGTCCTTCTCATCAACCGCAGGCGATTGTGAGGTCATGTATGTGGAAGAGGGCAGATAGCACTTTCCTCCGAGCATATTACGCTGTGATGCGGATGGTTGGTGTCACATGTCTCTCAGAGGTGTCTCAGAAGATGCACGTGTTAGCCCTCACGGTGATCAGAGGCGTGGTGATGCCAGCAGAGATTCTGCTACAGAGCAGTCTAATGGTGAACTCTCTCTGATAACATCTACACCATTTGTCAGAGGAGGTCCTTTTACTTACCATTGTTTATTTCACTCTAACTCAGTTACTGTAATCATATTTGGCTCATAATAGGGACTGACTTGTGAAGATACAAAGCGTCTAACTGTCGCTCTCTCTCTCACTCTCTCTCTCGCTCTCTCTCTCTCTTTCTCACTCTCGCTCTCTATCTCTCTCGCTCTCTCTCTCAGGACTGGACGACTGTTTGCTGCAGTATGTGCGTGTGTTTGAGAGAGAGAGGATTTCTGGTGAGCAGCTGCTGCACATCACCCATCAGGAACTCGAGGAGCTCGGAGTCACTCGCATCGGCCATCAGGAGCTCATCCTCGAAGCAGTAGACCTGCTCTGTGCCCTGGTCAGGCCCAACACACACACACACACACACACAGTTACTATACATTTAAATAAACATAATAATGAAACTCAGCAGAAATAAATAGTGCAATGTATAATGCATATAGTGTTTATGTATGTAGGTGTGAATGAGTCTGTGTTTAAGTTTGTATTAGTGTGTGTGTGTGTGTGTGTGTGTGTTTTAGAGTGCTAATGACGTGTTTACTCTGCATTAATGACACAGCTGAGATTAATCACTCTACTTCCCACTGTATGATTAGCACCCAGCAGGAAGAACACAAGCCAAACAGTGAGCAAAGTGTGTGTGTGTGTGTGTGTGTGTTGTGTGTGTGTGTCTTTGTGTGTATTTTTACAAATTCTCACTTGTTCCAAAAAAAGCCCACCTACCACACAGTGTAGATTCAGGATAGACAGAATGAGCCTGAATGAAGATAGAAGACTGTGCTAATTGTGAGAGACACAGCCTGGTGTTGCCATGACAACCACAACATTGTGAACGGCGTGGTTCTTAACCTGCCACCAAAACACACACACACACACACACACACACACACAAAACGGCAGAACAGAAAGTGTTTGAACCTCAGGGCTGTCAAATTCCTCTAAAAGTTAAATCATTTTAATTAGTTAAAGATTACTATTCGAATGTATTTGCATATTAACGAGCCTGTGATGTTATAACACCATAAGTCATAGCTTTATTGTAAATATGAACATTTTGGTGTCTATGACCCACAATCATATTATTCTTGTCGCTAATTTTATATCAAGTTTGCTCAGAAATCATTTTATTTCTTTGTTATTTATTCAAATCCCCTCCAACACACAGCATCCCTCATGGCTTCCTATTTATTATATATGTTCACTAGTATATAGAGTATACGGCTCTTTACAGCCAGCGACCTCTTTAAATGTACATAAAACACGTATATAATAATACAGATATATTTTACAAACTATTTTTACAAATTCGGAACATGATTTAAAAGTGTACATTAATATTTTGGCTATATAATTTCTGAATTTTCTACCATAGGTCCCATTTCTAATAAAACTATCATCATTTTAGAAAAAAGTGTCATAAATAACACCTTAATTCTGAGCTCTTTTCCAAAAACAAGCAACACAAAGCATAAAAAATTGATTTTAGTTTAGGCGTGCAAAATTTAGAAAATGCAGATGTAAGAATTACAGTATAGCTTTTTTTTTTTGGGCCTTTTCTTGTGTTGTTCTTGTGCACACCAGACTGAAAATTCAACAAGGCACACCCATTTTCTTTGCTTGTTAACTGATTCATTTCATGATGGATGGAAATTGTGTCATGCTGAAAGTAAAAGATTAAAACCAGAATCCAAAAACCAGGAAAGAAACAGAGTCAAAAACCAGAATCATGATTTACACACAAAAGTCAGAGTATGCACTGCTGAGCGTTTACTTCTCAGAGTCAGTGTGAATGAAGCTCTCTTTTTAAGGTGTGTGTGTAATTGAAAACAGGTGTGTGTGTGTGTGATCAGCACTCCAGAGTCCATGAACATGCCGGTGTGTGTGTTGTGCTGGGGATTGTAGTCCATGGTGGCCATGTTTATAGGCCGTGGTGTGTTCTGGGAATTGGAGTTCAAGGACGGAGTTGACCTGATAATATATTTCTATTCAATGAATTTAACAGAAACCTGCTATTATTTCCCTATTTTTTTTTTGAACTTCCATATTTTACTAAATTAGAAATTCTGCCCTTCATTTAAATATGTTGATCAATGAATTATGTTTTCAGTGTATGAAAATGATTGCGTATATCACAGTACGATCACAAAGAATGTGTTTTTAATTAAGTATTAACTACTCAGAACTCTGATTACGCTCTGATTACAGAACTATGGTCTGGAGACGGAGAACCTGCGCTCTCTCTCCCATAAACTCAACGCTTCAGCTAAAAACCTGCAGAACTTCATCACGGGCCGGCGGCGCAGCGGTCACTACGACGGCCGCGTGTGTCGACGGCTGCCCAACGACTTCCTCACAAGCGTGGTGGATCTGATCGGAGCCGCCAAGAACCTGCTGGCCTGGCTGGACAGGTGAGAGACGACCTGACACGACCCTGAACTCGACCCCCCCACCCCCCCACTGAGCTCCAACCCATCATCTCATCTCTTATTGACCTCTTTGCTAATCCTTGCTAATCGGCTAATCTTTTTCTCCGTGGCCGTAGTTTAATGCAATTCACTCACAATTAACTGGAACTGAATTAATTAAAAAGATAAATTCAATTAAATCCAGTCAAGCTGAACGAGACTGAGTGTCTTCTATATTACCAACACAGGTGTGTGTGTGTGTGTGTGTGTCTATGTAGCTGGCTTTAATTTACGGCTAACACACAGATACATATAGAAAATACATATGCGAGCTTTCGAGCAGCCCAGAGATGTGTCGTATTACTTTTAGTTTGAAAAACAGTTGCAGAATCAATGTTTTTGTTTTGCTTTGCTTAATATTATTATGTTTTAAAATCTAAATGACAGTTTATGGTTTATCTTAAAGCCTCTATACACTTATAACGGTTAGCTACAGGGTGTGTGGTGATTTTAACCCCGACTGCAAAAGTTTGTCCAGTTGAGAGACTTTTCTTTCTGTTTTCTTCTGAACGATTGGAATTAGGACGGGGCTAAATTTGGTAGAAGTGATGTCAGGTCTACGAATTAGCCACCTGCTTGCGTCATCTCCCCTTTTAGCCCAATCCACAGAAACGAACATGTCGTCTTCCCCGTTCCCTCGGCCTCTTCGTGCCTGAACGCTAGCAAAACTGCATCTGGGATTTGAATCATTTCATACACTGTTTTATTGCAGTGAGAATTAGCAGGTGGTCTATAACTAGTACTGTACTTGTACTTGTAATACACATTGTTCATACGTCAGCAGAGTGAAATGCCAAGACAATGTTTGTAAGATAAAATCTAATGCAAGTGAGTCGCATTTATTGCTTAGCTAAATCAAATGAACAGGAAAATCTAGAAAGCTAACATGGATAGTAATGTTTGCAGAGCAAATTAGCTAACGATGATGATTCTAATGATTCTTTGAGTAATTGTGAACACGAACAAGCTACTGACTTGCTAGCATTCTAGCTATTGTCAGGATCGACTGCAGATGAGGTTAGAAAACACAGATAGTCACTAAAAGTCGGGACAAAAGAAACTGAGGGACGACCCGCGTCATACATTCCAATAAATTCCTCAAAAAAATCGTAACTAGTTGCCGCATCATTCTGAAAGTCTGATTTGTCGCTATGTCACTCGCTAATCCGCGATAACGTAGAGTTAACCTGCTAGATGAGGAATTTCTGAACCTGGAAGCTAAAGGAACACACACAGTCCTGTATGATCCGTGTGCCAGATAATGAAGTGAGTTATTGCGACACTGGTTTAATGTTTTAATTCCCTCATTTTAAAAAATTAACCCATACATCTTTCTTGTCTCTTAGCAACCCCTCGAGGCGAACTCTTTAGGTTGTGAACTTCTTTATTTGCCAATGCATATTTTGTGCATAGTTATGTGTTGTTAGTGTTTACCATCTGCTTAATAAAACCCCCTCACTTCTGTGTGTGTGTGTGTGTGTGTGTGTGTGTGTGTGTGTGCTTCGTTGCAGGTCACCGTTTGTCAGTGTCACTGAGTATTCAGTGCTGAAGAACAACATTGTCCAACTCTGTCTCGAGTTAACCACCATAGTGCAACAGGTGTGTGTGTGTGTGTGTGTTTGGCATAAAAGTGTCTGCTTTTGTGTCAGCATGCATGTGTGTTTAAGTTTCTGTGTGTGCCTGAGTGCATGTAAAATGAAGCAGTTAAAAAAAACACTAAATAAATATGAGATAATTCAGCTAAAAAGAAATGTAATCTATTAGCATGTATAGAATTAAAAAAAGATAGAAAACCTCCTGTTGTTTAACGTTCATCATTGTTTCAGGACTGTACCGTGTATGAAACGGAGAATAAAATACTCCATGTGGTGAGTTTCACACAAACACACACTTTTTTTTTTTTTTATGAGTGAGTGAGTCAGCTATTGCTAACGTGCTAACGTTCACATTATGTCATGCCATTTGTTATAAAGAAAACAACAAACCTTTAAGATTTACTTTTTTTTAAATTTCACTAATGCTTGAAACTATGTGTGAAGATTCATCGCTTTTTTTTCAAAATGGCGGAACCCACAGAAATTGTAATTACAGCTTAATTACAGTGTAGTTTTTAGTCATACAAAGTCTTGGGAATTTTCCAACACATCTGAGGGAAATGTTGATTTTCCAGACAGTTTCCTGGTTATTTTTCCTGTCGTCATGCCTTCGGATTGTCCGAGGATGCATCTCAATCAGCTCCCTAGTTCAGTACTCAGGGCGCTGATCAGGGAGGCGGCCATTTTAAGTGCTGTCTCAAACGCAAAATCCTTCCAGTGCACTGGAACGTTCGCTCCGTAATAAATCACACAATGCACCACAATGACCGGGGAGCATCGATGCTCTCTACGTTCCCTTACTGGAACTGACGTCATATTTTCTGAAAAAATATGATTTTTTTTTTTTAAAAGGCCGGACAAACTCTTAGCCAACTTCGTCTAAGTAACAAATAAGATAACGAATCTAAGTAGCTTGTTATTAAATGTTTAGCGATTTTTAACTTTATTTGACGTTCTATATAAAGTTTGTTTGAATCTAACGAATTTTAAGTGTTTAATGATTTTTTAAAAATTCACTCGCTTGCTTGCGATCCTGCTTGAAGTACCATGACAGAAACACGTGTGATTAAGCGAACGAATTTATAAGACGTATATAATGTCAAAGTGGTGACGTTTTACAACGCGAGTACGTAGTCATGTCGCCGGAAATCGAGTCATCAGCGTCCCGATGCGTAGTGAGCCAGGGTCCTTACCAGCGCCCGAACTTGCGTACACGATCTACTGATTCACCACCGACGGAGCTAGCGAGCTGATTGAGACGCGCCGTATATAAAACACGCTGTGCTAGCTAGCTCAGTTGTTAGCCTCAGTCATTAGCTAGTTTCCCTGCTCTACGTTCAGGTGTTCTAGTTGCTTAGCAACAGTGTCCTCACTACTTTATCCACAAGTTCCATTCGAGCGTGTCGATGAAATGGAGTCATTTTCTTCGCTTTTTTTTCGTATTCAGAAGCGTGTGTGTGTGTGTGTGTGAATGATGGTGAATTATGCAGATCCTCAAGGCTTTATCCTTGAGCTCTTGCAAAGCTATTAATGCTTTTTCAGAACATAGAGAGAAAGAGAGAGAGAGAGAGAGAGAGAGAGAGAGAGAGATCGGTTAGAGTGTGTTAGTTTGCTCTGCACCCCTCATAAATAAGAGAGAAGCAGAAAGCAGGTCAGAGGGTTTTTTCTGAAGTAGGAGCAGAGAGAATTAAAAAAAAAAAGGAAAAACGAGAAATGAGGACACTATGTAGTTATAGCCACACTCACACACACTCACACACACACACACGCGCATATACAAAGGATGTGAAAGCGCTAACTGAAAGCATTAGCTAGCTCTATCACTTTATTTCTCTGTTTATCTAAACATTAGCGCTGACTGAACGGCTGATCCGCTTCTCACGACTCACAGCTCATCTTCTCTTTTCCTTTTCCTAGTTCTGTCTCTTTATCGTCACCATGATTAGCGTTTGAGTATTAGCAGGTCATTAATCAGTGAAGCGCACCAACCTAGCATAACCTAGAGTATAGCATCAGGGCAAGGAGAGTCAACCACACTATTTAGCATTTAGCATTCTTTTACTCAAAAACTCTAGCTATCTTTAAATAAGTAGGTCATTAAATAAGTAGTTCTGATCACTCCATGAATGGACAGCATCTTTGACTAGCACTCCTGAGATAAAGGCTGTCCAGTTTTGAAGACCCCTTGAGCTAATCTTATAGTTATTCGTAGCTCTATCATAGCTAATATCATAGCTAGTCGTATTTGAACTCGTAGCTAATCTCATAGCTAGTCGTAGCTCTCTCATACCTAATCTCATAGCTACTCCTAGCTCTCTCATAGCTAATCTCATAGTTGTATCTCTTTCATAGCTAATCTCATAGCTAGTCGTAGCTCACTCAGCTAATCTCATAGTTGTATCTCTTTCATAGCTAATCTCATAGCTAGTCGTAGCTCACTCAGCTAATCTCATAGTTGTATCTCTTTCATAGCTAATCTCATAGCTAGTCGTAGCTCACTCTTAGCTAATCTCATAGCTAGTCGTAGCTCACTCATAGCTAATCTCATAGTCATAGCTCACCCATAGCTAATCTAATAGCTACTCCTAGCCCTCTCATAGCTAATCTCATAGTCGTAGCTCTCTCATAGCTAATCTAATAGCTAGTCCTAGCTCTCTAGCTAATCTCATAGCTAGTCCTAGCTCTGTCATAGCTATTCTCATAGTCATAGCTCTCTTATAGCTAATCTCATAGCTAGTTGTAGCTCTCTCTTAGATAATTTCATAGCTGGTCACCAGAAAAAATAGCTGACTCTAGTTCTGGATTCATCCTCAGGTAAGCTAGTAGCGAGCGATAGTGAATAAACAAAAGTGTGCTAAAAGATACAGTTTGTCGTATGATGAGAACAAAATGTGGCGCATCCTTGTTGGTTAAAAAGCAGCCCGGTGAGACACAGTTGAAGAGTGAAGCTAATGTCGCTAATACCTCTTAGTACAGTTACAGTTTTTACGTAAATAATCTCGCTCTTGTTGTTTCTATATGCGTCTTTCTCTCTGTCAGTGTAAGACTCTGTCAGGAATCTGCGAGCACATCATCTCTCTGTCGTCTGATTCGTTGGTGTCGCAGTCCGCCCACCTGGAGGTCGTCCACCTCACCAACGTCTTGCCCAACGAGGGTCTGGTGAGTAAACAACAACGCTTAACAACAACAACAACAATGATAAACAGCTGGAGCGACGTTACTAGCTTTCTCCATCTCTCCGTCTTTCTGTCTCTCAGGGCATGTATATTAAATCCACGTACGACGGACTACACGTGATCACCGGCACCACAGAGAACGTGAGTTTAAGTTAGCGCGAGATTATTTACGCAGCTTTCAATGTTGTCATAAAGTTGTTACTTAAACCGTCATGCAAGTAAATGTTTCAGTCTCATGTTTTAGTCGCCTGGAAGCTCTAAAGTGAACACACACTCAGATGCTCAGAAGTAAAAGTCCTGACAGTGTATTTAGCCTGTACGCCATCATGGAACGTGCGCAGTTAAAGTTTATTATTAGCTAGCTAGCAGCGTAAACTAATGTAGCTAAGTTAAGAATAAAACAAAACAGGATATATTGATTAGTTTCTTATAAAAGTGCATCCTGAAGTGTTTTTTTTGCTCTTAAACCACAGGAGTTTGCCAACACTAGCAAAATACTTTTTGTACGTTTATAGTTAGATTTCCAGGTTAGTTCCTGTTATCGGTTACTATAGAAACGATAATATAGTAGTACCAGGGCATTGATATAAACCTGTGACTTGAAGCTGCACTATTGTCAGTTAGAGATGCTGGTGAATAGACCAAAGAGGGGGGAAAAAAGCACTAGAGAGCACATGGATACATATCAGGTGTCTGCTGAGTCATTTCTCTGCTGATCAATAACAAACTAATCCCCGGGACACAGGATACATCTTTCATATTCATCCGGCTCAAATTTCTTCATTTCTTCAAAATGCTATGATTATCGCAGTATTCCGCCGTATACACACACAGCCATGTTGCTCTTCCATGAACCCTAGTTATACATTTCTGAAGAAATATAGTGACAAATTTTAAAAATGCTTATATGGTACCATACGTAAATATTATATTAAACATTCAACAAAGTTAAATTTTAAAAAATAAGATTATAATATGATAAAATATTGTCGTTCAAAATCCAGATGAAGTGAGCACCGAGAGCAGAACTAAACACTACTACGCTAGCGGCAACAATCAGTTTTGTTTAACTCTCCAAGTACCAAGTTACACATTAGGCTACGAAGCTAGCTAGCTAGGTTAACTTTTGTTTGTTAAGTGAGCTTGCTTGGTTAATTTTCACTTGCTAGGTTAGCTTTTGTTTGCTGGGTTAACTTTCACTTGTTAAGTTAGCTTATTTTGTTTTCACTTGCTAGGTTAGCTTTTGTTTGGTAGGTTAGCTTTCATTTGCTAGGTTAACTTTCACTTGTTAAGTTAGCTTGCTTGGTTAGTTTTCACTTGCTAGGCTAGCTTTTGTTTGCTACGTCAACTTTTGCTTGTTAAGTTAGCTTATTTTGTTTTCATTTGCTAGGTTAGCTTTTGTTTGCTAGGTTAACTTTCGCTTGTTAAGTTAGCTTGTTTGTTTTCTTTTCACTTGCTAGGTTAGCTTTTGCTTTCTAGATTAGCTTTCATTCTTCAGGTTGCTAGTTTTGCTCAGACCACATAGTTTTGATAAATATCAAGAGAAAAGAAGATCAAGAGAGAGACAAATGAGTTTTTAGAGGTTAGCCCCGCCTACTTTGCACAAAAAGAAGCGAAAGTGTCGTAAATTTCATGTAGACCTTGAAAGACCCTGAAAGTCTTGAAAGACCCTGAAAGTCTTGAAAGACCATTTATTTCTACCTGCACAATTGCAGAAAAAAAGATTAAAAGCACGTCTGCTGTTTGTTAACTTGCACACCTAGGTAGTGAGGTGTCAGAAATAAAATATTTATCTTTATAATCTCTATCTGTGTTTGTTTATTTTCTATAATTTTTCTGTCTCGGGCTGTATGTAGTCTCCCGCTGATCTCTGTAAGAAGATTCATGCAGGTGATGAGGTCATTCAGGTCAACTACCAAACTGTGGTGAGTAATACTGTGTGTGTGTGTGTGTGTGTTAAGGGCTTTTTGCTGGGATACCAGATGTGTCTTGGTTGATCATAAAAGGAACTTCATTTTATTTTGAGCTGTTCCTTTAAAAGAACTGCCAGCTTGGTAATTTAGCCTCAGCTCAGGCTCCAGCTCAGGCTCCAGCTTGGCGTAGCCGAGTCTAAGGTTTCGCTCGATTGCTGAGAGATCGTGAGTCCATGAGAGACTGATCTTTGTCTTGAGGTGGGAAAAAAAAAATGACATACAACATTTTTTTTCTCTCTGCAACACTGATGAGAGCAGCGTTAGCCTCTCCTCCTGACTTTGTACGTGAGCAGCAGTTCAAAAACATGTCTCTGAGAAGTCTCAGAAGAACCACGCATTGCCCTTCACCCTCACAGATCGGAAGCTGTTGTGTTATGACTAACTTGAGAGAAGGTTAAGTAAAACAGAAAGGCACTGGCTTTTCACACAGAAACACATCCTTGGTTCACCGCTAAAATGTCAATATCAGTCACAATACATGTAGGTACTCACAGGCATCAGGGTCTACTTGTGGGTCACGGATCGCGAACAACGCGTCTTTGAGCCCTTATATGGAAATGTGGGCGTGTCTTTGCGTCAAGTCATTAAGTAGGTTTTCAGCAATCTTCACTGCTACAGGTTGCTGCATGGCTAACACAAGCTAACCTGACAGGATTTCTGACAGGATTTCTCATAAATGTTTACAAACTTTACTGCTAACCATACCATCCAGTCTACCGCTAAACCATCCAAACTACCACTAAACCATCCAATCTACCGCTAAACCATCCAATCTACCGCTAAACCATCCAATCTACTGCTACCTTAGATGAACTAACATAACTACACATCTGAAAAGTTTAGAAAATTACTTGGGAAGAGCTATGTGCCGGTAGATTGTCTTTAAGCCTGTAGCCAGCTAGCTAGCATTTAAGCTAATCTGACAGGATTTCTCATAAATGCTTACAAACTTTACCGCTAACTATACCATCCAATCTACTGCTAAACAATCCAATCTACCACTAAACCATTCAGTCTACCTCTAAACTATCCAATCTACCACTAATCTACCGCTAAACTATCCAATCTACCGCTAAACCATCCAACCTACTGCTAATCTACTGCTAAACCATCCAATCTACTGCTACCTTAGATGAACTAACATGACTACACATCTGAAAAGTTTAGAAAATTACTTGGGAAGAGCTATGTGCCTATAGATTGACTTTAAGTCTGTAGCCAGCTAGCTAGCATTTAAACTAATCTGACAGGATTTCTGACAGGATTTTAAGTCATTCCTTGATCTTCACTGCTAACACTAGCTAGCTAGAAATCATTAGATAACTAATCTCGTTTTCTGAGGGAAATTTGTAAGCCATACTGATAAATGTTCCTAATTTTCCTAACTGCTAGCTAATATACGTATGAGAGCAGGTCTGAGAGAAGTCACATTCATGATGATTAGCAATACGCAGCTGGTTAATATGAGATAACTAATCACCAACTATAACCACTAACTATAAATGTTCATAATTTTACTGCTAATGCTAGCCAGATGGCTAACAGGAGCCAACCTGACAGGAATTTTGAGAAGTTATAGCTGACTTATTTGGCATTAGTTAATGTTAATTAGTAAAATAGAAAATTAATTTAAATAAGTTAGTTACAAATTTGTAATAACAGTAATTTATTACCTGTTTATTAATTATTAATGGTAAAAAAAAATGTATGGCCCAATATGTCACAAAATTTTGATATAAAATTTTATAGTCTTGAAATGTTTTGAATCACTGTTAACGGTCGCTACATGCTAGCACACGCAAACCTGACAGGATTTCTGACAGGATTTTTTATAAAATCTTTACTGCTAGCACTAGCTAGCTACCTTAGGTGAACTAACATGATGCCGTTTCTGAGAGGATTTTAAATCATATTCAGCTAGCTAACACGCGCTAACCTGACAGGATTTCTGACAGGATTTTAATTTCATTTTCACAGATTTTTATGCTTTTTACTGCTAAGGGGGTGTCCCAAATAATACGTCAGCGAGAACACAGACAGGGGACGAAAATAAAGAAACAAACCAGTGATAACAGCCGTGTATATGAAGACAAAATGGCCGTGTCACGTGTGAGCGTGTCTCAAAGCGCCGCTTCAAATGCATTTCGATAAAGCGATTGCTGCTATTTTTAGCCGTGTGCTCAGATGGAAAACGTGTCCAATCTCATCTAGCTGGCTGCCTGTTTCAGCCCGGAGTGTGTGTGTGTGTGTGTGTGTATGCGTTTACACACAGTGCCCCGTGTCTCTCACCTCCTCCTTTCAGCTTCTGGTTTAATCAATACGCCAGCTACACTGCAGTGTTACGCAACGGCACAGAGCGAGCTGAATAGAAAACGGGTTGTGTGTGTGCAGTGCTGCTCTTCGTGCCGTCTGAACTAACAGCAGGAATAAAAACTGTAGAAATAAAATGATGGTAAAGAGGAAGAGGACGAGGTACTGACTCAGTACTGACTCCGCTCTCTGCGCTTAGCGTGTTTTTTTTTTATCTACATGACCTCCAGGCACTTCATGCTGCTAACAGATGAGACTTAAATAGAAAAAAAATGATTTACACGAAATAAAAACATAGAAACGTTTAACTTTAGGGCAAAATCTCTCAACCTCTGTAGCTCTGTGTCTCTTTATATCTCCTTCTCGCTCTTGCTGTCTTTCTCTCTCTCTCTGTCATTCTGTGTGTGTGTGTCTATCTATCTATCTATCTATCTATCTATCATTCTGTGTGTCTCTGTCTCTCTGTCCCTATCTATCTCTCTATCTATCTATCTATCTATCTAAACATATATATATATATATTTTTTCTCTCTTTCTCTCTCTCTTGCTATCTCTCTCTCTCTGTCATTCTGTGTGTCTCTGTCTCTACCTATCTGTCTGTCTATCTATCTATCTATCTATCTATCTATCTGTCTGTCTGTCTGTCTTTCTGTCTCTTGCTGTCTCTCTCTTTATGT
>CM075029.1:16208636-16222365 GCA_037576675.1 Pangasius sanitwongsei | reverse complement strand
TCTTTGCCTACTTGTTTACATACTTTCTTGGACCTGAACTCCACACTGGGGGCCGCCCCCGGGCCCTGAGAGGCAGAAGCAGCGCGCTGACGGCCGGTTCGCGGTGCAGAGCAGCGGATGGGGCTGAATTCTGAACTGTGCAGCAGGTGAAAAGTTTCCTTACCGTCTATCGCTACATCCGGTGGAGGAGTGAAGGGAAGCCACAGCGCGCCGTGCGGATCTTCATTGTTCCACAGCGATAAGTAATGTCTCCTGTTGTACTGCAGAGGAACATCAGTGAGAGCCATCACAGAAGAACCGACAGACTCGTGCGTCCACCACCGAATCGCGTCCGGGTCTTTTATCGCGAGTAAAATATCGGGATCGGAGGAATCGGATCGCGCCTCCTCTATACACACACAGCTGCGCCGGAGCCGCGTCTCATCGTGAACGAGCGACAGGTGCGCGATCAGAGCGCGCGACCCGCACCGGAGAGAGTTCACCTGGACCATGCGGTTCAGTCCCGGCGCCAGCCAGCACTTCACGCGCCATGTTCCGTCGGTGATCGTCACGTCGTAGCTGTAGCTGTCGGGAGCTGCGCGCGCGTCGGCCAGATAGCGGTCAAGCGCGAGCACGGCGACACGCAGCGGGGAAACGGGTTTAAAGCGGAGCGTCCTGGAGGAGCCGAGCTGCTCTAAAGCAGACAGCAACTCAGACTCACGCCCAGACTCACGCCCAGACTCAGGAGGCTTCCAGTTCGCCATTCAGCCCGAACCATAACCTGAAACATTAGTTTACATAACATTAGCTTCCTCAAAACGGCTAATCCTGACTTCTGTTACCAGCTCTGTTACAACTCAACTATTTATCTCACATATTCTTATATTTTATTTAAAAAAAACTAAAAACAAATGCACCTTTAATGTTTAGATATTAACGCATTCAATATAACAATAAACCCAGCTTCTTAACTGTACGCTCAGATAAACCAAAAGAAAAACAAACTATTTACTTCCGGGTTTTATTAGCGCCGAACAGTTTGGTCTCTTCTTCGTGTATGAAATCCAAAAAATGGGCGGAGCTAAAGCACCTCCATGTTGCCACCTACAGGAATTGAGATGAAATACAACTAGCGTATTATTATTATTATTATTATTATTATTATTATTATTATTATTATTATTTCATCGTTTATTAGTGCTTTTCCTATTTTAAAATGTATTGTATTCAGTTTTGTTCTCAATTTTAATTTCTTTCTTATTTCTTTATTATATTTGTGTTATAAAGCATGTTTGGCTGCTTAGTTTTGTTGCTGAAATATGCTGTAATATATAATAAGTATACTGTACATTTTTATACATTTTATACATTTATACATTTAATTCATTTTTTTACATTTTGATTTTAATTTGTTTGAGTCTACATAGCCTACCTAAACAGAAAGGCAAGTTCTGTTTTTTTTTTTTTTTTTTTTATTCTACTTTAACTACATAAAAATAATTCGGTATCAATTTAATTAATATCAGAGCTTTTTTAACAATGTAAAAAATAATTTAAAGATAATATTATCAGTAGATTACAGCTTATTTCAGTGGTATATGTACAGAAAAACATCCATTTTATGATAATAATAATAATAATAATAATAATAATAATAAAAAAGATAAGACATGTCAATCGTTATTCCTATAACAAAATACTTATTTTTTATTTACATGAATGTATTTTAATCTATTTTACATTTTGCAAAATAAACAACTATATATCTTTCTCAACAGTCAACCAGATTCTTTCCAACCAGAATATAAATTATCCAATAAAGCCGAGCTCGCAGTCACCCAGGAGCCTGAAGGAGCCTTTTGTATTTTTTTTTTTTTTTTTACCGTTTATCAGTGAATCAGCTAGTTAGCTTGCTAGCAACCGACTCAGACACGTAACAAGCAAACTTCATCACTGTCAGTGTTGAAAGTGTGTAAAAATGGCAGCTGTAGTGTGTTCCTGTTAAACATTAGCGTATCTCTTCTTAACGTTTCACAGAAATGAAGCATGTGGTACAATTTGAAATTGATATTTTTTTTATACCTTTTTACTTCGTGTCGTCATTTGCCTCACTTCCAGGTTTGGCCCGAGAAATCAGGGGTGTCAGAAAGCTGCTGAATTTCTGGCTAGTTTGTGTGTTAGCCTGTTTATTTTAATGCTCTTTCATGTCACTAGCAATGAAAGGCATTCTAGCAAACTATTATCCTGTTGGAACCAAAATATTGCAGACAAATTGATTTGGTCGTCATTATGGCACAGAGAAGCATCGTGTGTGAGAGAAAATGTGAAAAATATGGCCTAACTCCCCTTCAGTTTAATTCATCATCAGCTTTTATTGATCCAGGAAATCCCAACTGAAGCCTGAGCCTCATGTACAGAGGAAAAGAACGAAAGACACAATCAAATGTCAGGTTGGTCTCATAGCTGCGTTCATATATTTTAATATAGTTTCTTTTTCTGTTGGCGTAAACAAAATTATTTTATGAACAGAACTGTGAATATCAATCCTTGACAAGTCCAGCGTGTTTTCCTGCTTGAAAATTAGCTAAACAGTAGCTAAGTACAAATTGGACTATTTTTCTGATGCTAATCCTGTGATTTTTGTTTCTATACCGAGTTTTCTTTACCTTCCTTCATCACCTCACTTTGCTAACTGTCGCTAGTTTATTCGAGATTAGCGCTGGCTGATACGGTTTTCCTCACAGCGCCTAGCATGTTCACTGACTGGTCTCATGTGCATTTATTTAGCAACACTCAAAATCATTATACATTCAAAGCAGTTAATATTCTCAAGTTCAATAAATACTTTTTAATATACATAACTGGCTACTCCGAACCAACACGTGCGCTGAAGTTCTGTGATTTACGCTAATTACTTTAACTTTACATACATGAAGCATCCTAAGTCGTACTCTTTCGTAGTTTGTGTTGGTCTTTGCAGTATTTGTTTCTCATTTGCATAAGGATAAACTGTACCTGACTTTATAGCGTCACTCAGCCCCGCCCACTTCACTTCACTTCACTTCACCAATTCGCGATCTGCTTCCTGTTGCTGTAAAAATCGCAACTTTTATCAAAAGTGAACAGTTCCCAGCCACTTTGTCATATCAGTATCAGTGTGAATGCATTGTTTTTGTTTGCTAACATCACGATATTTATATTCGTTTGCAATAATGTGGAGCACAAACCTGATAATGCCATAACCGTCATCATAACGGTATGAAAAAAAAAAAAGAAATAAAACAAAACATGACAGAAAAAAAACTACACAAACCCATAATTTAAAAAAACTTCAGGTTTTACAAAAGCACTTTTTTTTTTTCTTCCGAGTCATCGTGAATATTCTCTCTTCAGTCCGCCAGCTACCTCATGACACCTCTGTTGAGTGTCAGGGGGCGTGGCTTTTCCTGTGACCTATAGCTAGCCCCTCCCACAGCCACAACACTCTGTGTGTGCAGTGCCTGGGGGGGCGGAGCTTCTCAACTCACCACACTGTACGTCCATTTTCGTGGCACAGAGGGATTTTGGCTTTGGTGTTTTTTTTTTAGGCTTGGCGGTGAATTTCACGCGCTCTGCCTTCCCAGCATCCTTTCCTCTTGGGCCACGGAGCCAACCGCTCCATGCGCTATCCCAGCAGCCTTTCTGGCCCCTCCCACAGAGGGGTGGGGCTACCGTGGAAGTATGTTTCTGTAATCCGATAGGCTGCTTGCTGAAGACTGGGAATGAAGGTGCTGCTGCTGTTGTTGTTGTGGTTGTTGTTGCTGAACGTATCCCACAGTGCTTTGCGGCTGGACGTTGGTTGTGTGGAAAAAGGCCTGAGTGGGGCCGCTCTGAATGAGACCCTGTGGCTGCATCTTAGACAGAAACAGAAACGTTAGACAAACTAGTTAGATTTGTACAACAAAGTGACCGTATGACAGAGTATTTGATATAAATTCTGTTGTCATACGGTTCCATTTCCTCGTCCTACCTCATACACGTCAGACCTCACGCGTACGTCTTGGAGCTATCTGCGTAACGGCCTGTGACCACGATCAGAGCTACCTGTCCTGCAAAGCTGCCAACAGACTCCTATCATCTCCTATCATCTCATTTTACTCAATCAGTCCATTCAATCATGAAGTGAATCATTTTCATTTAAATCACTTCGAGATGAATCGTTCTGCTTGCACTGTTACAGTGTATGAATATATCGAAGTGAATCGTTCTCGAATGAATCATTCTGAGATTAATTCTCAGATTAACAGTTCCTGTGTGAATTGTTCACACATGAATCATTCTAATATGAATTTATACATTTATGAATCGTTCTTTAATCGTTCTCAGATAAATCACTCTAATAGGAATTTATCGAGGTGAATTGTGAGCAAATGAATCATTCTGAGCTCAACTGTTCTCAGATGAATCGTTTTCTGTGCTTATTTGCTCTCACAATGAATCATTTACAAGTGAATCATTCTCAGATGACGCATTTACCTGAAAGAACTGCTGATGCTGTTGGATGTGCAGGCCCTGCTGGTTGCTCTGGGGGTTGGGCGTGTAGGTGGGCGGGGCTCGAGGAGTGATAAAACTGTTGTGGGAGATCACGATTGGTGACGTGAACACAGGGGAGGGGACTAGAACAGCGTTACAGCTGACCTGCTGCACTGGGAAAGAGGGGGCCATCATGTGCTGGTCCAAATATCTGCACAAGACACACACACATTCATCATTCAAAAATAATATCATATTTCAAAGCAATAGATACACAGATAGTGCTGCATCAACACACACACACACACACACACTCTCACTTGGTTTGCTGGATGGTGGTGCTGCAGTGTGATGTTGGTGTTCCACTGCTGTCTGGAACCAGATTCTGCACCGGCTGGTTTAACAGCATCCTGTCAAACACACACACACACACACACACACACACCTTTCAGCCCTAGACATGCATTTCAGTAGAGTGTGTGTGTGTGTGCGCATGTGTGATAAATCACATTTATACAACATCATATTTTTCAGGAGTATAAAATCTGATACTCTGTAAGTGTGTATGTTTGTGTGTGTGTACCGTAGCTGTCCGTCAGTCCCGTTGTCTGCGTCCGTTTGCCGGTGTGTGTGTTGCACATGGTGTGTATGGTGTGTGTGTGTGTCCGGTGTATTTCGGTATCCCTGGTTCGGCGAGAACATCATGGGGTTGCTGTAGAGCGGCATCGTCAGGCTGGTGTGTGTTTGGACTGGGACACACACACTCTGCATCTGCACCAGCCTCTGCTACACACACACACAGATGTAAATACACTAATCAGGATTTTATACACCTCAGTGTAACATGAATTGTTAGTGTATGTATGGTAAGGGTGATGTGTGTGTGTGTGTGTGTGTGTTTACCTGTGTGGTGGAGCTGCTGGGCTGCTCTCGGTGCAGTGTGTGAGACGAGGCTGTGTGTGGTGTGCAGTGTGGGGGTTTGGGGTGTTGTGTGCTGTTGTGGTGCAGGACTCCTGACTGGCTGTTTGGAGCTGAAGGCTGCTGAGGAAAATCCACATGCACCGGCTGCTGCAGCAACATCTGTTACACACAAAACACTATATATTACACAATATTGCACATACACACAAGAAGATGGTCTATTACATTGTGTGTGTGTGTGTGTGTGTGTACCTGCAGGTTAGTGGGCTATAGTTTTTCTTTGATGTGATGGAGTTCCTGTGAGTGTGTGTGTGTACCTGCAGGTTAGTGAGCTGTAGTTTCTCTTTGATGTGATGGAGTTCCTGTGTGTGTGTGTGTGTGTGTGTGTGTGTGTGTGTGTACCTGCAGGTTAGTGAGTTGTAGTTTCTCTTTGATGTGATGGAGTTCCTGTTGCTGGGTTTTGATGTCATGCTGCAGGATGAGTCTCCTCTTCTCCAGATGCTCCGTCAGCTGGTGCACCACTCCTAACTGAGGCTGAGGGACACCTGCACACACTGCCTGGTGCTGCACACACACACACACACACACAGATTAGCCCACTGACAATAACGAGCGAGTGAGAGAGACAGAGAGAGGGACTGACAGACAGACAGACAGAGAGAGATAGACACAGAGAGAGAGAGCGACACAGAGGGGGCAGACAGACAGAGAGATAGAGAGGTAGAGAGAGACAGAAAGAAAGACACTAACCATGACTGAGGCTTGGCTGCAGGAGGGGGAAGGGGGAAGGGGCTCCAATGAGGCCTGTCTCTGAATCAGGGTCTAAAATGCATTGAAATGTGGCTCATTAATAAAAGTAAGTTACTTAATGTAATATACAATTGTGTGTGTGTGTGTGTGTGTGAACCTTTGGGGCTCCGTGGCTCAGCCTGTTAGAGTTCTCGGCTGGTATAGACGCTGATTGCCGTGATGAAGTGCAGTTCGCTGTGAGGACACACACACACACACACACACACACAGAGCTGAACAAATTATCATATTTCCCAGATTATAAGATGTGTATTTCATTATTTTTGCTGTAAGCCTCATTAGTGATTTATTAGTGTATTTACGGTAGGCCTGCTGCTCCATCAGATACAGGCATTTTCCATTTTTTTGTGTGAATGCTCTAGTGTTTGAGTGTGTGTGTGTGTGTGTGTGTGTGTGTGTGTGGGTGTGAGACACTCACATGCCGCGTCAGACGGCGCAGTGTGTGTGGATTTGCGTGAGCTGTGTGAAGAAGCTGATCGAGCGCTGCTGATTCTGTCTCGCGGTGCGTCCATAGGCACGCACACATCCAGACACACCTCCTGCCCCTACACACACACACACACACACACACCTAATACTAAGCATCACTTAAATATAGCACATAACTCACAATAAATGTTTGTGTGTGTGTGTGTGTGTGTGTGTCTGTGTGTACAGCACCTTTACTGAGGTGGTGCACATATCAGAGCTCTCCTCCAGCCCGTACTCTCTCCTCCTCTCTGCCCGGACTTCAGCATAACTACACAAACAGAGAGAGAGAGAAAGAGAGACAGACAGCCAGAGAGAGACAGAGAGAAAGTAATCAGGGTCATATTTAGGGGTCCAAGCACACACACATACACACACACACACACACACACACACACACAAAACTGTACATCCTCTATCCTCTTTGCACATCCCCGCATTACATTGTGCTGCTGCAATATTTATTACACTGTGCATATATTATACTCTCTACTAGGCTGCTACTTCTTATGTTTACACTATTTCAGCAACTTATATTGTACTCTTTTTGCACTATTGTCACTGGAGTCACTTTCTAAAAGAACTGTTCTGTGTTCGTCTTATGTAGCACCTCGGTCCTGGAGAAACGTCGTTCGTATACGGGTGAAATGACAATAAACTCCACTTGACTTGACCAAAGTCATCTCAGACCCAATGTGTTCTATCAGTCAGATCAGTTCAGGAAAAGAAAGCTCTATGACTCCAAAAATATCTGAAACATTTTAATAACGTTCATGATATAATTCAGTGGAATGTTTTTTTTTTTGTTTTTTGTTTTTTTTTTACAGTTAGCCCTTGGCTACAAACAGTTTAAGAAGCTCTGGTTTATGCAGTTGTCATATAAAACTGAAGTGACACACAGTGGCCACTAGATGGAGAGATACAAATAACTTACAATACGAGCAATTCTTTCAGTTCGTTAATGCAATCAGAATCAGCCTTGGTGTGTATGTGATTGGTGATTATTTTTTTTTTGTATCTTGTAACAAATGTCCCACAAAGAGAGGGATGTCTGACATTTTTGTCATTCTGGGGACATTTGGCTGGTCCCTACAATTGGTCCAGCCAAAAACTGCAGCTTTCATGTAAAAAAAAAAACAAACTAAAATAGACATAAAGTTTCCTTTTGGTTACTGTGGTTAAGATCAGGGTTAGAGTTAAGTATAGCACAGCATTAATTAATTGCATTAATGATAACGTTAACGTCAAGTCCTCACAAGGCACAAGTACAGTAAGTGTGTGTAAAAATGTGTGTGTGTTAGGGCCGTCCAAGGCAATTTCACAGTATGAATACTATTTGCTTTTCTGGAATATTCACATATTCGAAAGTAAAACAATTCGAATGTTTAAGATCCCCTGCGCTACATAAATAAAAATCAAATAAAAACACTAAATCAGCAGGAGCTCTGAAAGTTTCTGAACCTGAAATGGTGTTTGAGGCGCAGTGCACTACACACGGACTACAGCACTACTGTATTATACTCCATGTAGGGAGCATAGATATTAGAAATATAATATTAAAGCTGAACATTACGTACATTACATACATTACTTTAGAGATAAATCAAAATGAATATAAAAATCTGAGAAAATTATGATTTCTGAGTCGTCAATTTTCTTTGCTTAAGAAATGACACAATTCTTACATTTCACGGTCAAAATGAAACGTAAATGAAAACATGCAGTGTAGCTACAGCTCTGTGTGTGTGTGTGTGTGTGTGTTTTACCTGACCACAGTGTGTGTACAGACGATGAACTCGGGTTTGGAGTTCCACTGGTGGTAGGTGATGTAGTAGTGCGTCTGCAACCAGATCCACTGCTGCCCTTTAGTCAGGAAGCGATAATAACACGACTTCCCCTTCCCACACTGCATCACTGTCAAGCACACACACACACACACACACACGTGCAGTGACCTATTTCTGCCTGAAATGTCTGACTGTAAGAGTTTTACTTACCCATTTATTTATTAATTACAGGAGTTAGCGCTTGTAGCTAGCAATGTGGCTAGTATTTGTTGTGGTGACTTGAGGTGGTCCTCCTCATTATCATTACTAAAAAAGCCCAGCTTATTTAATGTTATTTTATTTATTGCATTGTTTTTAAAGACTAATGGCAACTAATACTAAGCTAGCTAGATGTTTCACTATTTATATATATATATATATATATATATTTATATATATATATATATATATATATATACTGTGGCTAGTTAAACATGTAATGCTAGCTATCATATTTAGAGAGCAGATCCAAGATGGACAGGGGAACAGAAAGAAGAGAGTGAGAGATCGGAGAGAGAAACTCACGCTGTTTGTGGCACTGAGCGATGAGCTCCAAATCGTCCACGTGATAATAATCGTATCCCGACGTCCCCAACACCTCAAACGGCAGGTAACCGATGATGGGGGAGGCTCTAAACACACACACACACACACACACACACACACATGCAACAAAGGTGGGCTTAGTTATATGTAATCATACAATCATATAAACTTGATCATATGACATCACTGCAATAGTTTATCCAATTTTATTAATTGTTAGCTTGCTAGAAAAATGTTTTTATTACACAATGAATTAGTTTATCCAATGTTAGCTAGCATGTTAACAAATCCAGATATCAACATAATCTACTGGGGACATGAAAGTTAGCTAAGCTAGCTAGTTAGCTAGCATAGTACTGCGTTCTCTTTACTGGCTAGATTAGCTAATTTGCTGGCTAGATTAGCTAATTTTGCTAGTCTACTATATTATATAATTAAATGAGACAATCCATGCTAAGCATTATGGCGAGTTAAAGAAGTGAAAAGAATGCTCAGAGGTGCCCTTTTTGACGGTTTTGACTTTAGTGTGTCGATATGTCCGAAAATAGTAACACACCACCAGCACAAAATTGTGCTGCAGTACGATGTAACGTAGCACAAGTTTTTGAATAATAACTTTCACTGAATTCTCTTGGATTAAAAAACTTCGGAACTACGTTTGAAATGTAATGTCATGGTTTATAAATCGAGATGCTCATGACAACAATCACGACGACGACACAAAGTTTTAAAGAGAACCTAAAAGAGTTCATGCGTGTGTTTAACATCTCCATGGTGCTTCCTCGCCACAGACGTGTTACGAAAATAGCTGAAATGAAATCGGTAGATGTTTTACAGGTTGTTATGGAAACCTGTCAAGGAGAGACGTGTCAGCTCCTCGGCTTCTTTCTGCACACGTTTCGGTGGTACTCACGTGTGGACAATGGTGCTCCTGTAGTCACACGTCACGTGTAAGTTACACGGCAAACCTAGAAGTGATTCAAATGAGGAGTCGTTTGAATGAATCAGGAGTCATTTGACTCACCTGTGGTCTAAAAAGAGGAACTTCCACTCTAGGCTGTGTCTCGATGTGAATTCATCGCATGGGTCTTCCACGTTACATAAGTCCTGTCCCAAACACACACACACACACACACAAACATATATATTTTTTCTATATAAATGTTGTCTTAGGTGTACCACTGTGTGTGTGTGTGTGTGTGTGTATGCGTGTCTTTACCTTTAGGAACTGTGGTGTGACCAGTCTGACTGTAGCCACTAAACACATCTGTTCCTCCAGCGAGGTCTGCAGTGGACGGGGGAACATCAGCTCATAGCCATTGCATGATGACGCAGGCACTGCAACACACACACACACACACACACACACATTCTCTCAGTTCCGCTTGTTTGGGGATAATTGCTTTGTTATCTCGTCCAATCTGACTGTGAAATGCAAATTCTACACATAAAAGAGTAAAGGCTTTCTTCTCTCTCTCTCTCACACACACACACTCACACAGAGGCAAGAGCCAATATTACCAGTTTTTGCCTTCATGCCTGTGATACTGTAATAGCTTTTTTAAAGCTTGTTCCTGTTTGGTAAAGATTGATGTTTTCCCACTGGCTGAAATCACTCACATGCTTAACTACGATACTTACCTTACGTTATTAAATAAGATAGCTAGCACAACGCTGACAGATTAGCTAAACATAAATAGCTAGCGAACTAACAGCTCTGTAAAATAAGGAATTTGATTAGTGGCTAAACATAAATGGCTAAGTAGCTAGCTAGCTTGAAGGTAAACTATTATCACTACTACTACTAAATAAAATAATACCTTAATAAATAAATGTTACACAGAGTGACATGAGCTAAATATTTACAGTTAGATAGCAAGAAATGCAACGCTCCTTCAGGTTGTTCCAAAATTATGAATTCGAAAGGACGAATATTCGAACTACATGCACTCTCCCAGGCAATTATTAAGGCGCCAGTGTAGGTAGATGCAAACCTGCAGGTTAGCACGCAAACCTTCTCCCACACACACACACACACACACACACACAAAACAATAATTAAAGAGCGTTCATCATAAAACGGGAATAATAACGAGGTGTATCAGACATTAAAAGATGCTGAGGTCACTCATAGTCTCTTGAATTTTTCAAATGTAATAAAAATGGATTACTTTAGTTTTTTTTTTAAGTTAATTAATTTTTTTTTTTTTTTAGAATTTTAAAAAGTCCTGATACTGTATAAATATTTCTGTTATTTTTAATGAGATGTGAGTTATTTGTTTGTTTAAAAAAAAAAAAAAAAAACAGTCAAACATTTAGCTACGGTAAATTAACTCATGAAAACAAATGCTAAATTAAAATGATGAAATCTTTAAATTGAATGTAATACTGCCTCGTCATTGACCTTGTTTATTAAATAATTATAGCAATTAAGTTATTACTTCCATCCGTATGCATCATAACCTGCGTGTTAAATGTTGTATGAATGACAAATAATGAAAGCATCGATTCAGACGACTCATTTATGTCATGAACTTGCTTTCTGATCATATGGATTTTTAGAAAATTCATTTTTATCAATTATTATTTTTTTGTTAATCACAGCCTTCATAATTAAAAGCCTCCATAAAAGCCTTTATTGCTGTATTTAGCAATAAAGCAGAATCTAAAAATATTTCTGTTCATCAGAACCAACAGCAGTGGAGAGAGAAGAGAACCGGTGACATTCAAGAAATGTCCTGGAGACAGTCCTTGGGATTTAATAGAAGTGAGGATGACAGACAGACAGAGAGGAAAAAGAAAGAAAGAAAGAAAGAAAGGATACATACCACTGTTCTGGAACTTGAAGTCTCCGACGAATTTGACATACTCGTACGTGGGCGTGTCTCTTGGGTCGATGTTCCCTCGGACTAAGTGGCAGCAGAACTCAACGTGGGTCTCATCTGAGAGAGAGAGAGAGAGAAAGAAAGAATACATACTACTTTTTATAGATAGTTTTGAGATTATAATGAAAATTTGAATTCGTCATGTAATAAAGAAATAGCATACAGTAACCTGTGTGTGTGTGTGTGTGTGTGTGTGTGTGTGTGTGTGGTCTTTGATGAGTAATTCATAGAGAAATCCTTCATAACAGAATAAAATAGACATCAAACAGTCCAAAGGTCAGATGAAAAAATCCTGGTGGCATTGCCATGGCAACGGAGACGGAAACCTTCGGCGGGGCATAGAGCAGAACTTTTTTTATAATAGCGGGTTAAGGTTAAAACGAGTTACTCTAGAGATGAAACAGGTGATAGACGATTGTTAAAAATTTATTTCAGCGTATACTGGATGATAGTGACGGGGGAGGACACACATTCTGTCAAAGTTTAAGATCTACTGCTTCAGTCAGCACACAGTGCTGTTATTGGGACACAGCCTGGGGAAGGGAGTAAGGTGTAGGGAATAAGTGGGATATGTATGTGTGTGTGTGTGTGCGTGTGTGTGTGTGTGTGTGTATACACTCACTGCCCTCCTGGTAGTCCGTGCTGATGGGGTCGCTCATGAGCAAGTGTGCTGAGAGCAGTTTGTAGACCTCGGCATGTTCGCGCTCAGGCAGGAAGTTCAGGATGTTTTGGTCCACCATGTCTGACTGAAACACACCGGCAACACCGACATCATCGCTATCTGTGCTGTATTTCACTAATGAACGTACATGAGCTGGTTATGTAGCTGAAATCGACTCACTGAGACAACAGAAGGGAGATGAAGACCGCATACGGAACATCTGTTTCAATTACAACGGTCTTTTTTGGCATAGATTGAGATTTCCGATTTAACATTCCGAAGCCTATTGTTTCCCGTCTGTATCTATTAAATAAGTGCAGTTGCACAGCTTGAACTGTATTACAGAACAATTTCTCTACAAAATGTTGGAAACCTTTCCAGGGCAGTCAATTCTAACCAACTCCCTCAGAAAATATGGTGTGTGTGGGTTGCGCTACCTAAATATAGCCAGCCAAGATATCGGTCTCTTAGTCATCACTCATCCTGGAACATGAGTCATTAAGCACAATCTGCAGAATTATCACTCTTGGTTCAATGTATTAAAAAAACCCTCGTCTGATGAATGGTACCTCATCATCCTTATTCTTTTATGGGAAAAAACAAGGCCTGAGTATAATGTCACTCGTCATCCCAGAATCAGGCTTCTGCTAACAATCTTATAATTATATGACATATTGGGCTGATTATCAAAATATAGTAATATCATAGTCAGTGAACAAGCTCCATTAAGGAGGTAGCTGCCCAAGTAGAATAATTTGGGCAGCATTTTATCCAAGATTAAGAGAATCTTGAATCCATATATGAACTGAAATAACTGCCTTTTAGCATTTCTGAGGAGGCACCCAGGCTTCAAAAGTGGTTTAATGCACGCAGAGGTAAGAGTTTCTAAAATATTCTGAAAAGTTAGCTTATATTAGCCAACTAGTAAATATTAGCAGGGAAGATTGTAACTATTTATGAATAAGACATAAAGATCTTCTAAGAAATCCTGTCAGGTTAGCTCATAGTAGCTAGTTAGCTCATGTTGCAGTAAATATTACGAAAATGTACTGAAATCTTATCAGAAATCCTGTCAGATTATTATCATATTAGCTAGTTAGCTCATGTTGCAGTAAATATTA
>CM075029.1:16190008-16208536 GCA_037576675.1 Pangasius sanitwongsei | reverse complement strand
ATGTACTGAAATCTTATCAGAAATCCTGTCAGATTATTATCATATTAGCTAGTTAGCTCATGTTGCAGTAAATATTATTAAAAGGTACTGAAATCTTATCAGAAATCCTGTCAGATTATTATCATATTAGCTAGTTAGCTCATGTTGCAGTAAATATTATGAAAATGTACTGAAATCTTATCAGAAATCCTGTCAGATTATTATCATATTAGCTAGTTAGCTCATGTTGCAGTAAATATTATTAAAAGGTACTGAAATCTTATCAGAAATCCTGTCAGATTATTACCATATTAGCTAGTTAGCTCATGTTGCAGCAAATATTATGAAAATGCACTAAATCCTATCAGAAATCCTGTCAGGTTAGCTCCTGTTAGCTAGCTGACTAGCGTTAGCAGTGATTGCGAACATTTACAACCAAGATTTAAAAGTCACTTCAGAAATCCTGTCAGGTTAGCTCATGTTAGCTAGCTGATGATTAATACGTGAAAATACATGCAGAGAGAGACCCTATTAAAAATACAGGCTCATTCTGGACATGATTTTAAAATAGCCTTTTTTGGATCAATTTAAAAGCAAAATCACATGTACGGTATCTAGCATCATAAGTCGTGATAAAAGCTTGGATAATCATTGTTGCGCTGATGCTAAATGCCGAACCCCTCCACTTCACTTACTGGTAAATGCCCAATGAGAGAGGAGACGCTGTCAGATACATAGATGATGTTCCCGTCCAGCCTAAGTGCAATCAGGAAACCATCCAATGCCTGTTTATGAAATAAAAATAACTGAATATGTAAAAAAAAATGACATAAATTGCATGTAACAAGCATAACTTATGTTTTAAATGTGTCATTTTGGTCAGATTGTTACTGCAGTGAAAAAATATCAAGGCAAGAGACAAGCTAGATAACTACGCTAGTCACATGAATTAGCCGTTTGATTTGTTGTGAAGAGGTACCTTTATAAATCATATGTAGCAGTGTTAAATTTAAAACAATAGCAGAATTAGCCTTAGGTATTAGCGTAACAAAACAAGTTTTCCTGTGTTTGTAGGTCAATTTATATGATAGCTTACGCTTATTGAGTCCAAATCCCATCATTTTCAGAAAGCCACCACTGGGTCTTTAAGCCAACTGCTCAGCTCTCAGATTGTTGGACAAGTAAGTCGCTTTGTATAAAGGCGTCTGCCAAACGATTAAATGTAAATCCACTGTGGAATGAATCTGATTGGCATTTACCATGAATATTGAAAGAAGGGCCTCGCTAAAGTGCACGGTCTTGCCGAACGACGCTCTTAAATTCAATTCTTTAGGCTAATTTCTCACCTTTTTTTTTTTTTTAAAAGCAGGTTTAGTGGCTTTCTTTTCTCTTTTCACACACACTTCTGCCATTTTCCCCTTACAATGCTGACTCACAGACCAGCAGTATTTCCCCTGCGCAAAAGGAATACACTTCCTTCTCTGTGATACAATCTCTGAAAATGGTCTTGAACACAAGTCATGTGTTCCTGTATTACAGGAAGTGTAGAAATGAACATTGTCCACGGCGTTCCTGCTGGATATGGTCGTTGGTGTGTGACATTCCCCATGCATATACTTATTGAAACACTGTTATAGTGTGTGATTTTTATGGGATGTGACTTTTAAAGCACAAAACTCACAAAAAAAAACATGGTATTCAGATGAAACATTGCAGGCATAAGATGCACTCTACCTCCAGCATTAACTGGGTAAATTCCTCGTTGCTGAGAAAGGAAGGCTTCCAGTCCTGCTGAATCTCACAGGTCTCCGTCTGCGCCGTGATCTCTGGAAAACATCAAAAGGCCATGTAAAAACATGATAATGCTTGGAATTTTTGGAATTCTGGAAGCTTGTGGGAAAGGGATTTGTTTAGAGCTAGGAGTGTCCAGCAAGACAGAGCCTATGGTACCAAATAAAGAGCTGCGCGCCGACAACGTTACTCAGTTAAACTGCTTTTTTTTTTCACAAAGTCAAGGACTAATTTCTTCTATTAATATTTCGGTCACACTGAAAAAAACAACAACTTTGGATTGGAAGTGTCAGAGTTCTGCAGATGGGCAGCTTGTAGGGCTGCATGATATTGTAGAAAAATGCGATATGCGACATGCGGTACGATAATGCTATAAGTGTGTAAAATCATTTTACATTATATGTATTTATATATTTACATATTTAAGAACTGAAAATGACATAACCAACATACATGTTTCATGTTCTTTTGAGGAAAAGAAAGCACTCTCTGCTGTCTGCGTCGCCCTAAACGTTCGTAACTTTTTGAAGTATTAAAAATCACTCAGGTATCGCAAACCCTTGCGATATGCATACCGCGATATTTACATTTGCGATATTTCGATATATTGTGCAGCCATAGTAGCTTGCTAGTACTTGAAAGGTTCTGCTAATTCGTGGATTTACTGAGGGCCTCATCGTAGCTCAGTGGTTTAGGACCTCCGCCTGTGACCAGACGATCCCAAGTTCACGTCCCAAGACAGTCAGGAGTCGATTGGAATGAGCCTATAGCTGCAGAGGGAACCAATGGCACTGCTTGTCCTATCAGGAATATACCCTCAGGCACCGTCCTTAACTCCTAAACACTGCAGGGATGCACAAGAGGCTGACCCTGCGTTCATACCCTCTACCTCTTGTTCCCGGATGAAAAGGGTACACATTGTGGTATGCGAAAGAGAATCTCCTATGTAGCAATTGAAAAGCTAATAAAAAATTGATTGTATAAAGATCATTATCTGAGGGGGAAATGGTAGAAAAAGACCATAATCAAACTCAAATTGTCCCTGCCCCTCTTCTCCTCTGACCTTTCTGCTTTTGCAAGAAGTTGATGGTCCTCTGCAGGATGGTAGACTTGTCCATTTTGCGTGGGTGACCTTGGCCCTGCAGCATGGTACACAGCTCCTTAATGAGCACATTGAACTGGTCTCGCCTTTTCTTCTCGGATTTATTCCGGGATGCCCTGCACAGACACACACACACACACAAAAAAAAAAAAAAAAAAAAACGGCCAAGTGTCGATGTTTTTCAGCAGCTGTCTTGAAATACTTACAAGAGGTCATAAAATGGCACCATCCCAAATGAAGACTGAAACTGTACAGACACAATTTCAAAGAAAAACACTGTAAACCACTATGACCCTAAAGTCCCCAGGATATAAACCATGTGAGATGTCAGGCTTTGAGGAGACAAGGGGGAAAAAAAACGAGTATGTGTGTTAGTGATGAACAGAGCAGTTATTATTACTGAAGAACTGTGTGTCTTGACCCATTTTTTCACAGATGTAGGTCTACGTCACACCTTTGTAACACACTCTTCATCCCTTCCTGTATAGCTCTGTCTCTCTAAAAAGCCTCAGGCTTTTTCGCACTCATTTATGGCACTATTCTTTTGTATAGAAAGAAACGCCAGGAAAGAATGAAAGAACGAAAGAAAGGTGAGAAAGGTTTGAGTAATTGGGAGATCTTTTGACATAATGAGTTTTAGCACAAGGAGAACAAAGCCCAGGGTGGTTAGTGCTTATTAGTGCCCACCAGACATAACAGTTTAAGTTAGAATAAACAATTAGTATTACCTTTTAGCCCTGTCTTTCTCATCTTCATCCATAAAATCATCCACACAGCTGCTGGTTCTGGAAAAAGGAAAGGTCATAATTTAATATTGTGTCATTATGTTGTATGGTTTTGGCAGTGTTCTCAAGAGAGCAACATTAGCATAATTCATTTGCATAGCAGCTTTTGTGTAATACCATTATCATATCTGCATTAGCATTGCTTTATCAGATTAGCTGTATTAGCATGGATATACTGCAGTGTTTACTTACTCCCATTCCCTCCTGCTGGACGGACAAAGGACACCAAATTCGGAAAGCTTGTCCATGCTCACTCCCTCTCCTATCCAGGCCGTCTATGGAGGCTGTAGTTTCCCATTTGCGATTTCACAGGACTCAAACTTCCACTAAAAGCTGGTAAACTTTGCACACTAGCAATCTTGGACACTAACAGGTCCCCTCCTCTGCTAAACCAATGTCGGCTAGTTGGTAGCTTCAGTTGCTTTTCTTGTCTTCACCACCTGGCTGAGGTTTCCATGCTAATGGTTAGCTGATCATCTGGGAATGGTTAGCTTATGTATGTGACATTGGGATGCTAACATCTCTGGTGGTCACCTTTGTATTTCCATTGAAGTCAGTCGCAGAAACAGCAGGATCTAGGACATAAAATAAGGACGCAAAATGATCGAAGTTAAATTAAATACAAAATCTATGCAGACATGCCTATATAGTTAAACTCAGATAAAATCAGATGGAGTGAGAGAGTGACACAAGCAAATAGATGGAGAGAGTGTTATTAGTAGAAAGACAGAAGGAATTAGAGAGTGGACAAAGTAATCTAATACTATTCATGAGACAAAAAGCACAAAAACACTTGGTTTAAGAGGTGCAGCAAACAGAGGTTGGCTCCAAGGCCACGGCAAAATGGCAGCTAATCGATCTGGAATTGGGTCAACGGGAGTGAAAAGGACCCATCAAGACACACTGCTGTGGAGAAGAGTGGCCACTTCAGGCTTTCACTCGCTCTTTTCCCTCGTTCAGCAGCCGAACAAATGCGACAGCTACGTCACAGCCGATCACGTCTGAAAAGAGCTTGGTGTGTGGATGTGTGTGTGTGTGTGTGTGTGAAATACATCTGCTCTGCAACCGGGCAGAACACATCAAAACAGATCAAAACCTTTAGATTGGGATTTTAGAACTTTAAATCAATGCAAATTCTCAAATTTTAGATTTCTAATTCCTTCCCAATGCTGTGAACAGTGTTGCTAGGCAACTGGAAAATATGGACAGCTAGTTTTAAGCAACGGCGGCAGCAGGGGCGGCTACTGAGCTGTTCTGCGTGGATTTGACTCTCTGCCCACGAGTCTACTACGGTTTGACATATTTTCGAAAATGTGAGGTGTAGGCGAGTTAATTTCACGTGTTGAATTAGAATAATATTTACACTAGATAGTGATACTACTCCTTCAATGAATTCATAGCAATTTGCTCAAAGACACTTACAATTTAATCCCCGTTTCTGAATAGCTGTCATACTGTTTGCATAGCAAATCTAAGTCAACTGAAGCTAATGATTTCTTTAACCGTGACATACCTTTTTTTACAGACAAGCTAAAGGCTTAGTGACAGCATAAATGTGACAAAGCTGTCGTAAATATCAACATTTCTCTCAGATCTGTTGTTAAATTTCGAACAAAAGACTCACTGTAATTACACCGTAGTTAGCAGTACTTAGCAATAACTGGAAACCAAACGTTCATGGGCTCCATGAAGCTTCTAGTTTGAGAAACTTAAACAATATTGAGGAAAAAAAAAAGTTCACATCCTGAAAAGTAAATGCCACAAGAGTGGGTCGTTTATATGGAAACATGGAGGGTGTTTATCTCGCAAATCTGATCAACACATGACCCCATACTGTCAATCCCCCTGTTATCCATTCGGATGGAGGCTGCCGGAGTAGGCAGCATTTTTGGGTAGCATTTATAAGATAAATTTTGACTAAAGATTAGTCACCTACAAAAGCAACGTCTGATGACAAAGCAGAAATGCAACGCTTTAACAGCGCTGGAAATGTTACATCCACGAGGCATGGAGTGACCTAGAAACCATCCCTCGAGCAGGACCAGCCCTTTAGATAATGAAATGAGAGCAGGAAAGAAAGGAAGAAAAAAAAAACCCAGAGACTCATATAAATCATATGAATCGAAAGAAACACAGTGAATTATCGTACACAAGGTCTCTATGTGTGTACAGGTGTTTGTGTTTGTGTTTGTGTGTGTGTGTGGTCCTGCTGTAACCCATAAAAGCAGAGGAAGTCTTGCTGCGATGAATTTCCTCATTAAACAAACATCATGGCTGATAGAAAAGGACACTGACATGACTAACACACACACACACACATACACACACACATACACACACACATACTCTATGAGTCAGCTTATCCTTTTCCCAAAGAGAAGAACATTAAGGGAAGGATTTAGTAGCATGCAACATTAAACAGACTTTAGACACACACACACACACACACACACACAGAGTAGTTAACTGTAGTTGACTAGTACATGCTGTCCAATAATTCTATAACTGTATCACAGACAGTAAATATATGTATAAAACTAGATTATTTGTGGCTTCTGATAGCAAATCAGGATGTTTTTCCAAGGCGATCACGATGCATGATCCATGATCCACTGTGCGAGATATACTTAAAGAACTTTACGAAGCCAGTGATTCAATATGATACAATTTAGAGTTGTTTCACTGCCTCTTTTAAAGGAACTGACGGATACAGAGGCCACGCCTCCTCCCATGGGACTGACAAGCTAGCTACCGAACTAGCATGGATGAACTTTGCCAGCCACTGTAGATTCTGAGAGGCGGGGCTTTGTGTACAGGCGGGGTCAAAGAGTGAACAAGTCTTTCAAATGTTTTTGTGGGTCACTTTTGTCGTGAGTTTGCCCAGTACACCTTTAACACACTTAACAAATACAAAATGCACAGAATAACATCTTCTTCCTATAAGTAGCCTTTCGAGGAAAAAGCCATACATACACACACACACACAGGCCAGAACAAGATGGAAGCATAAATCTTGTTTCGAGCATTTCAAAACTTTCTCCTAATGAGAAACAGCTTCGATCAGCGCTTGTTACCTTTCTTTCCACAGACAATTCAAGCAGGTCTTTCTATAACCCTTACTGCAGAAAAGAAAAATCTCACTCTGCTGTCTCTGACTCCTGATTGGCTGACACCTCGGATTTGTGGCTTGTGGGTTGGAGACGTCAATCAGCAAGTCTTCATCTCCGTTGTGCTGTTCTGACAATCGAGAAGCTGTTTTTCCCGGTAACTAATATCGCATGTGTGTGCGTGTGTGTGTGTGTGTTTTGAGTGTTTACATGATGTTCTGTTGAACAGAGGCCCAGTTGGGTGTCTCAAAACACTTAAGTTTTATAGCTGATATATTCACAGCCATATATGGTTATACGATACTATAGGGTCCTGACACACAAACACACACGCACATATTTACCATGCTTCAGTCATGAGGAAACTTTACTGCGCAATTTCGTAGCATTAGAAGAACATTAGCAGAAGTGCAAGATAGAAGGAGGTGTGTTTGATCCATATTTCAGCCACTCCCATTCACAAAAACTCTCTCTCTCTCTCCGACACACACACACAGATTTTAGTCCTATTGTTCCTTGTTAACCCTTTAACTGCTAACCCACAACAAAGTTAAGAACATCAGTGAAGGAACAATCGCAATAAACTAAGGTCCTAATAACAATCACAGGTTAGGGCTCCATCCCAAAATCAGTCATTAAGGCCCAATTTTAGCATATTAGGGTCTCATGCCTAAAATAAATTAAAAACTAAAGTCTCAATCCAAAAATAAATTGTCCCATCCCAATAATTTAGGGCCTTGTCCCAATAAGCTGAAGTCTCATCCAAATATGTAAGCATAGCAGTTTTGTATTAGTTCCCCATCCCAATAAACATTAATAAAAATATAATTAATATAATAAATTGTGTCCCAATCCCAATAAGTTAGGCCCCTTTTTTCAATACATTATGGTGTCATTGAATTAAGATATGGCTACATCCTAAAAAGTTCCTATTAGGCCAAACAAGGTCCTGTCCCAATAAGCTAAGACTCTTTCCAAATAAATAAGAATACCTTCCCAATAAGCTAGGGTCTTATTTCAATACTGTAGGTCCTGTCCCAATATCCTACCCAATCCTAACTTATTTAAAGAGACCTTGTGTCCTAATATCAGTGTAAGAAATTTAGAACAAAACAAGGTCCAAGCAAGACTTTAATTCTCCCACAGCAGCTTTTAATAAAACACGCTATTTATCAGGAGTGATAGTCGCGTGAGCTGCTTGGCATCAAAAACAGGGCAAAAGATCTGGCAACCTTGTCAACAAAGGTCTTAATTTCTCTACATTTGGGATCAGGATGTAATCGGTTTCCTACTGAAATTCTTAAAGAACCCCAAGGTTTCAGTAGACTTCAGCCCATTGCTAGAGGCTTATATTCAAAATAATATCCATGGTGCTGGAGCACAATAAATACAGCTAGTTGTTGATCAATTTCAGCCTTTGAAGTAGTTTAGTTTTTGTTTGGTTTAAGTCTGTTGTCTGAGCTTAATCAAGAGCAGTGAGAGTGACCAGACAGGCAAACATGGGCAGGAAGGTTCACTGTGATTAGTTTAATTTAGGACCATGTACAGATTATAAAAAAAAAAAAAAATCTTTCTCACACACACATAGACAGTGGTTAAAAGGGGAAGGTGTGAGTTGCAGTGCAGCTGTTAAGTCTTTGACATGAGCTTTTCAACAGGGAAAAATGCTCCATCATTAATCCACTCACACATATCATCTATCATGACCATCGGATTCCTGTCCTGGTTGAGGTTAGCCACTGAGCTGATACTAGATCTGCATTCTTAATTTTGCAAGCATGGAGTTTATGATACTCTGGGAAAGTTTAGAATTGTAATGATGTTTAAAAAAAAAAAAAAACAGTTACACAAACACAGAAATGCATTGCGTAATTGCACCTGTATCAACTCAGCGTAGTTTAAAGGAAATCATTTCAGCTGCATTGTTCTTTCTGCCAAGTGTCACAGTCAAATGAGTTCTAGTTAAAATTAAAAGGAAAGAAAAAGTGTTCTGCTCCACCCACAAGGCTATAATAATAGTAATTACTGTAACTAATACCTCCATGGAAATCACATGAATGTGACTTGTTAAACAAGCCCATCCAGCTGTTCAGACAGTTTAACCTAATGCAGTTTATTAAATCAGACCCTGAGGATCTAGCCTACCTTATGATGACCCTGAGGACCTAGCCTACCTTATGATGACCCTGAGGATCTAGCCTGCCTTATGATGACCCTGAGGACCTAGCCTACCTTATGATGACCCTGAGGATCTAGCCTACCTTATGTTGACCCTGAGGACCTAGCCTACCTTATGATGACCCTGAGGATCTAGCCTACCTTATGTTGACCCTGAGAACCTAGCCTACCTTATGATGACCCTGAGGATCTAGCCTGCCTTATGTTGACCCTGAGGATCTAGCCTGCCTTATGTTGACCCTGAGGATCTAGCCTGCCTTATGTTGACCCTGAGGACCTAGCCTACCTTATGATGACCCTGAGGATCTAGCCTGCCTTATGTTGACCCTGAGGACCTAGCCTACCTTATGATTATGATGAATCAAGCCTGTGAACCAAGCCTGACGCCTAACAAACCCAGCCTAACCACTCTAGCCTGATAGCCTAATAGCACCAACTCCATGCACTCCAGAACCAACAAGTGTGGCCATGACCTCTGATCAAAATCCATAATCCATGACCCCCACACACACACACACGTACAAAATCCCTGACAAGGTGAATCACCTCTTTTTTAAACAATGGCCACGTTCTGAACAGGTTGCAGACACTTTCCACTGAATTACATGAAAAATAAGTGCTGGTGGTTGGGGGAAAAACGGCTAGTATGAACAAACCTAACACTACCTCTGAATATCTGAATATAAGCAGACAGCAACTAGCTGGAAGGATCAGGAAACCCTTTGTCTCCTTATTAAACACAGCTTAATGTCACATGAGGTGATGCCTGTTGCACACACACACACACACACACACACAAACACGCACAGTGTTTAAGGATTAGTGGCTCTGTGACAGTAGGAGGTACTTTCTGACTCACCCATAACACACACAGGTTCATACTATGCAGAAAGCAGTGATGTTTTACCAAGAAACAGGAGATTACGGGACAACAAAAGCCAGAACCAGAGAGATCGAGAAAGGCTGTTTCACCTGGTACAATCACCTGGTACACTGAATGAAACAGAGTGTAATAAGTGATTCATTCCTTCTGGGTCTGTTGACTAATAACCTCATTCACGGAGATAACAGATAACACAGTAACACTAAGGCTGTCCAAATCTCACCTTACAATTTACATACTGACATACATACACAACACGTGCAGCACTTGCACAATGTACACCAAACCCACACACAGATGCTTAGTCTCAGTAAACGTGTTGCCTTGACCTTAAGGTCGCCCACATCAGCACTTTTACACTGGGGGGAGAAACACACTGTAAGACAAACTATAGCCGAAGTTCAAGGGCATCATGAGGGGGGTACAGTTCATACACACACTGCACACACATGCACTGGGTTAGATAACATTTTCTGATTGGTTACGGTAGTATTGGGGGCAGGAACATAGTGTCTACAAGGATTGCACTAATGACAGCCTATCATCAGTCACAGATAAAACTCAAAATTTAGTGTAGTTTATACAGCTCAAAGTTGTCATTTAACTCAACTGTTAACACATCGTACCGAGATTTATAGCTGATATGAATTTAAACAGATTCTCGTCAGAGTAACACTGCAGTTAGCTGAAATGTTAGCCAAATGTTGCTGTCAGTTTTGTTTCCACGAGTCAAAATGAGAACTGTTGGCATTAAATGAAAGAAAAATGAGAACTGTCGGTGTTAAAGCAGCACTCTAGGTGTTAATTGAGTCCTCAGGCTGCTTTCACACTAGGTGTTTTTCCTCAGCCGACCTGCGCATGGTTTACATGTAAGCCAACGGGAAGCGAGTGCAAGGCGGGTGGATTGGACACTTCCAAAAATTTGAAAAAGTTCAACTTTTCAGAAAAGCTCAGACTGATGTCAAGCACTTGTTAGCACCTGACCAATCAGGCTGCAGCTCAGGGGACAGGCACAGATAAACTCACAGCTACTGACAATACAGACCTTTTGAAAACACACAACTGCTGACAAACACAACTACCGAAGTACTGAAAAAAAACAACAACTAATACAACACCTGAAAGCACAGAGAAACTGTCAACATACACCCACAGAAAATACACAACTACTGAAAGCAAACACAGACTGACACCCGGACAATGCATAGAAAGACTGACCCCTACACACCTAGTGAACTATTAACTAGACGTGTAGGTGCCAGTACTGAAAAACATACACAATAGTACACAAAAAAGTACTGACAATACCCAACTGGCAAGACACAGGTACTGAGAAACACACAACTTCTGAAAACAAATGCAGCCATACACATTTACAAAAAACACACAAGTACTGAAAACACAGCTAATACAGACACACTTACTGAAAATACACTGACTACTCACAAACACACAAATCCTGCCAGCACAACACCTACTAAAAAAACACATACTGAAAATACTAAAAATAGACTGAAAACACATCTGAAAATACAACTACTCCAAACACACAGATACTAAAACCATTGGTGATACTCAATTACTGAAAAACGCAAAATAACTGAGAAAGCACTGAAATCACACTAGTACTACTAATGACAAACTGTGTACAACTACTGGAAAACATAATTACTGAGAGCGCTATACTGTAAACACACAAATACTGACACCTTGCATCACCTAAAACACACATCTGAAAATACACCTACTGAAAAACACACATAATTACTGAGAGCACACACATACTGAAAACACACAACTACTGACATCTCTTATCACTCAAAACACACACCTAAAAATACAACTCCTGAAAACACACTACTAGCGAAAGACACACAATTATTGAGAACACACAGGTACTGAAAACACACAATTACTACTAGTGACAAACTGCGTCACCTAAAACATCTGGAAAAATACAAGTACTGAAAACACACAAGTACCGAACAATGAAAAGCAGACATAATTGCTGAAAAACACACCTACTGAAAATGCACACCAATTAAAAACACACAACTACTGAAAACACTCACTGGCTGACAGCAGAGTAAGGAACAGGAAAATACCCAGAGTGAGTTAATTTCTCTCTGTCACACACACACACACACACACACACACACACACAGCTCTGCTTTACCTTTCCCTGTTAGAGAGGAATCGCATTCCCGCAGTCTAACCTCACTTCAGCCGACATTTTTCTGCCAACACACAGCTGATCTGAAACAGGGACACACACACACACACACACCTCTGCTGCAAATGCAGCCCTGCTCTGAGAGGAGGAGACGATCGCAGAAACAGTGATCCTACTCTTTGCACAGAACGACGCTGCACCGGTCGCTACGGGGAAAGTAGGTCAGCGTGGGGAGCAACACTTAACAACATCAATACACACCACACACACACACAAACTCACACAGATCTGCAAAATACACTCGCACACACACATACAACTTAAATACACATGCACACATACACACACACACACACACACATTCATTCATTACCTGTATGTAAACTACATTCAGCACACTGGAGAAGCAGCACATCAAGACATGAAGACTGAGGAAAGCAGAGGAATATACACACACACGCACACACATACACAAATTAAGTCAAGGATGGAGAGAGGGGTTATACTGTGTGCAGTGTAACTGAAGGTTAAGCAGGGGCCCCACTACCTACACACACACACACATACACGCACACACACACACACATACACACACTGCCCCATATGCAGCACTCCCATAACCTCCACAAAAATCACACTATATATTTGCATCACACAGCACAGTCTGACACAATGCATACCAGAAACACACACACACAGAAGTATTGAAAACACACAACTACTAACAATGCACAGCTACTGAAAATACAAAACTAAAAACATGCAACTATAGGCAAAAACAACTACTGACAATACACAGCTACTGACAATGCACAAGTACTGAAAATACACAATTACTGACAACACACACCTACTGAAACTACTCTACTACTAAAACACACAACTACTGACAACACAAACCTACTGAAACTATACTACTGAAACACACACCTACTGAAACTACTGTACTACTAAAACACACATCTACTGACAACACACACCTACTGAAACTATACTACTGAAACACACACCTACTGAAACTACTCTACTGCCTAAACAAACAACTACTGAAACTACTCTACTACTAAAACACACAACTACTGACAACACACTGACAAATATACTGACAAATATACTGAATATACTGAAACACTCAACTACTGACAACACACACCTACTGAAACTACTCTACTACTGAAACACACAACTACTGAAACTACTCTACTACCAAAACACACAACCACAGACAACACACACCTACTGAAACTACTCCACTACTGAAACACACAACTACTGAAACTACTATACTACTGACAACACACACCTACTGAAACTACTCTACTACTGAAACACACAACTACTGAAACTACTCTACTACCAAAACACACAACCACAGACAACACACACCTACTGAAACTACTCCACTACTGAAACACACAACTACTGAAACTACTATACTACTGACAACACACACCTACTGAAACTACTCTACTAGTGAAACACACACCTACTGAAACTACTCTACTACCAAAACACACAACTACTGAAACTACTCTACTACCAAAACACACAACTACTGACAACACACACCTACTGAAACTGCTCTACTACTAAAACACACACATCTGCTTAAGACACACAAGTACTGAAAACACACCTACTGATATCACACACTCCCACTCGAGTGCTTGCTCTCAGCTGAAAAGGCTTTGAACACTTTCCTCTCGGTGACTCTGTGATTCGTGTGTTTTTGAGGATTAAAGCCAGAGAGCGAGGAAGTCGTAGCGGCCGTGTGATTAATCGCTGATCGTTTAAAAAGTACGCTGTAATTGTGATGAAGTGCTAAAAGCTTTGAGATGATTCATCTTTTCATTCTTAGATGGTGTGACAGTGTGAAGGGGAAGAAAAAGAAGCTTGCATCCGTCCGGTTGCCATGGCGAACGCTGCATCATGCGTCGTGATCCTGGCACATGGACACTGAGGCAGCGAGTGGAGTGTGTGTGTGTGTGTGTGTGTGTGTGGAGTTTATTCAGGTCAGCAAACACACTTTACCTCACAACTTGTCCTCTTTTCCACTGTCCCTCCTTTCTTTCATTCCTTCCTGTTTCACTTTTTCCATTTTATCTTCCCTTTTTCCACTTTCTTTTTTTTCCTTTCCTTCCTTTCTCTGCATCCATCATTCACCCATTAATTACTTTTTTCTCCTTTTCTTTCTTCCAGTTTTCTCTTTTTGTTCTCTACATTCCTCTTAAAATTTCCCCTTTTTGTCTTCGTTTTCTCCTTTTTTTTCTTTGTTACTCTTTCCTTACTTTCTATCTTCCTTCTTTTTTCCTTTCTTTCTTTACCGTTCTTTTCTTACAGTACCTTTCACTTTTTTTTATCATTTGTTTCAATTCTCTCTCTCCTATTCCTTTTTTCCTCTTTCAGTTTTTCTTTCTTCCTCATTCTTCCTTTCTTTTTCTCCATTTACTCTCTTCTCTCCTCTTTATTCCCTTTTCCTTACTTTCTCTTCCCTTCAACCCCTACCTTGCCGACATCTTTCCTTCCCTTGTCCCTTATTTCTTCTCCTCATCTTTTTTTTCCATCCCTGTCTTGCCGTTCTTCTTTCTCCTATTTCTTATTTCATTCCTTCTTTCTATCATCAATCCTTCTTCTTTCTACTTTTCCATCCTTTTTTCTTTTTTCCATTTCTTTCTTTCTTCTGCTTTATTTTTTCTCATCTTTTCCTCCTCACCCTTTCTCTTTCATTACTTTCTATCTTCTATCTTCAATACTTTCTATTCTTTTTCCATTTGTTTCTTCACTTTGCTTCTTTTCTTACCATCCTTCCTTTTTCATTCCTTCTTTCCTTTCTCTGATTTTCTCTTTTTTTGTTTTTTTTTTCTTCCTTCCCCTTTCTACTTTTCTTTCTGTCCTCCTTTGTTATTTTCCTTTATTTCCTTTTTTTATTTTTATTTTTTCACCTCTTTCTTTCTTTTCCTTCCTTCTTCTTTCTCCTATTGTTTTTAAATACAGATTTTAGTACGGACCAGAAACGCCGGATTGGTGGTAGATCGGATTTTATTTCCAGATCTGATCCGGTGGCAGATTTTATTCTGTGAACGGCATGTGTGACGTCGACCTGCACACCACGGCTCGTGCACGTGAACAGAGGAGACGTGACGTCTGCGATGTTTCGCACAATCAGGAGTTCGCAGCACGTCGCCGTGGTAACGAGAAGAACATCGGGTCACGACTCCGGATCAGCTGATTCTCTGCTGACGGGGATATCAATGGAAAACGTAACGGGTGGGATCGGGACGTGTGCACTTCCTTCTGCGTTCACTTCCTCACGCTTTCCTTCCTTCCACTTTCTCGTTCTTTATTTTCTTTCCTCTTCTCGTTCTTTATTTCCTTATCTCCTATTTTCTTCCTTCCTTTTTGTGTCTCGTGCACTGAATCTCTGACTCTGACACTCGTGTTCGCTTCACATCAGAGCTGGCCGACTGTGCCGCTGTGTGCACACGCGCACACGTGCACACGCGCACACACACACACACACGCACACATGCACACACACACACTGCACACCGCTGAATGTGGGTCAGTAGAACAGCAGAGAGAAAGAGAGAGAGAGAGAGAGAGAGAGAGAGAGACTGTGGGAGAAGTGTTGCACTCAGCCACACTCAGCTCAGATTTTTTGCTCTCACATCACAAAAACACTGTTTAGTGTCAAAAATGCACAACAACAGGAGCATATTTATTTACAACAATCAGAAAACGTTGTGTCTCTGCACTGTTGTGATGAACCGAGCTGCTCTTTGAAAGTCTTTCTGCATTCTAGCAGTTTCTCCAACTGAATAACTGAAACCTCACACCATGTGCCATCAGTAAAGATGTCTAATAGCGAGTGTTTTTCCTCCCACTCCGTTGTTTTCTTTCCTAGTCTGAGACACACGCCAGCAGATGATCAGAACGCTAAACCTGGTATCTTTTTACGGATGTGAAGAGACAGAGGCACTTTTTTTAAAAATGATAATTAATCAAATCACATTTGCATTCATTCAGGCTGATCTGTGAGTCATGTAAATCACTTCTGAATGGCGTGTGTGTGTGTGTGTGACACCCTACAATTGCACTACTTAGGAAAAGCAACAGGTGATTATTCACTTCCTGTGCCAGTGCATGACTGAGTTACAGTTCTGGCGGCGGCGCTAAGAAACAGTCTGAATAAAGATTTTTCTCAAAGGCAAACCGAAATGAATTTATTCTTCGTTTTATGTAGATTTAGGTGGGAAAAAAAAAAGAGCTATGCATGGATTACAAAAAAACGAGCTGGCTAGCTAATGATACCACAGGGATACAGCTGTAATATAGACATACTCGTATAATCCCTGATGTGGTAAAGGAGGTGTTCATGGAAGGAGTCTCCAGTGTCAGCGCTTTGTAACACTCAGAGGTAAAGCTAGAACGTAAGTGAGAACAGGAACTAATATTAAATATAACCTTTAAACAGATAACAAAACATTTCCTGCCGATCATAAACAATTAACGTCCTCGTCCTCCACATGAAACAATCGCACAGGAAGAAGGTGTGTGTGGGTGTGTGTGTGGGTGTGTGTGGGTGTGTGTGTGGGTGTGTGTGTGGGTGTGTGTGGGTGTGTTAAGCAGAGGTGGAAAAATACTTGAGTGTCTGTACTGTACTTTTACTCAATTATTATCAGAAATGAATACTTTCCCAAATACATTTAAAAGATGGGGGGAAAAAACATACTTTTTAACTCCTTACATTTTTATTTCAGGCCGTCAAAGTACTCGTTAAAAAATCGCATTATTATTATTGGTAAATATGCTAGCTAGTTTAAACGTTCGCTAACCAGCAAGCCGAAATTTGTCCGCAAACAAATGAAAAAAAAACAAATGCTTGTGTGTGAGATCAGATAACAATATTTATTACTCTTGAGCTCCCAAGTGGAGCAAAAGAAAAGCATTCGTCTTATCGAAGGGAGCAAAACTGGCTGTGCTTTGTGAGTGGGAGGGGCATACTCACTCTCCCCTGTCAATCAAAGAGACACTAGCCAATCATGTGCACGTCTGAGCTCATGTATGTAGAAGAGGGTAGATAGCGTTTTTGTGTGTTAGTCTTAAACCTCCTCGACTGGTAGCTGTCGTATGAAAGGGAAACGCTAACAGGTGGGCGGGACTAAATTAGAGAGAAAATGTGGGGAAAAATCCTCCCCAAAAATGTACTTTTACTCTTTAAAACGTAGGAACTCTTTCACCTTCACCCATACTTCTACTTTTACCGAACATTTACTCTGTATTATTCCACCCTGACGATAAGCATTCGGAGACTTCAGCATTCTGAGAACAACACACTAAAAGAAAACCAGTGACTGCTAACAAACTCGTGCTAACTTAACATCTTAGCTGCTAGAGACATTATGCTGATCCACCTGATGCTGTGATGTAAAACTTCTGACGCAGACAGATCGAAACGATACTCACAAGCTTCAGCTGCCGATCTATTCAAGCCGTCCTGGAGGAAATCCGTGAGAATGTAGCAGCGTCCGAGCAAGACGTCTTTCCTCGCTCGAGATCTGTGTAGGAAAGTGAGATGGACTTCATTAGCTTAGTCTCGCTAGTACGCTTATGGTTTTGTTTACTCGCGCTCCTCTGACTTCTTGTCACATTTCGGCTGTTAATTAATAACCAATTACAGCTCGCTGCTTCCTCCAGATGCCGTGGGGAAAACAAACACTGTCCAACAAAGTCCAGGCCAGCTATCGGCTACAGCAAGCACGCTAATCTCAAAACATCTGTCTGTATTATCATTGTGCTGATGTTGAAGTCTCTTCGGTTTTAGAACAGAGCACTCACGGCCAGAGGACACACACGGAAGGAAGGAATCTCCCACATACGAGAAAAATAAAACACTCCACCGCCATTCAGTTTATCACCTCATTTACGAGGAACACAATCTGCCTTTGAATTGCCTCTTGATTAGATTAGACGAGGAAGCAAAGCGCGGATCGTGTTTCACTATTCACTACACAGAGGTGAACAGCGAGGTCATGTTTTTCAGAAGGTTGTTATTTTCCTACGTTTCCTACGACTTTTTTTTAAAATTCTGATCCAACTTTAGCCTGACGTGTTCAACATGAAACATGAATTGAGAAGTAAGTTCTCCGTGGTACCGTTTGTTCCCCAAAGTACAAACAATGCAAATGTAAAATACTCTCTCACATGTAACGGTGGTCCTTAAGGTCCGATTATGTTTTAAAGATACTTTTTTTTGCATGGACATCATCCTCGTTCATGACATCACAGAGGAACTGAGCTTCCACCATCTTGTTTATGACATCCTATATGACATCACAGAAAAGTTAAAGTTCCATGACCTATTCTGTGGCATCACACAGGCATTGAGGTTCCACCATCTCATCTATGATATCACAAAGGAACTGAGGTTCCACCGTCTCTTCTGTGTGTGTGTGTGTGTGTGTGTGTGTGTGTGAGAGAGAGAGAGAGAGAGGACAGTATGTTTCTCTCTTACAAGTGTAATTATCTGA
>CM075029.1:16182508-16185008 GCA_037576675.1 Pangasius sanitwongsei | reverse complement strand
CCCCCCCCCCAAAAAAAAAAAAAACGCAGCTTGTCATGTTACAGAAAAAACGCAAAAAGCGTAAAAACTCGGAAAACTTAAAGTTACAAAGCGCTGACACTGGAGACTCCTTCCAGAAATGTTAACTCAACACATTTCTCCTTACAGAAAACTTCACAACAATAATACACACTATACACGTTTTTTTTTTTTTTTTAATCTAAAAGTCTGCTGCTATAGAAACACTTCAAAAAAAACACTTCCATTATATTATAAGCGTATTAAGCAAAGACAGATGTGGAAGTTCTGACACAGTGTTTCAGTGCACTTTGTTTCCTTCCAGCTCGTCCCAGAGATTTGTCTGGATCGTAGTTTGTGACACGTTTTCAGATAAAATGAACTGTTTCTTTCCTGCTTCGTCTTCCGTCCTCTTAAAAAAAAAAAAAAAAAATCCGCTGCCTGGGTTAATGAACGTTCTTGATCTCAAAAAACATGTCGCTTTTAATTATTATTATTATTACTAATTACTCGTCTCTACCCAAAATTGAGTTCTCCTGCATGTTGTTGCAGATCTGTTCCTGAGAATCAGCCACAGCTCTTAAAGCGCCAGCGCACCTTTAGGCACGTTTAGCCACAAGAAGCAGGCTTAAGTTCATTTCTGCATGGCTGGTCACGCTGCCTGGCCTGTCTGCAATGGCCCAGTAACCCAGATTCAGGGAAGCTTCGTAACAGAGGCCTTACCTAACACACACACACACACACGCAGTTCATGAATTTAGTGAAATCAGCTGTTCTTTCTGCGTTCCTTTAAAGTCATGGCCAAACAGGTCACATGATGTTTGGTCACTATGATGTCTTTTTTTTTTTTTGTATTTAAACATCTGGTTTAAGCCGAACACAAACTGAGAAACAGGCAACGAGACGAGATGATGAAAGAGCAGCAGCTCATGTGTGTTAATATTAATGTGTTAACTATTCTTAGAACTGTGTGAATTTTCTTTAGTCTGTAATAGATTTTAATTTTTAAAAGAAAAAAATCCTGGTGCATCATTAGCGAAAGCATGATATGCTCAATGTTCAAGCAGTTAAAGTCATGAGAACATCTGGGAAAGGTAAAAAAAAAAGGCTAGCTAATAATTATTTATTACAATTTAGCTAGCTAGTAAGTAGCTGTTACGTGTTTTATAAGGATAATGTAAAGCTACAATGTCAGTGCAAATGACAACATCAAGAATATCAACATTTTGATCGCACGTGTTGGTAAATCATTACGACAAAACTACGTACAATTAAAATTACACTTAGCATCAAGCACTAAATCAAATTCTACTGATTCCGTCAAAGTGAGAAACGTCAACATTGTGGAAAAACTCGTCAACTTTGAAGTGCTCACGCGGAACTTTTTCAACAACACAGTGACCACATGAATGCAGCAAATGATTCGAGAAGAAAAAAATATTTTTCGTGTCATAAACGTAGCTCTTTGTTATGTTCCCATCCAATCAGAGTGCAGTTCACTCCCCAACTGAAACCACGACCAAGCAGGAAACGAAATCAGGAAATGAAGACTGCAGCTCAGTTTCTAAAAGGGTTTACTAGAAGGTTTTGTAGTTTGAAATTGTTGATTGTTGATTAGTTTTCTCTAACAGTAGTGCATCTGCAATACGTTATCGTTTCTATAGTAACGGCTCCTTCACAGGGACTTGTATGGCGGACGCTCCACTAATAATAAACGGATTAAAAATGCTTGTAGTCGTTGCCATGGCGAAGTTTTCTGTAAGGAGGCGTTTATTTGACATTTAGGGAAGGAGTCTTCATTTTCAGCACTCACAGTCAGGCCAGAGAGTTTACGCTTTGCAGTTTCTCTGTAACATGACAAGCTTTATTTATTTGCATCTTAAAAAACTGCTATAGATGCTAAAACATATCAGAGAACAGGAACTAGCAGTAACGCTGACATTCCACGATGTTAACTGTAACTCTAAATGGATAAAAAGTATAATGTTCATTAATAATGGCAAACAGCATGTTCTAAGACAGTGGCTGTCAGATTTTTTTGTAGCGAGGGACCCCTCCAACCCTTCAACACCCCTCAGTGTGGATTTATTTCATGACCATTTCGATTTTTTTGAAGCCATAAAGAACACATTAGGTCTGAGTTGACTTTGGTGCTTGGACCCCTAAATACATACAGTATATTAATCCTTTGATAATGTAGGTTTGATTTCCACCACTGTAAAATAAATAAATAAATAAATAAATAAATCACAGACCCCGTTGCTACGCGTCACGGGCCCCTGGGGTTCCACGGACCCCACTTTGAGAACCTAAGTGTTCTAAGCGACTCCTAGAAAGCTACTTATACCCCAGGATGTAGTCTGCATTTAGATCAGTGACATAAGATGGTTGTTAGCATTTCGTTCATGTTAAGCGGTTATCCGAGTTAAATGTGTTATGTATGGCATGACCCCGCCCCCCAGCACGCGCTCGGCGTGGAATCAGGGGCATGACGTCACAGCAG
>CM075029.1:16157978-16179908 GCA_037576675.1 Pangasius sanitwongsei | reverse complement strand
CACCCTAAAATAAAACACATTTTTTTTTTAATTAAAAACAAAACATACCAAAAAAAAAAACTTTTTTTTTTTTTTAACACTTAAAAAAAAAAAAAAAAAAAAAAAAAAAAAAAAAAAATTAGTTATTCTAAATTTTAATACTAATGCTATTCCATTTATTAAACCTTTTTTTCTTCTTCTGCGTTTCTTTCTGATTCTAATTCCTGAATCGGATTTCTTTATCAGCTGTCAATTCAGACACTGATTCAGATTCTAATTCATATTCATATTTGCCATTTTGATTCAGACAGCAACTAGATTCCCGTTTGCTGATTCAGACCTGATTGAGATTCCAGTTCTTGTTCTGATACAGATTCAGATTCTCACCCAGATTCTGACGCTGATTCCCATTCAGTTCTGATTCAGATTCAGATTCTAGTTCATATTCTGGTTCCAGTTTTAGGTAAAATTCAGATACAAATTCTGCTTCTGAGTCAAATTCAGATTCTAATATATATGCTGAAAACAATTCCAAGTCTGATTCAGCTTCACATTCAGATTCCACTTCATAGTCTTATTTGCATTTTGTTTCTGATTTGGATGCCAATTCAGATTTTAGTTTTCTCATTCAGTCCGATTCAGATTCCCATTCTTGTTCTGAAACAGATTCAGATCCTCACTCAAATTCTAATCTTTATACCCATTCAGTTTCTGATTCAGGTTCAGATTCATGTTCTGATGTTAATTCTGGTTACAAATCAAATTTCTGATTCTGAATCAGATTCAGATTCTGGTTTCCTGATTCAGCCTGATTCAAATTCTTATTCAGATTCTGATCTTTCTACCCATTCAGATTAGGACTAGATTCTGATTCTTTTTTCAGAATTCCATTCAGGTTCAGATTCTTGTTCATATTCTATTTTATATGTTGAACACCATTACAATTCTGATTCAGCTCGCAATTCAGATTTAAATTCACATTCTTATCTGCCATCTCGATTATGATTCAGATACCAACACACATTCTGGTTTACCATTTCAGCCTGATTCCAATTCCAATTTTTACTCAGATTCTGATTTTTCTACCGATTCAGATTACGAGTCAGATTCGGATTACGAGTCAGGCTTCAATCCATATTCCAACTCAGATTCAGTTTTAGTTTCTGATTCAGCTTCCAATTCATATTCTTATCTGCAGTTTTGATTCTGGTTTCAGACTCCGGTTTCCAGGTTCACTTTCCAGTTCTTGTTCTGATGACCTACACCTCAGGTATGTGTGTTAATAATATTTAGTGTTTTTTTTGTGTGTGTGTGTGTGTGTTGTTTGTGGTGTGTACCAATGTGTGTGCAGTGTGTATAGCTGTTGTAAAGCAGTCAAACCTCCTTCCCCATAATGAACTCTCCAACTGTTTTACACAAACTGGAAACTGTTTGTGTGTTGTGTTTCTGTAAGCGGAGGATGTTATGTAGGCTTTGTGTGTGTGTGTGTGTGTGTGGTCCTGATCTCTCCATGGTAATGTCTTATTTTGGGCTGCAGTGACAGAAGCACATAAAACAGAGGAAATGAGAGTAAAGATGCATTACACAACGTCCACTTATGTCACTTGTGTGTGTGTGTGTGTGTGTGTGTGTTGGGGTGAGTCACACAAAGGAAAAGAAGATTTAAGCTCTTTCAGGACCACACCTTAATGTTTGGCACTTATACATGAATGGACACACACACACACACACACACATACACACACACATATTACACAACAAATGCCTGCACAGTGAAAAAGCAAGAAAGCTAAAATGTGCTTAATAACAGTTTTTACGAATGTTTCTGCAGTTTTTAGCTTTTTCTGTCGCCGTATTTCTGACTGAAGAGAAAGAGTTTTGTGAGGATTTTTTTTTTTAAGTTTGTTTAATTACATGCAGCGTGAATCAGATAAAACAGCGATGATCCCGATTTCAATGCTGCACATTCTGAGATGCTTTTCTGCTCAGCACGGTTGCACAGAGTGGTTATTTGAGTTTGAGCCTTCCTGTCAGCTCTCTCCCATCAGCAAGGCGTCTCCACCCGCACTACTGCGGCTCGATGGATGGATTTTGGCGTGATGTGGACATTAACTGAAGCTCTTGACCTCTATCTGTGTGATTGTATGCACTGTCCTGCTCACACATGATTGGCTGATTGGATTGATTGACTGGCATGAAAGAGCAGGGAGGCAGGTGTTCCTATTATAGAGGATGTTACGTCCTGCAATTGCTCACGTGGACTCGTGACATCATGCGAACAATCCGTGATGAATTCTTCATGTGAGAAAATCGCATATGAAAAAAAACGTAAAAGGTGAAGCGTCTAAAAACCACAAACTCCACACGAGATTCGCCCACATATAAAGTTGCTTTAAGGGGAGCTGAACTCTGCCCTTGTTCTTTAATCCAAGTCTGTTTGAGACACAGGAGGAATCCCGAGTGTGTGTGTGTGTGTGTGTGTGTGTGTGTGTGCTGTAGACAGTGAGGTGATGTGGAGGGAATGCAGTCACCCGCAGGAGAGGACGGGACGCCGCGGACACGCCGGAATTCCGACCCTCAGACGTGCGCTCAGAATTTCCGCACCGACGAGTGTTTCTTTTTTTCCCTCTCTCCTCCGTTTCCATCAGCATTCCTTCTCTCTGTTCTTCTGCATGTTCTCTGACTCCCAAGATACCTTATCTCCAGTACGTAAAATTTCAAAATAAATATGTAATATTTTGATAATTAAATTGTTAGGACTGCTAAGACAAAAAAAAAAAAATTCAGATACAAACGATTTTGAAACAGTTTCTATCACAGCTTTAATTTTTTTTTTTCTTTAAATGCACAATGTTTAAATTAAATACACATTAAAAAATTGGAGACTTGATTTCCTTGAGGACAAACACACACACACAAAAAAAAAAAAAAATTCTTTCGAAAAATCGGTCAGCGCGTGTGCAAAGGAAATCGTTTTCCGTTTTCACACAAAGCAAAGGACATGGGGTAATGTTCTTCGTTTTCTTTATGAAAAAAAATGCACACTTGTTAATTTTCTGTATTCATGAAAAAAAAAAAAAAACAATTTCTGAAAGAAAGGGACGTGATGTATTGTTATCTTGGGTGTAACTTACTATTGCGTTAATTCTAGTTTTCTTAAAGAAAAAGAATCTTGCGAAAGTGGAAAATTATCACGTGTGCACTTTTTTTAGAATGTCATTTTTATTTATTTATTTTTTTTGCAAACGTCCCATCAGGAGCTCTGTAAGCATCATGTAAAGATCGGTTATTAGTTTAACAGTAATAATCACAATAATAGTGTGGATCACATGATAACGATGACGTGAAAACTGAACTCGCTGCACAGAAGGAGGAGAAAAAGCCGAACCTCGACACATGAAACGGATTTTAATGAGCTCGGAGCTGATGAAGCATTCGGTCGACGCTTTTAAGAGCATTACGGACAATAACGTTTTGTTTCCGGGCCACATAAACCTGTGTGTGTGTGTGTGTGTGTGTGATGCTACGCTGTTAGATGTGTTACATGTGCGGGGTTTGTACACTTTACAGAAACACTACCACTATCTTGCACGGTCTAGTTTTAATCAACGACTTCACTCTGAACAACATTCTAGCACTTTTTAGAACCGAATTATAGCGTTTAATGTCCCGTGTATAAACAGGACAAGCTGTACTGAGATACCAAAAACTGTCATACTGGATTTTTTTTTTTTGGGGGGATTTTTCGTTCCACAAGGTTCCTGAACTACACTCGTCCAAGTTTCGAAGCGTTAAAGGATTCTTCGGTTGTTCCTCTGGGGAAAGCTTTAAAAGGTTCTACGCGGAACTGTACAACACAGCGGGTTCTTACCGGAGCTCGTAATTATCCAAAGGAGCTTTAACCTTCTAAAGAACCCATTTCCTAAGTGCATGGAGAAGCTGGTATTAACTGCTCACTGCTGGGTTTTTAATCTCTAGAACCTATTAGGAAAAAAATGGTTCTTTAAGGGTTCACTGGAAATTAAAGGTTCTCTTAGGCTCTAAAAAGGTTCTACTTTGAGTTCTTTATGATAAAGAAACAGTGGTGTACAATTTTACACAGAACCCTAAAGCTTTCCTCAGAAGAACCCTTAAACCTTCTACAACACATTATACACACTCCTCAGGCTTCATTGTGACCTCTGACCTTGTAGGTACACACATACGGTACGTGCGTTTTCACTGCATCAGGAGTCTCGTGTGTGTGTGTGTGTGTGTCTCTCTCTCTCTCTCTCTCTGTCTCTCTTTTTCTTTCATTTTTTAACAGAATCAAAAACCTGGTTTCTCTCTCTCGCTCTCTCTCTCTCTCTCTACCTCTCCTAATCCTTTTTCCTCTCCCTCAGTCCTGCTTTCCTTCCCTCGTCTGCCGCGATCCCTCGTTCCAGGCCACGTAAACAAACAGCGCCAGGACCACGTGCACGGCCACCACGGCCAAGATGGCGGCGTAGAAGTAGCTGTCGTTGCTGGAGTAACCCAGAGACCCTGAGAACAAAAGAGAGAAAGAGAAAGAGAGAGAGATTTGATTTTTAACAAAACTTTATTAAAACCATTTTTCTTCCATACAAGTTCTTTGCATTATTCTCACTTCTTTATCCAAATCCATTTACAAAAGTTACCTCTCCATAATTTAGAGACAGAGAGAGAGAGAGAGAGAGAGAGAGAGAGTCAGGGAAAGGATTACATCACAGTGTTATTGTAATGCAATCGTTCTTATGTTACTGTTTCTATAGTAACAGCTTCACAAATAATAAATGGATTTTTTTTAAAAATGTGAAGTTTTCAGGAAGGAGAAATGTTTTTATGTAACATTTATGGAAGGAGTCTCCAGTGTCAGCACGTTGTAACAGTCAGAATTAAAGCTGTAACTTTTCCAACATCTTCATGACGGAGGAGTTTTCATCTGAACATGGTGTGAGCGCAAACAAACCTTCGAACAAATATTTTTTGGAAGCAAAGTAGAGTCCGATGGGCAGAGTGATCATCAGGATGGTGAAAAACAGCAAAGTCTTCAGTACCGCTAATAATGATCCATCATTCCTGTTGGAGAGAGAGAGAGAGAGCGAGAGAGAGAGAGAGAAACAAAAAAAGATGCAGAGAATGAAAGAAACATCATCATCATTTCAGCTACTCGTCAGGTTTCTGATGTAACAACATTCAAATGACAAGATAAACAATCTGATCGTGTAAAACGTTCATCCATATCTGGCCAAAAAAAAAAAAAAAAAGAAAAAAAAAAAGGTCAGATTAATTCATTTGATTTATTTTGATTAATCAGATTTTTGTGCTGGATGTCATGTTAATTTCTAAAGCCATAAGTTTAGCGGCAGAGTCTCAGAATGTGATCGAGAGAGTAAAATCTTTTTTTTTTTTTTTTTTTTAAACATAAAGATATATTAAATATGAATAAATATGAAAAACTTGTGTACTAGGTGCTGGGGAAAAGTATCTTACAGCTGGTTATTAAGTAAATTTAGATTACAGACACAGCTTAAGGCACAATTCAGACTGTATATTAAAAAAAATCTTCAATTATAGAATGTGCTCCTTTCCAAAAGGCTCATGCAACTGACTTTTAAACCATAAACTCATTTAACTGACTGATTTTTGTAGTAATTCATTAAACGCACGTGCATTAAATGCAGTGCAGTTCCTCTATTGAATCTCCCAGTCCAATAAACCCCTCTTCCTCTTCTATACAGTTCCTCTGAATACAATATATTTTCTCTGAAAGGACTAGAAACGTTTATGTTATTCATATGAAATGTCTAATTAGTGTTTATCCCTATAATAAGCCGCTGGTTATTTCAGTGAGCTGCTGCTAACATGCTAAGCTAGTATTCATTAAAGTGTGATTAATTTACCCTCTGCTGTCTGTCACAGGGCCAGACCTCGAGCTGAGATGCGCCTGGTCGTAGCTCTGCATCTTCGCTTTGCTAAAGAATTATTATTTTTTTTTAAAAAAAACACCGTAATTAATTTAATGCGTAAACAAACGCAATTCTGCGCTATGGCATTCTAATGAAACGAGAGAAGATTTACTTCCGGATGTGGTCACGTGACGCTGAAGTCACGTGTAGGTGCTATTATTATAATCTACCACTAGGGGGAGACAGAGGCTACGTGAAAGAATTAAAGAAAGAAAGAAAGAAAAGGCAAAGATAGAGAAAGAAAGAAAGAAAGAAAGGATAAATAAATGAAAGAAAGAAAGAATAAATCAAAGAAAGAAAGAAAGAAAGACAAAGATGGGGAAAGAAAGAATAAGTCAGAGAAAGAAAGAAAGAAAGAAAGAAAGAAGGATGAAACACAAAGGTGAAAAACGAAAGAATACAATTTCTAAAAAGAATACGATACAATTTCTGTTGCTAAGGTAACGATACGATATTTGACGATATCACTGAATCGATGCAATTTGATTCAGTAGCTTCTGATCGATGCGTAACTGATGTAGAGAAAGTATCAGAATCACTTTGCTTACCTATTAAATCATTTACACATTACTTTAAAAATGTGGATCATTTTTTAACACACCAGCTGTTTGTCCTTTTTGATAATAATTGTTAATTTATGATTAATTTAAGGCAGAGCGATGCAACTGGAAAAAGACGTAGGTATAAAGTTTAATGTTCAGCACTGGTGCATGCAACGAAACACACTCATTTGGGTTAAAAATACAATTTCATACATGAGTTTAATAATAAAAAATAACATTTCAACATAAAATAAGCATGTAAATACAAAAACATTATTGAAACATTGATAATGATGAACAAAACCTTCGTGAACTTTCATAAAGAGAGCAAAGTTGATGGAGTTGATATTATAAAACTGACCAACAGCATTATAGAGATAACACTGATCATGAGTTATCAGTTTATAATCCTAAAGAATCTGGCTAGTTTTACGTTTTCCTCGTAAGAACAACAGTCGGTTTGTCTTGAGAGAATCAGTCTTCGACCTCTTTATTTACTGAGTAAAGCCGTGAGATACTTTGGAAAAGTCTGAACAACACCCTCATTTCCTAATATTTTTTTATCCCGATCTGATAATCAAAACTTCCCCTGAAGCCAGAAGATCAAAACTGAACTCCATCTCTCGAATGTGGCCTGAGGAACAGCAGCCTCACATGACCCAAACTAGCACAACTGCTAGTGTTAGCGTCAGACAGTGAGAGAGCTGAGTATTCAAAAGATATGTTTAAATGTCACAATACGTTAGGAAATTGGCTTTAAAAAAATTAACAGTCGTTTCCCAACATTTACTTGATCACTAACTAGCTACCAAATGCTGTGCCATTTGACTGAAGCTAACTAGCAGACAGACCTAACAAAATTTAGCATACAGCTCAAAGGTAAGAAGAGGCACTGGTTGGAAAAAGAAGAAGAATAAATTGTGGAGTGTTTTCACCCTCAAGGACTGAGGTTTGAGAAACATGGAACACTGAAGATGTTCCATGCAGAAGATAAGAAAAAGATAAGGACCAGATTGTAGCTAATTTGGGTTTCTTATTTTATTGCTTTTATGGACTAAGGTGTTGCATCAGGATCTACTGGAGAACACGGTTCATGCAGAATACAGGATCTGCTGTACTATATGAAACTTTTTAGTTGTCTAAGTCATTTATGTGATGTAGACACTAGCATGTCTGATCATATGCTAGTTTTTTGGTTGCTTGGATTGAAATTGTAAACCTGCACTCTCCAGTCAGAGTCTTTAGAGACACCTGGGTCTTTGGTCTTACTTCAAGCGGTTGTCAGTCTCACCCGTTTTGCATATTGTTGTGCAGGTAAGCTCTTCTCCTCACTTAGCAGCACCCACAAAGATAAACATCCACCAAAATCTTTACCCATTTTCATACACATGTGCAGTCAAGCCCTTCCTTTTATTAACATTTAGGCTACCCCCTTACAGGCAAGACTCCACCAGTTTGGTGTTGCTGCTGGTAGCTAGTGTGTTTATAGACCACGGTGCTGCATTGGAAGCTGTTGAAGGACAAAGCTCAGAAAGAAGCGCTAGTTTGTACACTGCTTACGATTGGTCTGAGTAGCTCTTTGGTTGCTTTGATTGGAAATGTCAACCTGTAGTCTCCATTTGCAGTCTTTACTTCAAGCGCTTGCCAAAGGACCACCAAATTCCCACCCATTTTGCATACCGTTGTGCAGTTAAGCCACTCCACTCACTTATATTTAGCACCATCTCAAAATGTGAGCATCCAGCAGGTTGATACTGGAACAGGTGATTGCATAGATGGAGATGTAAACTTGAAGTCTATAGTTTTTAGAGACACCTGTGTCTGTCGTCTTTAAACGTCCACCAAATTCTTGCTAATAACAATTTCACCCATTTTCATACAAGGTATTCATACAGTTAAGCTCCACCTCCTCAGAGGTGAGCCTCCACCAGGATGTTGTTGGTCACAGCAGGGGACTGCTTGCTTCTAAAGGCCTCAGTGTTGCATCGGGAGTTATCAGGGAACAGAGCTCGGGGTGTGCAAAGTGAGAGGAGGATCTGCTTGTACTCGCGGCGGAAGTTCTGGTTAAGGAGGCCATAGATGGCAGCGTTTAGGCAGCTGTTGAAGTACGCCAGGAAGTAGCTGGCCACAAAGAGCCACTCGGGTACCTTAGGCGCCACGTTGACTGGGTCCAGCGCCACAGCCAGGCCAATGAAGTTCAGCGGCGCCCAGCACACAGCGAAAAGCACAAACACCACAAACATGGTTAGAAAGTGGCGCAGGTCAGCGGCCCGTGCCCAGGGTCTGGGCCGCACACGACCTTTGACCCTGATCACCAGCATCCAGATACGCAGGTAACAGAAGGACACGATGGCTAGTGGGATCAGGAAGTGGACCAGGACCACGCACGCCGTGTATGAAGAGCTGACGGTCTGCGTAAACGTGCAGGAGAAGACCCGGTGGTCGTAGGTCAGCGAACCGAGCAGGAAGTTGGGCAGCGTCGCGACGGCACTCAGGAGCCACGTAAGACTCACACACAGACAAGTGTTGCGACGCGTGTAGTAGCGCTCGTAGTGCAGCGTGTTGCAGATGTAGCAGTAGCGATTGATGGCAATGGCTGTGATGTTGAAGATGGAGCCGATGACACCAAGGCCCAGAACGAAGCCGCTCAGCTGGCACTGTACTGCGTCCAGGGTCCAACCACCGTGGAAGATGGCCAGCAGGGCCAGGGGGTACGGGTACAGCGCCACCACCAGGTCAGCCACAGAAAGGCTCACCACAAAGATATTACCTGACATAAAATAAGGAGAAAAACAAACATTAAAGTTGAGGCTGGTATATTTAATGTAGAACTGTTCAATGTTGTCAAAGCATTCAAGCAGTAAAAAGGAAATAAAGGAGAAATCTCAATTTCTTTTCCTCTTTGTCCATCATTGGTGATGAATCAAGACACTTTGGGGAATGTTTTCTTGTAATATAAGATATATTAATTAATAATAGCTAATCAATTCCACTTCACTCGGGCGAATGTTAGTTGAAGTGTTCTTCAAGTGTTCTGTAGAACAACCAAGGGTTTCTGTTTCACAGAAAGATCTAAAGAACCCTTAACTATCCAAAGAACCTTTGACAGATCCCCTGGTTACTAAGGATGAATGAATAAATGGTTTCATGTGAATTTTTGTAAACCATTTTATAAAATATTTAAATAGTACCTAAAAAGATTAGGATTTTGGTAATAACCCTGATAATCCAATAATAACCCCTGTCTTCTCCATGACCTTGTGGCCAGCAGCTTCCTGATCAGATGTCATTATTTAGAAAAAGCATGTTGTTGTTTTTTTTTTGGTGGGCCGCAGGGTTCTGAATTGACGTATGCATAAGAATGAGTGTTGTTGTTTCTCTTTCACTGCTCCAGGGGAGCAAAGGATGGGGATGATCGATGAGAAAACAGAGTCGGCTTTATTGCCCAATTATCACGCCCTCAATCTCAATGAGAAGCACTAAGACAAGGCCAAGAGAGAACAAGAGACAGAGAGAGACACACAGAGGAGGACAGAAAGGTTTGGTGTAAGATTTGATGTAGTCTGTGAGCTCTTGAGTGTATCAGTTGTTCTCTTCAGTGAATGCTGCTTTCAGATAGCCTTCCTGTAACATCGTACCTGTTGGGAAAAGTAAAGGTACAAAGGAACAAACACACCGCTGTCCTCCTCACTAGCCTCAGGAAATCCCACAGTGCACAAGCACACTGAGGTCACGTATCTAACATAGCAGCAATAAAAGAAGTGAAACCCAATCGTGAATCGTCCTCATTATTTATTGCATACTGATTTCCTCCCAGTGTTGCAATTACCTCAGGTTTAAACAATCTGCTTCATTAAAATGATTAAAGCTATGCTCATTTCTGATTGCAATCCTGATGATTACGTCATAAACGTCGTATTTATCGAAATGAGTCAACGTTATTTCCACATGAAGTACGCCAACGCTTTAATATGCACCTTTGTTAATGAACGTGACCTTTCGATCTGACCGCCATCATGAAAATAAAGACTTTTTCTCACTCTTGGGAATTTTTTTTGTTGGCTCTCTGAGAGAACAGAATCAGCTCATTAGATGGACTTTCCAAACCAAACTGTCTTAAATCAAACCCTGGAGTCTGGCAGGATTGTGCTGTAGCGCAAACTGAGCGAAAATCCAATTCGCAAATGATCCAGCAGCCGTGACCGCTGTGTCTCTCGCCTGGCGACATATAACACCAAATGAAAGAGAGATCTTTTATTTTTGCAAGTGCTTTGGGGAAATTCTCAACACCGCTGCATGAAAGAAAGCAGGCAGAACTAAAAGACTATCAAGTGACTTAAGCTGCGAGGCTGCGCATGCAAAACACTGTCTCTAACCGCTGGCTTTTTTAAATACACAATGGATTTAGATGCATTTTATCTTAGTCCAATCTAGCACCTACTGTTTTGTACTCTATCTTCTTCTTGATGAGCTCAGATTTTCATCTGTGCAGGCAACGGCCAATTTACCAGACTTACCGGGCTAATTGTTAGCGCTTAGAGTTTATTTGGCAGAAAAACAGAAGCAATACAGTAGATGAACAACAGCAGGCTGTTAAGGAGCTTTTCAGTGAAAGACAAACTCATTTTGTGGCAGAAACACAGCACCTGTACAAAGGTGTTTTTTTTAAAAATCACCCCAAATATGTGGATGAATTAAAACCGACTGGGTGAGAAGGGCATGTTTGATTTATTGCCATCAGCTAGTCCCATGATCTCAGGATATGACATGTTTTCATGTGAGTTTACGAGTTTATAAATGCAGTTTGTCATTTTACAAACATGAAAGTGTAAACTCCTCTGTCCTGAAGAAGTCAGAAAAGTTGCAGCTTTACCTCTGACAATGGAGACTCCTTCCATAAATGTAAAGCAGCAACAAGTACACAATTTTGCTTAGTAGTAGAGCGGGTGCATTAATATAAACCTGCTGCGCTACTGTCAGAGCTGCTGTTATAGAAAACGAATCAACACCTTCTGACCAATCAGGATACAGAATTCAAAACATAAATTAGTGAAGGCAACAGGGAGCTTAAATTAATTCCTCAAGACAAGATGTACGTAATATTACAAAAGCTAATGATGTGATGTTCTTGCGACACAGGCAGTCGTGGCCTAATGGTCAGAGAATCTGACTTGTAACCCGAAGGTGAACCTGAAGGTCGTGGGTTCGAGTCTCGGTTCTGGCAGGGATTGTAGGTGGGGGGAGTGAATGACCAGCGCTCTCTTCCACCCTCCGCAGCAAAAAAGGCTGCCCACTGCCCTGGGTGTGTGTTCAATACTGTGTGTGTGCACTTGGATGGGTTAAATGCAGAGCACAAATTCCGAGTATGCCTCACGTCACTTCACTTCGCTGTGTAGGTTTTCCTCTAGGCCTGAATTATGAAGAGGCTTTTCTGTAGCCTCCTGAGTAGAAGTACAAGGACACCATGATTTATCCACACGGCTTCACTGCTAGAGATGATGTATAGCGCTAATCTCTCTCTGAGTGCTGATGGGTTTTTGGGGTTGATCTGATGCCGTTTGTCTCGAGTGGTGAGCTGGATACTGACGGATTTCAGCAGATATAAATTCACCAGTCCAGTTGTAGAAAGTTGGACGCTGTGTGTTGGACACTGAAGACCAACAGAGACGGCTAATGAGAGACACTTGGAGAGCATTTCTCCAATATAATAAGGTAATATAGTGATGAAGCATGGAGTAATATCCAGTGCTCTCACTTATACAAAACTACTAATTCTCCGTGCAGTGACACATGGCTGACCTTTGAGGCGTTACTCGGCTGAAACTGATCTTCAGCTCTCTGCTGTCACTAAGCCTCAGACTGTGAGAAATATCAGACCTCATCACTCACGCTGCGGTCAGAAGAGCGAGGAATTGATTTCCAAACAGAGTGCAGCTTCCAATCGACACAAACATTCCCAACAGCGTCAACTATTCGGCTCTGTGCTGGACTGGATTTTGTCTGGTCTGTAAATATAAACGTGCTCACTCAGACGGCTGGATCAGGTTTTTGATCCGCGTCCTACTCTGCTGTCTAACACACTTCAGACAGTTTACTGGCGTTGTTCGCTTTAACCCTCAGGTTTTGTCACGTCATACTAAACCGTCACTTTAGATTTTATTGCAATACCAGTGGAATGTTTATTTTAAAATTTCCATTTGTAATAATTATAGAAATAAAATTAATTGAAATTAACTCCAAAGCCATTATTTAATTTCTTCAAAAACGACATCATACTTTTTATCTGCTTATAGTTACATTAAAAACGTAATGTTTATCAGCTGTTCCATTCCATTCTTTTAGTTTTGTTGTGGTTTTACTTTTCTTTTTTTTCCCCTTGTGTTCCAAACATTACACTATAGTATACTAAACTATACAATAATATAGTATGCCACATTATGGCACACTAAGAACCCTTAATTATCTAACTTGAAGAACTATTAAAGGACTCTCCAAGAACACGTTTTTCCTAAGATTTAACCAAGTAAATAGCAAAACAACAAAACAGTTTAGCTACATGTTAAATGCCTGACATGTATTGAGATGAAATTCACGAGCAATAATTTGGAGTTTGTATCGCACATTTACTCAGTTAATGCATTCACACTTCCTTTAAAGGGTTCATTAAGTGGATAATTAAGGGTTCTGAGCCTCCATGAATGAGTTCTACTTTACCTTTCTTACGGAAAATCACTTTTAGGGTCCTAATTGTTTAAGAGCGTAAATGAAACATGATATCCTGACGTGTTCACAATAACAGTATCATGCTGGTGGAATTTTGTGGTATATTGTGTAAATAATATTTGGAACATGCTTAATACCCCCTCAGCCCATACCACCACACACACACACACATATACAGAATGTTATAACTACTATATTATGCATTCTGACCTTGACATTATGAATCATGGTTTGTTGCTATGCAGCAGAACTCTGTTCATGTAATACTCATTATGTAACACTGCAACATCAACATTTAAAATGCACTGTGTGTATGTGTGTGTGTGTGTGTGTGTTTGGGTGTCATATGTCATGTTTTCATAATCACCACTCAGTGACGTCATGAGGGTTTAGCACTCTGACTCGACGGAGGATGTAGTCGATTAGCCAAAAACTGTGAACACCAATCCGTCTGGTCTCACAGCCACGTCTAATCTAATCCAATCTAACGTCTAGTACTTTTCAAATGTGTAGCTGTTACAGGAACAGTTCAACTAAAAATAAAATAAATAAAATTGATCACAAATTGAGAAAATTTTGGTGACTGATGTTTGTAGGTTTGCGCAGCATCTTCGACTAACGTTCCGGAGATGTAACAGGAGTCTATTTCCTGTTTCCATTTTTAAATCGCAGTTGAAACTTGTTCTGGTGGTACAGCCCTGTTTGGACAGGATTAGATTTGCATGACAAGGTGAGATCGTGTAATTGTTACCGGAGTATCTCAGGATTTTTTTTTTTTTTTTACACCATAGCTTACCTGCTATGAAAGGAACAGTAGAAATAACCCTGTGTAATATACAAGGGTTAGTCAAATGAAAACCTTAAAAGTGCTACACAGATTAGACGTTAATCGAAGGTTTTTCTTGAGGAACTAAGAGCTGGAACACTTGCACTGAATGAAACGGAGATTATGTAGAAAAGGAAAAGAAGAAACAAAGCAAAAATTAAAAAGGAAAAAGAGTTTTCATTTGACCATTTGACTCACCCTCGTATAACCTGTTTGAATTGTCTGAGTGTTGGTAAAGATCGCGGTATTCCTGCTTCATGCCCAGTGTTCCAAGGATCAAGTGCTTACTGATGCTGTTGAAAGTTAGCTACACGGAAGTGTATGGAACGTCACACGTCACACACTTCTTCTTGCAATGATGATGCAAATTTCCATCCGTCCATCCATCCATCCATTCTCTGTACCGCTTTTCCTAAACGGGGTCGTGGGGGAGCCTGGAGCCTTTCCCTGGAGACTCGGGGTACAAGGCGGGGGACACCCTGGACGAGGTGCCAACCCATCGCAGGGCACAATCGCACACACACTCACACACACACCTACACACACTACGGACAATTTGGAAATGCCAATCAGCCTACAACGCATGTCTTTGGGCTGAGGGAGGAAACCGGAGTACCCGGAGGAAACCCCAACATGCAAACTCCGAGCACGCGGGGCAGAGGGAGGTTTCGAACCCCCAACCCCAATAAGCACTAAGCCACCCTGTGCAAGCTTCATTCTGGATTAAAAAACTTTAACTCAGCACTGTAGTTTAGATGTTAGGAGTCAACTCATGCCTGGAGAGAATTAAAACTCATATATATTACAGGTTCTCCATGCAGTGCGTAATGTTCAGTGCTCTCTCTCTCTCTCTCTCTCTCTACCTGCGTTCCTGAGCTTCTTGTTGCGGTAGACGGACAGGATGACCAGCGCGTTTCCCAGCACATCAGCCACGATGGTGAAGATGAGGATGGCGGCCAGAGTTGCAGCCACAGCGGCTGAGTCGTGCCCTGTGTCCGGCGGCGGGGACGCGCACTCCGCGCAGCTCGCGTTCACCTCCAGCGCCATGCTTCCGCGCACTACCCTAGCCTACTAATGAGTCCGGGTGGCCAAAGCGACCTGTTATTTATTCCACATACAGCCTACTAAGCGATTTAGTACGCTAGTGTGCTTTATATGGGGGATTTCCCCCCCAAAAAATACCTGCGTACTGCATTTACTTACCATACTGTAGTATGCTGCGCGCTTTGGGGACGTTGCCATGGCGACTTGTGAGCGCCAGCAGTGGTGATGACGTCATAGCCCACTACCCTACTGTTTAGTATGGAAGCATCAGGAGAAAATTAGGATTTAGGAAGAGTGGAGTGGCCATAACAGAGACATAAGAGTATGAGAGTATGCTGTTGTTGATGAAACCCTCTCACAGCAACCCTTTATAAGTTTTGTAATAGTTATGATTTGTGAAAAAAGTAAAAATAGTAGTTAAAATGGGGGGAGTTGATCATATTCATAATAGTCATAATATATATTAATATAATATGATAAAATGAAATCTTCTACAAGAGTCTAAAGGTCTCTGATGTGGTACTAAGCTCTGGTTTAATGGTTTTCATCATCTGTGATATTTGCAGTAATCTGTAAACTTTCTGCACCTCAAGTTGTCTTCCATGAAATAATAATAATAATAATAATAATAATAATAACATAATTCGGTTGGGATGGGAGGAGGTTTAATGGAAACTGTCAGGTCATTTCCCGTTAAAATTAAACAATACTATATATATAAATATATCTCCTAAATGTGACATAGTGGATCCTACATTCGTAGATACTCCACTTGTCATTCAATGTACATCTAATTATTCATTTTAAAAAACCATATTCCATATTCTCCTTATCGTATGATGTTATTCTTTTTATTTCATAACTCGCCAAGATCACAGTAATAGAAGCCTCTCTCCTCGTGTGACTTTGTTGGCTACAAAAAAAAAAAAAAAAAGCCAGATGTGGGCTTTTCCAAGGATGAGATCCTGTAGGTGATGGATAAAAGTTTAGAGAAGCTGAGAGGAAAAAAAGAGGCTTTTCAGACCAGCTTGCAGCACAGAGAGCAGCGCAATAAGGCCACGCATCAGGACAGGGCTTCCCTAACTGCTGGATTTCTGTCAACTCCTTCAACCCCTAAATTATTTGCCTCCTTTCAGGCTCATTCAGCCTAACATCAAGTAAAACTTTTGTAACAAAAGGCGAACCGTGTTACAATCCTGAAAGAGGGGAATATTTCAGTAGATGGAAATGGAAACGTGCAAAAGCTCTGCTTCTGACTGCAGCTGTATTAATATCAGGGGGAAAGGGATGTGATTGGATCTGCTTGTCATTTTGTTTAAAGTGAACAGCCTACATGTCATTCTGCTCCCCACATTCCTGACTCTAAACCTGCAAAAGCTCAGAGAAGGAAAAAAAGAAACAGGATTTGAAAAACAGTAAACTAACCCTGAGAAGAGGTGAAGAAGGCACTTTTTCACAGGGAAGCGAATGTTAAAAGTGACTCTGTGAACAATGATGAAGTTGAGTTTAATTTTCTTTTCTTTTTTTTTCCTTTTTGCTCTGTTTTGTATAGTTATTTTTTTAGTTATCAGTACAGAGCTCAGTAAAACCCCATGATACAAAACTCTGATTGTCTTCCTAACTGGAAATTTTTAACTGGAAATTATTATTTTTAAATAATTTTAAAAAGGTATGCGATGTTAAAACACAGTAACTACCATAACTACCAGTTATCTAATATATTATTAGAATCATTTATAAATAACACTGTATTATTATTATTATTATTATTATTGTTGTTGTTGTTGTTGTTGTTTACATTATTACTTAGTTAGAATACACACGAAAACATTAATTCGGAAAATAAGCGAGATATTTTTAACATAAAGTTTAAATTTTAGCAAAAAAAAAAATAGCTTAAATTTAAAATGATTTAAGTTTTAGTAATATTTAATATATACATTTTAGTAATATTATATATATACATATACATATATACATATATTTTGCCACCGCGGGGGACATCCTTAATACTACTGTTACGCTGCCTAACTAACTACGTCATTTCCGCCATACAAAACCCAATAAGACTCCGTTGAGCGTTTCGAAACAGATTCCCACCAATCAAAAGGCGTGGACTTTGTTACGTTACATGAGTGACTGTCCTACGATCCAATCAGAATCCTGAACTGCCAAGCCTGAACGGTTACTAAAGAAACCATGTTCGGTTGTGAGTCGCCCCTCCTCTCGTGCTCTTTGTGGTCGAGGCTACTTTTGTGCGTGCGACCGGTTTTTAAAGGAATATTTACAGCCCGTTAAGGTGAGGATGCTTTTATTTATTTGACAAAAAACGGTAAAGTTCACGTATTACCTTTTTTTTTAAAGTGAAGTATCTAGATAATTAGCGCTGTGTAATCAATCGCTTGTTAGCAAGTTTTTTAAAAGGAGAACCAAGGCGGGTTAGCATTACTGGTTAGCCACGAATGCTAATAAATCCTGATACTGTGATTGTGTATTAAATCAGTAATTTAGGAATAGAATGTAGAAACGATTTAAAAGCAGTCTTAGAGAATTGAAATGAAGCTGGCTGGTTTGATGCATAAAATCTGTTCACTGTTTATTTACGTGCAGCTTTTTAATGGCCGAATCCTGAATAGGGCTGTAAGGGGAATGTAGTGCACTATACAGGGTGCTTATAGTCATTATCTCACTCTGTAGTTATAAAGGGAATGTGGAGGTGTGGACATCTATTTGGGATTGGTCCTTTGTCACTTCTAACCTGGTTAAAGCTAGCTTGAAATATACTCAATTAAATATTCAAAGAAACAACAAAGGTCTGTATTCGTAGCTTTAAAGATCCAAACAAAGGATCAACAGCAAACTGTTTTTAGGCTTTTTTTTTTTTTTTTTAAACTTCCTTAATCATGTAAACTTGCATGAGAGATTTGCAAAAATCGAATTGCTTTGTAGGCTTTGAGTGATATTTGATTTTAAATTCTGAGTTAGAGTTATAGTAGTCTTCCTGACATGGCGGCCACCATGTTTGGATCACGTGATCACACTAGCTTTTAAAAAAAAAACTGATTTGAATTTGTACGCATGTATGCATCAGCTTTCTGGTCACGTGATCAAGTTGTAGGTGTTTTGTGAATGTTGACTGGTATTGTTCGTTCTCAGATGCAAGGAAACCGAGGAGGCCGTCCCGATCAGCACAACCACGGCCCGGCGAGGCAGCAGCCCAACCTGCAGCACGACAGGAAGCCTCCGGGAACAGACAGCAACGGGCAGCACACGGACGGCGGAGAACAGCCCAGCCCTAGTAAGAACCTGCTCGCTGCACAGCCGTAAAGCCGTTTTTTTTTTTTTTTTTTAAACAATATACGATTTTGGTGTCGCAGGCAAACATCGTCTTTATCTTGAAGTGTCTGTTGCTTCTCAGATGCCGGTCTGACCATCGACCTGACGAGCTTTAAGAAGCCCGGGGAGAAGACGTACACGCAGCGCAGCCGGCTGTTCGTGGGCAACCTGCCCGCTGGAACCTCGGAAGAGGAAGTGGAGAAGCTCTTCTCCAAATATGGCAAACCCTCCGAGATCTTCATCAACAAGGACCGAGGCTTTGGGTTCATCCGCCTGGTAAGAGCAGCAGCCGAGCCCCGAGCGAATGCGTACAGAACACTGGTTTCTCATGTACAGTGAATCTCTAAGGAGAGCTTTTTCAATGTCTCCAGGAAACCAAGACCCTTGCGGACATCGCCAAAGCCGAGCTCGACGACATGATGTTCCGCGGCCGTCAGATCCGCGTGCGCTTTGCCACTCACGGTGCTTCGCTCTCGGTGAAGAACCTGCCTCAGTTTGTATCCAACGAGCTGCTGGAGGAGGCCTTCTCCATGTTCGGCCCCATCGAGCGCGCCATCGTGATCGTGGACGACCGCGGACGGCCCACGGGGAAGGGCATCGTGGAGTTCGCCAACAAGCCCTCGGCCCGGAAAGCCCTGGACCGCTGCTCTGACGGAGCCTTCCTCCTCACCTCGTTAGTGTCACTGCAGCATTTATTCGTTCATTTACTCTCTGATAGGAGGTTAAATCTGCCAGGATACAGTCTGACTTGCTGTAGGAGGAGGTTTTGCTATCTTTTTTATACATTTTTTTTTTTTTGGGTTAAGGAACATGATGACTTCTTTGAGTTGCATTTTCTTGGGGGTACAAACTTTTGCACTCACCTGTAAAATGAAGATTTATCAGCACATGCCCGGTTGCGTGTAAGTGACAGTGTTCGTGTAATTCCAGGTTTCCTCGGCCCGTGACGGTGGAGCCGATGGAGCAGTTGGATGAAGACGAAGGATTTCCAGAGAGACTCGTCAGCAAAACCCCACAGTACCACAAGTGAGACACACACACACACACACACACACACACACACACTTTCAGATAGCACAATCAGTAGGTTCTGTTAAAAAAACAAAAAGAAAGCAGTTCTCTGCTTGTCTGGATGCGTGTGTACACACACATCACTTGTCTGTGCGCTTGACAGTAATATCGGAAGCCCCTCTCATCGTGTGTGTGTGTGTGTGTTGTCAGGGAGCGTGAGCAGCCCCCGCGCTTCGCCCAGCCCGGCTCGTTCGAGTACGAGTACGCCATGCGCTGGAAGGCTCTGATGGAGATGGAGAAGCAGCAGTTTGAGCAGGTGGACAGGAACATCAAGGAGGCGCAGGAGAAGCTGGAGCAGGAGATGGAGGCAGCCAGACACGAGCACCAGGTCATGCTCATGAGACAGGGTGAGTCCCACAGCTGCCTTTATCTCTCTCACACACACACACACACACATACACACACACACACACACAATCCTCACCTCTTTCTTCCTTTCCTATCTTCCCATCCTTCATCGCTTGTTCATTCCATTTTTTCCACATTCACTCGCCTTTTCTCCCTTACTCACTTGTTCACTCCATCCCTCGCTTCCCTCGTTTAGCCCTCCATCTTCTCTCTCTTCCACTGTTTATTTACTTCCTTTCTCTCGTCTTTCCTCCTGTCCCTTTCTCACACTTTTCCCCATTTATTCTTGTGCTCCGCCCTGCCTTCACTCATTCACCCGTGTATTCTCACTTTTTTTTTTTAATCTTTTTCTCTCTTTTGCAGTTATTCATCCCTTTTCTTATTCACTCTGTCTATCCCTCGCTCTTTCACCACCTTCTTTTCTTTCTCCCTTCATTCTTTACTAATGTACTCACTCCACATATTACTTAGTTACTCAGTCAGAGCCTAGAATTCCTCACATTGTTATTCCCTCTCTCTCTCTCTCTCTCTCTCTCTCTCTCTCTTTCTCTCTCTCTCTCCCTCTCACAGATCTGTTGAGGAGGCAGGAGGAGCTGAGGCGTATGGAGGAGGCGCACAACCAGGAGGTGCAGAAGAGGAAGCAGCTGGAGCTGCGTCAGGAGGAGGAGCGGCGCCGCAGGGACGAGGAGCTCAGGGCTCACACCGAGGAGCTGATGAGGAGACAGCAAGGCGCTGGAGCAAACTTCGGCGAGAAGGTACGCTCCCACACACACACACACACACACACACACACACACACTGCAGTGTGACCCCAGTAACACACAGAAGAGGTGTGTGTGTGTGGGTGTTGTGTGTGGGGGTGTTGTGCTGTCCTGTTGTCCAAAAAACCTAAATTCAAAGCCAGAGAGCAAAGAGATCCAGAGCTGCTCCACTCAGACTCTGCTTTATGTCACAGCGACACCCAGTGGTCAAATCAGGAACTTAATCTTATCTTTAAAATGTTTTTTTTTTTAATATATATATAAAAATGCAGAAGCAGCTAAGACTCTGAGCTTAAACGTAGATCACTGATCACAGTATTGCGCTCGATATTAGACATCCCGTGCCATACTCTCACCCTTAAACGCTCCGTGTTAACGCTCTCGTTTGTTTCTGTCTTTCCTTCGCAGAGGGAGCAGGACATGAGGATGCACATGGGAGGTGAGACTCGACTACACAACTCTCTAGATCTGACACTAACCATAATTCTTCCTCTCTTTCATCCCTCGCTTTCTCGGCTACGTAACTCGGCCCTGTCGTCACATCTTCCCTCCTTTTATTCTCACTCTTCCCGTTCGGCTTCCCTGTTCTTCCACGTCTTCCCACCTCGAGTCTCGTTTTTGTTCCTCTCCTCTTTTAATTCATCCTTCTCATAGACCTCCTTCTTTTACTTCCTCTCTTCCTCCCTCATCACTGCATCCCTCACTCGTTCATTTATTTATTTATTTATTCACTCCATCCCAGCCTCCTCTTCTTCCAGCTGCCACTGACGTTCATATATGATGATCAAAAAAATCTTTTATTTATTTATTTATTTATTTATTATATATATTTTATATATATGGTTTATGCTCTTTCTGGGGTCGAAGGTCAAGGCCTTCCCATGAACAGGACCTCAATGGGAGGAAACCCCGCACCAGGAGGAGCGCCCAACATGGCCGCCAATGAGGTACGATGTAGAAATTTGCATAAATCAGCAGAATATTTAAATTAACTCTCACAGCAGTTTCTAAGTGTTAGAACTGTATTTATTTATCTATCCATCTGTATGTATTTATCTATCTATTTGTATTTATGTATCTATCTATCTCTTTACAGGGTGCTGGAGGAAACGCAGGTGGACTTCCTCTGCCGTTCCCGCGCCCCGGCCCGCCCGTCGACTACAAACGGCGCCGATTCTGAGAGCCCGGGACACGCACGTCTCTGTTTTTTTTTTTTTTTTTTTTTTTTTTTTTTTTTTTTTTAAAAGTTTTTTTGTTTTTTTTTTAAATAATTGGCAAGCTGGGTAAAAGTTTGTAAAATTTATTTAAACACTGGTGAAGAAACAGAAGCATGC
>CM075029.1:16115625-16153544 GCA_037576675.1 Pangasius sanitwongsei | reverse complement strand
TTACAGAGACATTACAGGAATGTTACAGGAACGTTACAGAGACATTACAGAGACATTACAGGAATGTTACAGGAACGTTACAGAGACATTACAGAGACATTACAGGAATGTTACAGAAATGTTAAAGGGAAGTTACAGGAATGTTACAGGAATGTTACAGGGACATTACATGAATGTTACAGGGACGTTATAAAGACATTATAGGCACGTTACTGAGATGTTACAGTAACATTACTGGAATATTATAGGAATATTACAGGGATACAATAATGTTACAGGGATGTTACAGGGATGTTACCTAACATGTATTTATTACCAAAGACATTATCTTAGAGAATCACACTGACAGGCAGAAAGGACAGAGAAATAGAAGAAAAAAAAGAAAGGCAGAAACAGGAAGCCAGACATGACAAAGAAAGAAAGCAGGATAAATAAGTCAAACAAAACAAACAAAACAGAAAAAACAGACAAGAAAGAAAGAAAGAAAGAAAAAGTCTTAAAACCCTATTGCTTTGAATAGTGTGTGTGTGTGTGTGTGTGTGTGTGTGTTACCGTGTGGAGCTCTCGGGTGAAGCTGTACAGCAGCGCGGCAGTGATTAAAGTTTCAGCTCCCAGAATCACCGCCAGCAGCAGAAAAGAAACAGTCCGCGGTTTGGCGTCTGCGCTCGCGCTCCCGTGGATGCGGTTATAACAGGCGTTATAACAGGTGTTACTTTGAATGTTTAATGTCATGTTCGGTGTGCAGACGGAGGGGAATCTGCATGTCGGATAGAAAGTGAAAGTTCAGGGCTTTCTCTCTCTCTCTCTGTGTGTGTGTGTGTGTGTGTGTGTCTCTAAGTGACTAACTGGGGAAAGGTTGTGTAGGTCTGCTCACATTCCTCTGCACTTCCGGGTTCATGTTGTTTTGGAAAGTCCCGCAGGACGCAGTGGCTGTGTCCCAAATCACATCGCACACCACCATCAGCTCTTCATGTTATTATTATTATTCTTTTTTTTATGACAAATTCATTCAATTCAAAGACTAAATGCACACAACATAACCAAAATACACTGATTCATATTTTCATATAATGTTGTAAAATACAAAGAAGTTTACAACGATTTCAAAATAAATAAATAAATAAATAAAAAGAAAGACAAAACAGACTAATAGATAGATACATACATAGATAGATAGAATGAACAAAAAATACATGGAAAATTAACAAGGACAGACAAGAAAGAAAAAAAGAAAGAAAGAAAGAAAGAAAGAAAGAAGGAAAAATGGGAGTCAACATTTTGAGACAATGAGTGAGAATTTAGAGATATTTTATATAATTTATGTAGAATTTAAAGATAAATCAGAATTTAGAAATATGTTAGAATTTTGAGATAAGTAGGAAGTTAGCTAGCTACCTAAGATAGATAGATAGATAGATAGATAGATAGATAGATAGATAGATAGATAGATAGATAGATAGAATAAACAAAAAAAATCAAGGAATCAAGGAAAAACTAAGAAAGACAAGTAAAAAGCAGACAGGAGAAAGAAAGAAAGAAAGAAAGAAAGGAAAGTCAATATTTTGAGACATTAAGTGAGAATTTAGAGATAAGTAAAAAATTTGATACAGTAAATCAGAATTTTAGATAGCAAGTTAGAATTTTGAAATAAGAAACAAGATTTTTTTTAGATAATAGATCAGAATTATTTTTGAGACACTTAAGAATTTTGATATAATAAATAAGAAAATAAGAAAATAAATTTGAAAATTTTCTTTTTTTTTCTCTACTCATAGTAGCTGGCAGTATAAATGCAAATAAACTACATACAGTCTACATTTAAAATATATATATATATATATATATAAATTTGAAACAGTTTCAGATTAACCATCGATTTGACCTCTAGCATAAATGGAAAAGTTCTATAAATTGGCAGCCACCAATAAAAAACGGGATTTTATTATAGAACATAAAAACAGCCAATGGGTGAACGGTGCGCAAGGACAGCAGCCAATGAGAGCCAGCGGGAGGCGGGCTGTTCGCGGAACCCGGAAGTTTGTGGGCAGAAATTCCGAATGACCTGAAGAACGTCTTGCGTGTTATCGAGTATTGTGAAACCTTCAAACATCCTGCACCCCCTCACTTCCTGTCTCAATCTCATTGGAGGAATCAGACATTGGCTGAATCTCATTGGACAGCTCTGAGCCGCCTGTCAAACTCTCTGGGAGGAAAGAACGATTATTTAGGTCGACATGTCCGTGCCTGGTTAAAAAATATATATATAGGATATTTATTTAATTTAATTGAAATATGTATCTTGTATATTTGTGTACTTTAAGTGTTAGTCTCCAGAAGCACACATTTTTAAACATATTCGGTAAAATCTTCCATTCGGTTGTGCATTTAATCAATTCAATTCAATAGGGAAAAAAGTATAAAATATATATATTATAAAATATAAAATAAATAATATTAAATATTAGTGAAAGAATCAATATTAGCGTGGCTATTACTTAGCAATGTCAATAATAGGTTTGCTAGTTAACGGTTTTGATTTTTTTAATCAGGCGAATTTAATGGCTACCACAAAAGGGGTCCTCGGGGTGCAGGATGTTTACGGTGATCCCTGACGCTAACACACGACACCGGCCTTGTGAGAGCCTGGCGGCGGCGCGCGGGGAGTTTGTGATCTTTAGTTTATTGTAAATAAAATCCAGCTGCAATGTTCCGGTGTAAAGCGGTGTGGAATAAACTGGCCCCGGTGGCGCGAGCCTCCTCCACGCTGTGTCGGCAAACCGGGAAGAGAGCGCGTGAGTGTGTGTGTGTGTGTGTATGTGTGTGTTAGCGAGCTAAAGTTACCTGTCGGTTTAACTTCAGAACAGAACCAGAGCAGCTTCTTTAGCACCTGCAGCAACCAGCAAACAGAACCCAGGAGAACCTAATCACTCAGAGAACAGGCTAACTGAGGGCTACACTCAGTGTTCAGGTTATTAATGACGTTAAACAACTCAGGGACACTGGGCTAAAGTTTCTAGAGCCGAGGGCACTAAGTATTTATAGAGGCTCTGAAGACACTTAGGTTCTAAACAAGATTTCAAGACATTAAGGTTTAAGTTTTCCCAGAGACACTGAGGTTCTAGAGCAGCCCTGGGGCGTCACTAGAAACATTAAGGTTTTAAAGACACTCAGGTTCTAGAGCAGCCCTGGGGTGTCACTGGAGACAGTCAGGTTCTAGAGCAGCAGTAGGGTGTTACCGGAGACACCAAGGTTCTAGAGCAGCAGTAGGGTGTCACTAGAGACACTAAGGTTCTAGAGCAGCCCTGGGGTGTCAATGGAGACACTAAGGTTCTAAAGACACCAAGGTTCTAGAGCAGCACTAGGGTGTCACTGGAGACACTAAGGTTCTAGAGCAGCAGTAGGGTGTTACTGGAGACACCAAGGTTCTAGAGCAGCAGTAGGGTGGTACTGGAGACACCAAGGTTCTAGAGCAGCAGTAGGGTGTTACTGGAGAGACCAAGGTTCTAGAGCAGCAGTAGGGTGGTACTGGAGACACCAAGGTTCTAGAGCAGCACTAGGGTGTCACTGGAGACACTAAGGTTCTAGAGGAGCACTAGGGTGTCACTAGACACTAAAGTTCTAAATGTTCTAAGGACACTAAGGTTGTAAAAATATTTTACAGACACTCAAGTTCTAATTATGTTAATAATTTTAACATGTTCTACATGCACTGAGGTTCTAAAGATGCTCTAAAGACACTAAGGTTCTAATTGCACTAATATTCTAAAATGTTTTACATGTACTGAGGTTCTAATGATGTGCTAAAATATTCCGGTTCAAAAGAAAGGTTCTGTGGACTTTCTAAGGACACAAGTTCTAAAGACGATGAGGTTCTAAACATGTTCTAAAGGCCCCGAGGTTTTAAAACAATGTTCCAGACTTTGTTCTGCACATATAAACTCATTATTGCGGTCAAGTCAAGGTCAGTGTCGCTGCTAGTAAGAGAACTGTCCTTGTTGCCTGATGCAAAACACACACACACACACACACACGCACACGCACACACACACACACACGCGCACACACACACACAATATCACAAACAGAACAAATGGTAATGAATCATTTGGGAGCCAAAAGAGTCGACTCTTATAGGTGAGTTGAGTCAAATGATGTGACTCACTTTAAAAAGAGTCGACTCTTATAGGTGAGTTGAGTCGAATGAGCTGACTCACTTTAAAAAGAGTCGACTCTTATTGATGAGTTGAGTCAAATGATGTGACTCACTTTAAAAAGAGTCGACTGTTATAGGTGAGTTGAGTCAAATGATGTGACTCACTTTAAAAAGAGTCGACTCTTATCGGTGAGTTGAGTCGAATGATCTGACTCACTTTAAAAAGAGTCGACTCTTATTGATGAGTTGAGTCAAATGATGTGACTCACTTTAAAAAGAGTCGACTGTTATAGGTGAGTTGAGTCAAATGATGTGACTCACTTTAAAAAGAGTCGACTCGCCTCTAGAGCTGCAGTGTGAATGTGTTCCCGCTTTAAAGTGTTGTGGTGTTTCTTTCTGCAGTGCTGAGGCAGGACAGGAGGCCGGCGTTCGCACCGCAGACCCACATGTCATCCGGTCCATTGGGAGGAGGCGGAGACAACACCATATACTACGTGCTGGTGGGAGCGGCATGCCTGGGAGGCGGAGTCTATGTGAGTATCACGCCCATTTGTTTTATTCTTTAATCCAAAAATGTAGCAGCGTCAGTCAGGAGCATATTAGGCCCCCGGTCATGGTTGCCATGGTAACTTTATATGCTCGGCTGCTGTTAAACAAACGAGAGGTAGTTTATTAGCAGTTATTAGCTGTCTAGTTGAGATAATGGAGGTGTGTCTAATTTACATATTAATGCATATTCATAGAGCCAGGCACTTAATGAAATCTTCAGTATCTCACCTTGGCATGTGCCAGGTTATTTATTTATTTTTTTTTACACTCCCAGCAGTGTTTTTGAGTGAATGAGCGTCTAAACGCTTCATATGTGTGTGTTGTGATTTTACTGTCGAAGGCTTACAGCACCATCTCGGGAGACAGCGCCAGATACTTCGAGCGAATCACAGAAATCGAGGGCAGGGCGAAGAAAACGGCGGAACCCGTTCGTCCCACTTCTGCTGTAACGAAAGTGCCAGAGGTCACGGGTAGGTCACGGAGGAGAAACACTCATCCTGTGTGCAGAGTCTCTGGAGTGAGTGTGTGTGTGTGTGTGTGTTTAACTGTCCAGTGAAGAGTTAGCCTAATTATAACATGCACATTTACTAGTGTACTTACGGTAGGCGTGCTACTCCAGAATTCATCTGATTCCGTGACGAATTATTAAAAATTTCCGATTTTATATTCATTTAAATCAGCAGCAGCCAATCAGAATGAGGCATTATACACATGTAGCATAATTAGACAAAGCTGTGATGAGGAAAAAAAACAAACAGATAAAACCAAAAAAAAAAAAAAAATGACACACCCCACTCCCATAATCCAGCGGGTGTAATTTAATTCCACTGTATTTTTTTTCTCTCTCTCTCCTTCCCTCTCTCTCTCTCTCTCTCTCTCTCTCATAGCAGCAGCAGAGACAGAACCAACAAAAGGTGAGTTATTTATATCCTTCAACATGCAATTACTCCCTCATGCCTGAACACACACACACATACTCACACACACACACACACACACACCCACAGCTCTTATGACTTTCTCTCTAACTCTTGTTTAGAAGTTAGAATTTCCAAACTGGTTAAACTTTTTGTTTTTTATTATCGAAAAACTCAGGTCAAACTCTCTCTTTTTAAAAAAAAAAAATAATAATAATATTATACGGCTTTATAACTCTAGATATGAGGTATGTTTCAATATGTTCATCTAATAACAGATCTGAGGTCCTAGGTTTCCAAGGAGATCGGTATTTATTTAATACGTTCCTCCAGTGTCTCGTCACTACAAACCCGGTCCTGTTGCTATATACTTTTGCATATATCACAGCGTACGTACGCTTCACGCCTTAAGCAGTATCTTATTTATTTATTTATTTATTTATTTATTTATTTTGGTTAATTTGAATGTAATGTAATAGTAAATTACGTAAGGGAAGGGCAGAATATTAGAAACACATTGTTCTACCTCTGCTTTTTCATTTTTTTTTTTTTTTTTTTTTTTTTTGCTGTGTATAAATGCTTAGACTCTTTATCTTTGCTTAGCTGGACATTACATTCTCTCTCTGCTTCTTGTGCATTAGCAGGTTGACATCTGCCTAGCATGCCAACGTGCTGTAGCAGGGTTTTGCGAGGACGGATGTTGTTTCAAATACAGTCTGAATAAAATAATCAGATTGTTGTGGGATGTCAGAATGAGAAGAATCAGGCAAGCAGGCTGTTATTTCAGTACATAAAAAAAACAAACAAACCACAAAGCAGATGCTTTTGTTACATTTACACCTAGTCATGTAGTACTGAAAAACATAAATAGATGAAACCATGACACCCTCGTCCCCCGCAACCTGAGCGATGCTATCCGTTTAGTTGAGCGCTAAAGCAGATAAAGTGACGACGAATACTACAGCAGCCATCCCGCAAAAGAAATACAAACATTTACACAATCCATGAAGAAAGGGGTGTGTAAACTTTTGTTCTGGACGTCAGTTAGCTTTGATTGAGACCTTGAAACCTCTAACCCTGGAAAGGGGTGTGTAAACTTTTATTCTGGAGGTCTAAAAGGTAGAGATTGTGTCTTGGGTGTTGCACAAAATGTGTACCATTTCTCGTATAATTCAGCGTGTTGATGATTCATCGTTAAGAGTTAAGTGATGCATGTGCTGGAGATACGTCGAGTGCCTTGTACCCTGTGGTCCAGAACCAGCACCGCCTGCTGACACTGCGGAAGACGTACCATCAGGTTCCGTAGACGCACAATACACAAGACACGGTTGTGTCTCGGACGCTTAGCATTTCCTGACTCGCTAGCTATTTGAGACTCGGCTTATACCTGAACTTGTGTATCTTGTCGAAACTCATGAACCACTATATTCAGAACTGAACACTGGTAGAACCCTTCCTCTGTTCACACTGCACCACGCATTACGGGAACACTGCATGTCGTATGTCGTATGTTGCCAGCACTTTTGTTTTCCCCCACTGTTCGTAGCTGCATGCTAAATCTTTGCACCATGCCACTCACCATTTCTGTAACATATTTTACTTATGAGCATTTGTCTTCATGGGGTGTGTGTGTGTGTGTGTGTGATCATTTTGTCCTCTACAACTTTGCTGACGTCCGTCATCCAGCCATCAACCTTTCTATGCATAGTGCATTCATTGGTTGAACTACATGCTTATAGAAAATTGGTCCGCATGAAACTTGGCAAAGGTTGGTCTGAGGTTGGTCTGATACTTTGAAATTTTCACTCGTGTCACTCTATCAAATCCTTTCCTTCTGAAAGTTTGTTGTTAATAATAGTCCTGTCTCTCTTCCGTCTCAAACTAACCTGAATATTGTCTCAAGTTTGTGATTTGGGCTTCATGTGAAGTCTCGGGACTTGATTGGTTTAATTTGTATGATCTTTTCCCACAAGCTTGTTGGCTTGTTTTAAACACAGTAAGCCACTGGATTGATCTTCAGGCCTTTATATCATTTTTTACATGGATACTGAAATGAAGGTTCCCGAAACTGTGGAAGGAGTTTATTGTGAGTTTGTTTACATTCCTCTTGCGGGACTTTTTGGTGAGCGCTAGTAGATGATAGAACCAGCACCCTTGAAAGCTACAGAAGAACCTGCACCAGCTGAAAGTGGTAAGAAGAAGAGAAGATGCGTCGATTTCCACATTCTTTTTCTTTATTGTGTTTGACACCTTGGCTCGCAGACATATCTTCTACTACGACATGCCGTAAAGGAGAAGGGAAATGCTTATCAAGGCAAGAGTCTGAGCCCTGAGGCATCTCTCAAACCAGAAGGACTCTGCTTTCCAAACCAGTTGGTCATTCTTGTATATGTGCTTCTTTTGTGGAATTAGAACCCACGGCTGAAGATGTCTCAGAACCCATACATGAGTCTTCAGTTGACAAATCTTCTCAAGAACCAACGGCAAGTGAAGTTGACGCAGGAGCCCTTGTGTCTGAGCCAACTGTAACAGAACCTGCTTCTGAACCTGTTCCTGAAGGCCCTACTCCAGAACCTTCTGTAACAGAAGCTGCTTCTGAAACTGTTCCCGAAGACCCTACTCCAGAACTTTCTGTAACAGAACCTGCTTCTGAACCTGCTCCTGAAGTCCCTACTCCAGTACCTTCTGTAACAGAAGCTTGTACTCCTGAACCTGTCGTGAAAGACCCTGCACCAGAACCTTCTGTAACAGAAGCTGTCACAGAACCCCTTGTTTCTGAATCATCTATAACAGAGCCAACTGGGGAAGAAGTGACTCTTGAAGCTCCTGTAACTGAAGCTCGTGTCACTGAAGAAACATCTGCTGAAGAACCTCCAGCTCCTGTTGTTGAGAGCGGTAAGCCTGATACTTCTGCATGGAGACCCAGCGACGTATTTATACTAAAACAAATGAAGGACCCCATTTGATCGTTAGATGGCTTTTGTCACTTGTGGAATTGTGGTTAATTTTTTTTCTGCTTTTACGTCGGGTAAAAACCAACAGAGCCTGTGCCTGAAGTGGCGGCAGAAAGCGTGCCTGAGACTCCACCAGTAACCCAAAGTGGTAAGAATCCGGTTTTAACTGGATGGGAACCAAACAATTTTTTTTAGCATAATGTTACCACTTTTTTTTTTTTTTTTTTTGGGTGTGCCAATTTTATGGGTCGTTTTCATAGTGGGCCTTCATTACCTGATGTTGTACACAAACACACTCTTCATGTTCACTGTTTTTTGGGTTTTTTTTTTTGCAGATAAGTGTGACTGTTGTATTGCTAACTGCTAAGGCTAATTCTTAGAGGTCACACCTGGTTTGCTAGGTTGATGAGTCTCTCTGTCACCGGGGTCCTTTTGATGAAATGTGTGATAATTGTAACGCTAGCTGTTAACGCTAAGAACTCACACATGGGACTAACCTTTCTTCTGAAAATCCTGTTCTCCTAAAATTCTTTTCCTCCACATATAGCTCCGTGTTGAAGAGATGGCTGTTCTTGTTAGACAGTGATTATCGCTGTTTCCGGCTACTGAACTTGTCTTCATTTTAGATCCTGAACCTGCTCCCACTGCCGCCTCCCCTGTAGAACCCACGCCTGCCCTCCCTGAGGTCCCGGCACACGCCCCTTACCTCCTGATTGGTGGAGGAACGGCATCGTTTGCAGCAGCGAGGTCTATTCGTGCGCGTGACCCTGGTGCTCGGGTGAGTAATACCGTCTGTACCGCTTAACTATAGATTACAGATATTTGTTAAAAGTCTTGGCATTAATGGAATGGAAATATGGCGTCTCTCAAAGTTCTGTTTTGGGTCTTATTATTTTCCAGCTTTTGGACATGTCAGGAGCTAGATACGGTGTAGTGACATGTAACCTATAGCTAGCTAGCTAACAAATTTTTGTTATTATAAACCACTAGCTAGATTACAAATACTTTCAGGGGCGGGGAGAAGACGTTTGACTGGAAACGCAAACTTGAACTCAATTCTTCAAAGAGAAATTCCCAGAATGGTGAAAACGAAAGAAATCATTTTAAAGTTGATTTTAATGTTAGTTGCTACTAACGTATATAGGATAACATTCTACGTTTTTTTTAAGTGGATAACGTGAACAAGACACCATTTTTATTTTATATGCCAGCTTTGTCTTCAGTTCCTCTGTGAAAAGTCAGCTGACGAGTGTAAATATCTCCCTGTAGGCAACTTCTGAGCACAGGAATCAAATGTTTTGTGATGGTTTCCAGCTGAAATTCATTTAAAATGGTGGCATGTTGCACCTACTAAACATAATAAACCAACCCAAACCATTAGAAATTTCACTACATCCATCGGGAAATTTTCTTTAATAGTTTAATAAAAATCACCGTAAACTCATTTTGTGTTTGAGTGATGCATAATTTTACCAGATTCGTCTCAGTCATTTTGGGAATTTTGCTTAGAATGAGAACAACATCTGTGTACTGAAGAAACAGAAGCACGTGACCAATCACAGCAGTGATAATATCTAATCTCCGCCCCCAAAGTCTCGTGAGCAAAGGGAAAGGAAGCACATCTCAGTGCTCAGTGCTCGCAGAAATGAACTGCTCATCAATAGCTTTGCACAATTCACGGCATCTTTTTTTAATAATCGCACTCACTCGTACTGCTCTGTGCGCTCAGGTCAGCCACCCACATGCTCTCTCTGAAACAGAGAAAGTACAGGTACAGGACCGTAAACAGAATGTTGCTCAGGAACTGCGTGGACATGCTGGGGTGTTGGATTAGCCTCCTGTTTTATGCGCAGGTTTTGATCGTGACTGAAGAAGCCGACCTGCCGTACATGAGGCCTCCTCTGTCCAAAGAGCTGTGGTTCTCTGATGATCCCGCCGTCACAGAAACGCTGCGCTTTAAACAGTGGAACGGCAAAGAGAGGAGGTGTGTGTGTGTGTGTGTGAGATTAACCGTAAGGTCTATGAAAACTCTGAGATATTAAATATCTTGAGGATATATTATTTTGTTAATTGTGTTGTGATGCAGTTCAAATTCTTCCAATAGCCTTTTGAAGTGTCAGTACTTTGTATTAACCTACGTGGGGGGTGTGTGTGTGTGTGTGTGTGTGTGTGTGTGTGTGTGTGTGTGTGTGTATGATTTGCAGCATTTATTTCCAGCCTCCTTCCTTCTACGTGAACCCCAGTGAGCTGGAAACGGTGGAAAATGGGGGCGTGGCTGTGCTGACAGGGAAGAAGGTGAGAGATCTCCCACTCAACACACTTATCTAAAGAGTTCTCCAAAAGTGTGTGTGTGTGTGTTTGAAGCTAATTGTGTGTGTGTGTGTGTCCGTGTCCATCCTCTAGGTGGTGCACATGGACGTCAGGGAGAATAAAATTAGACTGAGTGACGGTGCTGAGATCTCCTATGACAAGTGTTTGATTGCTACAGGTAAAAAGAAATCCTCTCACGCACACACACAGACACACACACACACACACACTCTGTTGTGGATATTAACGTGTGTGTGTGTGTGTGTGTGACAGGTGGAATTCCCAGGAACCTGCAGGTAATTGAGCGAGCCAGCGAGGAAGTGAAGAACAGGACGACACTTTTTAGGAAGGTGTGTATCACACAAACACAATATTTTTCCCTCTAATAATTATTAACCATTAGAGTGAAAAAGAGAAGAAAAAAAAAAAAATTTACATCACGTCCTTTTTTTTTTTTTTTTTTTCCTCTTTCCCGCTCCTTTTATAACCACAGTGGTTTCCCACTGTGCCGTAGCGTCACATCCCATCGCAGTAACTCGGCTCTTTATTTTTCCTTCTCACTCTTCCGCACAGATTGAGGATTTCAAAGCGCTGGAGAAAGTTTCCCGAGAGCTCAAGTCCATCACCATCATCGGGGGCGGATTCCTGGGCAGCGAGCTGGCGTGCGCCTTGGGCAGGAGATGTGAGTCCACACAGCGTCCCAGAGCCGTCAGTCACACGGCGGGGAATCGGGTCAACACACTCGCGGTGGGGAGGGAGGGGGGAGACGCCAACGTGAAGGCGGGATGAGTCAGATTATTCTGCTCATATCTCTGGAAGTGTGTCAGCTTTCTAAAGTCTAAGCCAGCTTTTTTTTTTTTTTTTTTTTTTTTTAATTCTTATTATTTTTTTTATATAACAAAAATATAACATTTTGCTGTAACAGAGCCACCGCTGTAGCATCCATTTAATAATAAAAAAATCAGATAAATATTAGATAATATAGACGAATATCGAATAAAAAAGATAAGCATAGCTAAATCAAAATAAATAAATAAATAAATGAATAATTAATAGATAAATATCAGATAGTGGACAAAGTATAGGTACCTAAAATGCATAAATAATAAAATAAACAGATAAATAATAAATAAATGTAAATAAATGCAAAATTGAAACCTTTAAAATGTTAAAGTAAATATTTGAAAACATAAACAGAAAAAAATAAATCAGCATTATATATAAATATCTAATTAAACAAATCAAAAATGGATAAATTTAAAACAGTAGATAAACAATAAACATAAATATTAAACAATATAGATAAATCTAAAATAATAATAAACAAATAATAAAGAACAAAACAGATACAGGAAAACAAATAAATGTTATAAATAATAGTGATAGATTATATCGATTGATATCAAATAAATAAGCAAATTATAAATAGATAAATATGAAGTAATAAATCAGTAAATATAAATAATGATTGAAGTTAATAAAAGTAAAGTCTACAAAACAAATGAGATTAATAAGAGCTATGATACCCTCTTTCGCAATAAATATCACAACATGCTGTAAAATTCAAGAACAAAACGTCTCATAGTAACAAATTTCCAGAAGATCTCTAATCCAGTGGTTAAATTTAGTAGGATTTTTTTTTTCTTTAATTAGCACGCCTAATTTACATCTCGTGAATCCGTCACTGATTCCCAAAATCCTTTAGTCATAATCCTAATCCTTTAGAGATCTTGTGAACGTACTGAGTGTACTTTTTAAATTCCACCTCCTTACCCCGTTGCCATCTCTCTCTCTCTCTCTCTCTCTCTCTCTCTCTCTCTCTCTCTCTCTCTCTCTGTAGCTCATGATCTGGGCCTGGAGGTGATGCAGCTGTTCCCGGAGAAAGGGAACATGGGTAAAGTTCTACCTGATTACCTGAGCAACTGGACTACAGACAAAGTGAAAAAAGGTGCGCATGATGGGAAGAGTGATAAAAGTCCCTATCATGTTTTCCAGGCTCTGTTCTGGAAAAAAAAAAAACTACATTCCTTCATTGTATGAATTTTAATATTTTAGGTCATTTTTTTAAATCCAGATAATTTTTTTTTTTTTTTATGTTGTGAACCTTTTTTTTTTTCCCGAATGAGAACTGAACAACTCGCTGCTCCACACTGCCATGCCACATTTGATCTTAAACTAATGTTAGTAAGCGCTTATTAACTGAAATAAAGTTTTTTTTTAATGGCTGGTTAGAGATTTAGTTGTTCTATGTTTACGTCCAACGTTCAAGCAGAGATGTTCGTCGCAACAGGCTCCATCTCAGTAGTTCCTCGTCTACAGGAACCTGAAAAGCTCGACATCAGCGTGTAAACTGAAATGGAAGCACGCCTAATAATCAACGATGATTTAAAATGATAAAATAATAATCAGCGGTCAGGAATGTTTGGGGACCTCTGAGGTTTGGACTGTTCTTGTTCTAAATAAATTGACATTCGATATTGAAATTGTTTCCTGCTACAGCAGAAAAAAAACACCTTATATCCTAGAGAATACGATAATGTATAGAACAATCTATATTCTTCCTGTTAAATTGTATGTCAGCATGATTTAGGTATAAAGTGGCCCATTTGTGACTCTCCTGACCTTTGACCTTTAACCTTTAACCTGACAGAGGGCGTCCAGGTGCTCTCGGAAGCCGTGGTTAAGAACGTGTCCTATAAGGATGGAAAATTGGAGATAAAACTGAAAGACGGTCGACTGGTGAGTGAGCTGTGTGTGGTTTATAGCAGGGTGTTGAGTTACGCTACACACTGCTGAATTTCTTTGTGCGCGTGTGTGTGTGTGTGTTCTTGCTGTAGGTGAAGACAGATCACATCGTGGCAGCCGTGGGTCTGGAGCCCAGCATCGAGCTGGCGAAATCGGCCGGCCTGGAGATCGACTCGGACTTTGGAGGGTATCGGGTGAACGCCGAGCTGCAGGCGCGATCCAACATCTGGGTGGTGTGTGTGACCGACTTCCTCTCACAGCTGTCTACACCTGCACTCTAGATTAGCGTTTTCTTTTCCTCTACTTTATAGTGTTCCAGCAATCAATATGGACACTTTACATTCTTCTTTTGTGTGTGTGTGTGTGTGTGTGTGTGTGTGTGTGTGTGTGTGCGCGCACAGGCAGGTGATGCTGCATGTTTCTATGACATCAAGCTGGGTCGGAGGCGGGTGGAGCATCATGATCACGCAGTGGTGAGCGGCAGACTCGCTGGAGAAAACATGACCGGAGCCAGAAAGCCCTACTGGCACCAGTCCATGTTCTGGTACACACACACACACACACACACACAGTAAAGTTCATATATACACACAGCCAAACTAGCTCACACACACATTTACTGTTTTATTTCTTGTCCAGTTAATAAACAGCACTGACTCTGACATGGTTGTGTGCGTGTGTGTGCGCGTGTGTGCGTCTGTTAGGAGTGACCTGGGCCCTGATGTAGGATACGAAGCCATCGGGATTGTAGACAGCAGTCTCCCAACTGTAGGAGTGTTTGCAAAAGCTACAGCCAAGGACACACCCAAAGCAGCTACTGAGCAATCAGGTACACACACTCGTATGGTAAAGCATGCTCATTTATCTAAACACACACACACACACACACACACACACACCTTGCCACGTGAAGTAAAGAAATTCTGTCTGTTATCATTTTTGAGTTTTAGCCACTAAGGACCATATTACCTTATGTTCCAGTCTACTAAGTCTTGTGTGTGTGTGTGTGTGTTCAGGTACAGGAATCAGGTCGGAGAGCGAGACGGAGGAGGTTGCCGGGACACTTTCCACAGCTACAGCAGCTCCTGCCCCACCCACACAGCAGGAGAATTATGGGAAGGGAGTGATTTTCTACCTGAGAGACAAAGTGGTGGTCGGCATCGTGCTGTGGAACGTCTTTAACAGGATGCCCATCGCCAGGAAGGTAGAATAACTCACTCACTCACTCACTCACTGACTCGCTGATTTACTCACTGACTCGCTCAGTGACTGGCTCACTGTCTGAGACCTTCACTGACTCTCTCACCACTGACTCACTGACTTCTTCATAGACTCACTCCTTCTCTGATTCGCTCACTCACCGATTGACTCACTGACTGATTTTCTCCCTCCCTTCTTCACTCGCTGACTCACTCACTCATCGATTCACACACTGTCTCACTCACTCACTCACTGATTTACTCACTGACTCGCTCAGTGTCTGAGACCTTCACTGACTCTCTCACCACTGACTCACTGACTTCTTCATAGACTCACTCCTTCTCTGACTCGCTCACTCACTGACTGATTTTCTCCCTCCCTTCTTCACTCACTGATTCGCTTACTCACTAACTCACTCACACACATTCTCTCTCTCTCTCTCTCTCTGTGTGTGTCTCACTTCATATTTTTTGTTCACTGTGTTTTATCCAAACAAATCTTTTACCATCCTTTAACACACCCAAACTCCTCTTTTTCACTCTTTCTTATTCTGCTCATCATTAACGTCTGATGTGTTTGTTTCTAGATCATTAAAGATGGAGAGGAACACGCTGATCTGAACGAGGTGGCCAAGCTGTTCAATATTCACGAAGACTAAACACATACACACTGTACTTGTGGAGCCTGGGAAAAACCTCTGCAAAAAATTACCCCCCAACACACACGCACACACAGACACACGCACAAACACACACAACTCTGTCAGACCTGTGGTTCTGCCTCCAGCCCTGTTGGTGGCTCTGTGGTCGTTTCTCGCTATTGGACCCGTCAGATCAGTACTGTTCCGTCTCTGCTGAAGCAAACCTTGTTTATACGGGGACATTGTACACGTGTTTTCTAGTGAGGTCAGTAAATGTATATTTGCGAAACGCTTGAGCCGTCCTCTCTTTCCTGGAGTCTCGACTTTTTTGCTGCATGAGGTGTTGAAACCCCAATCAGGATCCACGGTATGCTAAATCAGCGCTCCAGTACTGCTTTAACACACCTTTCCGTTCCTTTCATGTTAACTACGCTACCGATGCGGTCACTTTTTTAAAAAAATTTTTTATTTTAAATGGGAACCCATTCGCTGAAAGAGCAACATATTTGAATCGACGTTTCATATTTGCTTCAGGATTTGTAATTGAAAGTAAGTATGTTACGTAAGTAAGATGTGATGTACAGGTTTGAGCGTAGCTCAGAAGTATATCTACACTCGCTATGCAGCAGTTTAAACATGTTTATGATTCATTGTTTGCATTATAAACAGCTACATCCACCATTTTCTGGATTTGCATCACTGCCTTCTGGGTAAATTGCGATGCTGGTGTTGACTCGATCCCTCCGTGCAATAAACCATCAACCTTGGTTTGAGTCGGAAAGGAATTATAGGAATGCCCCTGAACAAGGGGAAGTGGTCAAGGGTGTGTTAAACAGTACTGGAACTCGGGGGCAAAGCATCTCGTACACATTTCTTTGGATAAAGTTGAGCTGTTGCAGTGATTCTGATTGAGTGGTTTTTTTTTTTTACCATGAGAAAAAGCTGCACAAACTCCTCTCTCATCTCTCCTGAACCATGTGACACGATTTGTTTTTCTGAGACTTAATTAAAACAAATTATTTTTGAACTTGTTCAGTGGTTTTTGTGTCTCTATAATGTGGTTTGTTTGTAATGAAGTTCTAGAATAAGTTTCACATTTACAGATAACCAGCTTTTATCGGAAATAACTTGCAGGGGAAGAACGAGTCGATCCAAGCACACAGCAGGGGAGGAGTGAAGGTTTTGCTCAAGGACTCGAGAGTGGATGGGATCTGAACTTACAGCCTTTTGGTCACAAGTGCAGCACCTTAGAGAACACCATGCTATGGTTATAATAAATGATAAATGTGGATGACTTCAAACGTAAAGCTTCTTTGGTGCATAAATGTTGGCAAACACGTCTTTCAGAAATTGCACCAAAGAGCGTCACGTTTTGTGCACTTTTCTGGCCACAAGCTCTAGAATCTTGAAGGTTGAGGGTTGCAATCTGATTGGCTCTTCTGTGTATGCACTTTCATGCATTGTTTACAGCAAGAAAATGAACTTTTGAATATTGTGACAATGATCTACAGAGCAAAATATTCCCTGGATTAAATAAAAGAGTTATGTCTATCTCTCTCACTATCTTTCTGTACCTATCTGTCTTTCTCTCTCTCTCTCTCGTGTTCTGTCTGTCTCCCTCTGTCTCTTTCTCTCTGTCTGGCCACCTTTCTCTTTATCTCTCTCCTCCTGTCTGTCTTTCCATCTTCGTCTCTTTCTGTCTCTTACAATAATTCTTTCTCTCTTTTCCTCCCTCTGTCTCTTTTTCTGTCTGTCTTGTCCCATTTCTCTCTGTCTCTTTCAATGTCTCTCTCTTTTTCACCATCTCTCTCGGTCTCTTTCTGGCTCTCTCGCTGTCTTTTCTCTAACCGTCTGCCTTCTCTCTCTCTCTCTCTCTCTCTCTCTCTCTCTCTCTCTCTCTCTCTCTCCCTCCCTCTGGTTTTTATAATCCTCAGGTCAGTGAGAGTCCAGGCAACATGAAATATACATCTTCCTCCAGGCCTCAGACACCCTAAAACTCATCGTCTGCTCCACAACAGCCGCATGACCTTTCACTCCTTGTGTGTGTGTGTTCACTTCTCTCCAAGGTCACTTTACATTATGCACACTCTCTGGACAGTAGGATGTGCTTTTGAGTTGGAATCTACATACAGGTGCACATCTCCACCGCAGTGTCTTCTACCACCATCAATTTCACGCATATTCTCTTTAAAAAAATCAGCTAAAATCATACAGGCGTTCATAATATTTTACACTGTATTACACTGTAAAAGATCAATCTGCCTCCAGTTGTTGAATTGGAAAAAAAAAAAACTCAGTGGAGTGGAAGTCTGCAGGTTGGTGAGATGGAGAGAGGAAGTAGAGAAATAAAAATGAAATGACAATGAGGGTAAGGGACCGAAGCCCTCGGGTGCGTACGTGTCACAGTTGTTTATTCTGATAAACATCTTTAAACGCATCACACGCCCTGATGCCTACACACACACACACACACACACACGTCTGCGTCTGTCTCTGCTCCGGTTCCTCCGGCTAGCGTGACCAGTGAGAGAGAGAGGAAAGAAAGGAGGGAGAGTGTGTTAAGACTCCCCCCCCCCCCCCAACAGACACACACAGTATGAAACTTGCTGGCACTTCTCAGAAAGCTTGATGTGGTTTGTGAGTCCAGCAGTGTGGGTGGAGAAGAGTGTGTGTAGGGGGAAGATCTTGGTCCTACGATTTTGGAGCACGTAGCACGGTTCCTCGAGCAAGAAATAGAGCAGAATGTTCGCACAACTGCCGAAGGTTGTGTGGATTTTGGTGTTTTTTCGGTTATGTGGTGTCCTCAGGTAAGGCTTTTAAATTTTAATTAAATCAGTTTGAAATTCTGTTGGTCAGGTTTGGATAGGTGTGTGTGTGGAAAAGTATTAAAGCTCACAAGTTGTATCGATGTGTTTGTGGAGACTAGGCATGTGCTGATTATTATTAATTCAGTATATCGCAATATTCAACATGCACTACGTCCAATGAGTAAGATTTTCTTTTGCTCCTATTTGAAAAGGACAGCTGTATTCTCAGGTTCCTTATCTTGGACAATTCGAGGTACTGAAAATGGAATTTTCCATTTTGGACAAGGAGTGTGTTTGTGTGTTGTGTATTTGGGCCTCTGTAAATGATGATGTTGACGTTCAGAGACAGTGCTGTCTGGATTAATAGAGGATAGAGGAACATATACATTCAGCTTCAGCTGATGAGGCAGATGGTCACAACAGTGTCACTATGAGGTCATCTGTTCAAACTCTGACCAATGAAAATGTGAGACAGTGGAACAATTAGACAAGAAGCCAAAAAGAGCTAATGCAAAAACTTTGGTCTTGTAGCTCCCAAGTGGCGCCACAGAAAAGCATTCGGCCTCTCATCTGGAGAGCATGAGTGCGAATGCTACAGCCATCCGTGGCCCGGAGCCAAGGGATCAAAACGCGAACGCAAGCGTGAAATGGGGCTTAACGTGGAATCAGATTCAGTGGAGAGTAAAAGTGATGAGAGAGAGAGAGAGAGAGAGCGAGAGCATACAAGACAGGGAGAAATGGGGACAGAAAGACAGACATAGAGTAAGCCAGGAAAAGAGGAACAGATACACAGAGCAAGAGAGAGAGAGAGAGAGAGACAGTGCAAAAGAGACAGAGAGAGTGAGAGAAATAGATAGTGATAGAGACCCACACATAGCTACAAAGACAGATGCAGTGTGAGACAGCATGCAGTAGCAGACTAGGAGAGATGTAGAGAGGGACAAAGAAAGAGGGAGGGCATCGTAGTTATTCTTATAATGAATCGAACTTTCCTGTCACATGTAATATTAACATGTACATTAACATCTCTCCGTTTGGGATCCTGGGATCTGGACCTGAGGAGATTTCCACACTGTGTTTAAAAGCATTTAAACAGGAAGAATGTTCTAGAAAGAGCTTGGAGACAGCTTGGAGGGGAACTCGGAAGATGTTGAGTTATAGGGGGTAGCTGTTGTCAAAAATCATCTTTAAAGTTTTAAACATGAACTTTTTACTTTATAAAGAATGTGATGTTCGAATGGAATGAAGTGATGCCTCAGATAAGCTCATTCAGAAATCTAGAGCTTTAGCTAGCTAGCTGTTTAGTAAAGAATCAAAGCAAAGCAAAGCAAAGGTGGCTATTCTAATACGTTTCTTAATTGTAGTTCATATGAAATAATGAATTCAGGTCTATCCAGTAGGTGCATAAACAAGCTGCAGTTAGTCCAGAATGTTTCCAGAGTCTTTACTAGAACCAGAAGATTTGATCACATCACTCCTATCTTATGCACACTGCACTGGCTCCCACTAAAATTTCTCATCATTTATAAAATACTAATAATGACATATATAGCACTAAATGGTACCTACTGTTATTATTAGTGCAATATTCTAGGTACTCATAAAGAGCCTGCACTTTTGTGGCAGATCATAAAAGACCTAAAATTTGCTTGGGTACTGCGTGAATTGAATTGGGTCCCTGGAGAACTAATGGTTAGACCTCAACGCTCTCTCTGCCGTGGCTCGGATGCAATTGCCGGCCAGGGAACCAACCACAGCCACTGGGGTTGCAGACGACAGTGTTCTCCCAGTGCTGGTCCCAAGCCCGGATAAAATTGGGGAGGGTTGTGTCAGGAAGGGCAATCGGCGTAAAAACTGTTCCAAATCACATATGAGGACCAATGACCTCTGTGGTGACCCCTACCGGGAGCAGCCAAAAGAAGAACAATACCTGTGTGAATTGAATTATCCTCTTCAAGGGCTGCCATTTAGGAGATGTCAGTCATTAGCTTTCCCATCTATTTTTTGATTGGTATCTAATTCTAAATCTCTTTTTCTCTGTTTTCGATTCTTCCAGGATCACTTTCGGCAGGGAGATGAAATCTCCGAACGGTAGGTCTAAGCCCATGTCGCCCTCTGACTTTCTGGACAAGCTGATGGGAAAGACGTCAGGCTACGACGCTCGCATCAGACCCAATTTTAAAGGTACTATCAGCTGAAATTTTAAAGGTGCAGTGGGCAATTTTTACACATAGGAAAGTCATCATATTAGAGTCACTTGGTGAAACTGTGACATGCAATATTTTTCTTCATTTGTAGGCTTCTGTAGAGCATTTTTCAGCCCTGAAATTAGCTCCTCCCCTCAACAGTAACAGAGCAATTAAAATCTGCTCCTGGTAGACCTTGTAAGCAGCAAAGGACTTTAAAATTGCTCAAGTAAAAATACAGTAAGCCCTTGTTTTAACCAAATACTGACAATGATTTATTTCTGCTCGAACCTACAGATATTTCATGCTAAAAACAGCTTTAGGCTGAGACATTTTTATTAAAGCCCTTTACAACTACAAATCACCTAGAATGCACATTGTGCAAAAAAGTTTTCCAAAGAAATATTTAACTAATTTTCTCAAAAGCCATTAATTTGATCTGAAACCTGAAACACGCATTTTGTTGCATTTATTACCCTGTAGGAAATATTCTTTCCTTGTCCCTTCATCCTTCTTTCCCGCTGCTGATATTCTTGTCTCTTTGAGACACTGGGAAATAGCGGCAGCATGCAGAGAGGAAAATGCTGATTTCAGCCGGAAATAAAAACGTACAGTCCGAGTCTTCACTCGCTTTGTGACTTCAGGAATACAAAGACAATCGCTGATAAAGAGGGTGTGTATGTGCGACAGGGAGATCCTTAAAAAAAACAAGAAAGAAAAAAAAATCATGTGTGCAGCAAAAATATTTTCTTCTAATCGGACAGCCTCACCTGTATATTGCTCAGAAATGCAAAAGGTCAAAAAGGCAAAACCTTAAATTATTCAGAACAGCAACTTTTTCCACAAGACGACGTCTCAGCAGCGCTAATTCTCCACAGAATAAAAATGGCAGCTATTAGTTTAAAAATAACAGCTGAAAAAATTTGAAGTAACGTGATAAGGTTGTATATCAAGAGAACAACACTAGCCTTCAGCTAAAAGCCACCATATTGTGAGGCTAATGATATGCATGCTAAGTTGCATGTAGGCAGTTCTTAGATATTATCTAGCTAGCATGTAGTCAGTGTTTTTTATATTAGCATGCAACAAATTATGGCTGCGCCATTCCTCCAGGACCTTTGTGACTACACTTGCTTCTTTCATTTTAAAGCTCTATGTAAAATATTCCTTTTCTCCCAAAACTTCAGCTAGCTAGCTAGTATATAGTCACTTCTTAGATATTAGCTAGCATGTCATTTGTTAGTCATTAATTAGCTAGCTGGTATGTAGTCACTTATTTCAAATTAGCTAGCTCACATGTAGTCAGTTCTTAGATATTAGCTAGCTAGTATGTAGTCAGTTCTTTTTTATTTGTTAGCTAGCATGTAGTCTGTTATATTAGCTTGCTGGCATATAGTTAGTTCTTTTACAAGTTGAAACAAGTTAAAAACTTTGTGAGATATCAACATTTACCTCAGATGTGTTGGTAAGTTACTAATTAAAGACTCAATACGGCAAAATGTACACTAAGGCTTATTAGCCTGTCTCCTCTGGTGAAGATATTAATAATTGCCAGAGAATTTTTTTGTGTAAGGGCTGCAGATGACGTGTCACTAATTACAGTAAACTGACCTTTACTGGGTTCAGCCATGTTGAGAAAGCGGCAACACAGTGTCATGTGTGGAATTTTCCCATAAACACGCTGAACTTTAGTGAAATCAGGGTCCATTTTCTTTCCTTTGCTGTCCACTCACTATGTTAACCTACAGACCCAAATTAGTCACTTGATGTCTGTTTCTCTCTCCTATTTTATATTCTCCTCTGTCTCATCCTTCATCCATCCACATAGTAGATTATGTTTGACACATTTCCTGAAGGCTCGTGCTCTCGTCCCTGTCCTCCCACGCCTCCTCAGCCTCTCACCCTGTCTTCCTAGCCCTTTTTCCTTAGTCTCTTTTTCCGTTGTTTTATCTCCCTTTCTCCCATTTCTCTTTTATTAGCTCACTCTTTCAGTCCTTCTCTCTGTGTGTGTGTGTGTGTCTCAGAGCTCATCTATCATTCATTTTTGCACTGGGGTGAAGCTGGACATCGGCGTGTCAGAATGGATTGTCTCAGCTGATTAGCTAGCAATGGGACTAATGTCGCTAAAGCTAAATCATTAAATGATCATCTCCCTGAAAGCTATCTTATCAAATATTTACCGAAAATTGTTAAGAGCAGTTGGATGGTAATTGGAGCAGGTTGGACAGCTGGCATGGATTCCGCAGCGCTGCTCATTAAAATAACTTTCTTTTACACTGTCATGATCTGGCAACCTGGTGAATAATTCACGATGTCGGTATTATCTATAGCCACAAGTGGAGCGCCGGGTCTCCTCCAGAATTTTAATTCCTGTTAATTCTGCATCAATTTTTACACTGAAATGAATTTATTCTATCTCAGATGACTTCTCTAGTGTATATGTGCTCTTGTATGTGTGTCATTTATTTGTCTATTACATGACACGTAGGTGTGTGTGTGCGTGTGTGTCTTTTTCAGGGCCTCCTGTCAACGTCACCTGCAACATCTTCATCAACAGCTTTGGCTCTGTCACAGAAACAACTATGGTACACACACACACACACACTCAAAATTGTAGTAGTCGAATATAAGACAAGTAAGGGAAGCTGATAACTACCAGTTTAGCATTTTATCACACACTCACACTGACCCAGACATCATCTCCTTATTATCTTCAGTTGAAATCTCTTCTTCTTTGAATCAGTCTCTTTATCGCCCTCCGATTTTCCGTCCCTCCTCAGGACTACCGCTTGAACGTGTTCCTCCGGCAGCAGTGGAATGATCCTCGCCTGGCGTATAAGGAATACCCTGACGACTCGCTCGATCTGGACCCCTCCATGCTGGACTCCATCTGGAAACCCGACCTGTTCTTCGCTAACGAGAAAGGCGCCAACTTCCATGAGGTCACCACTGACAACAAGCTGCTGAGGATCTTTCAGAACGGGAACGTCCTCTACAGCATCCGGTGAGACGATGCGTACTGGAACCATGAGGCGCTGCAGGGCCTTGGAGTCGTAGCGCTAGCTGACCGGTTGAACGCAGGATCAGTGCGTGTGTGTTTTCCTCACTCTTGTCTTTCACTTTCTCTCAGGTTGACTCTGATTCTGTCCTGTCCGATGGATCTGAAGAACTTCCCCATGGACATTCAGATCTGCACCATGCAGCTAGAGAGCTGTGAGTGCTTAATTATTAATAGCTATCCCACAGTGCAATATATCTGGATTCTGATTGGTCAGAAGGTATTGATTAGTTTTCTATAACAGCAGCTCTGACAGTTGTGCAGCTACAAATCACAGGTTTATATTAACACGCTCATTCTAATACGTTATCGTTACTAGAGTAACAGCTCATTCACAGCGATGTATACAGCGTGCCATTTGTGTTTTAGTGACCATCTCTCTGTCTTTAGCATTCAGATCTCATTTTATAACTCACTTTATTGTATTATTAATTCTCCTTTCCATGCTTTTTCTAACAGTCCCAGGTTGGTTCATCTCTAAGCTCCCAGTCGTGAGCCCTGGGACTTTTATATTTTATTCATTTTTGCCCCGCAGGCTTTCCCATTGCACAGTGGGCTCAATGCATGTCGGCATATTTTCGAGTTGGCCGTGTAAAATTAGCCGTCCAAGAATCTTTCACGTTGAAGTCTGAGGGGACGGGAAGAGACGCTTTGAACATTTTGACTCGTATAGAAATTGAGTTGACCTTTTATACCTCCATTAAGGATAACCGTGTCTTTAGCGAGCCCTCGTCAGTCTTCCCTCACGACGTGGCAGTGGGCACGACCTCAGTCATGACGTGCAAGATAGACCCAGATATACACATCCATTGGCACAAATTATGGCACAACAAAGTGTGTTGTGTGTGGCTTGTTTGCTAATTAGTGAGACTTTCGCAGACATTTTGCCAGTCACATGGTGAGAGTGCAGAGATTTATTAAATCTTTACCAGAAGGGGGCGCTGCCTCAGAATACTGACAGGTTAAAATCACACATTATACTCAAGGATTCCTGAAAAAAGCAGCACTGACGTCCTCCCACTTAGCAAACAAATTCATTGTGATGCTGAAGCATGAATTGCGCACATTGAAAACATAGCTGAAGTGATTTCCTTTCCATTTTTTCACAGTCACACTATCCATCATGCTAACTAACTAACTAGCTGACTTGCTAACTATAAAGCATGCTAACTAGCTAGCCAATAAATAAATGAATGAATAAATAAATAAATAAATCATCAGTGAAGCTATAGTTCATGTACATGTAAAACCCAGAGTGTTATATTTTCAAATATTACATAATGTTTTGTTCTTGTTTATCTTTACAAACACGTTAAGCCACAATTCCCCGTCGCGATTAAAAGAATATTGCATGATATCACAATGTCTTCTGGGTCAGCGCTGATTCCGAAGTGTAAACTAATGTTTCGAATCATCGAACAAACTTCTCCTGAGCAGATAAACTTTTGAGATGGCTCATAAGTTGGTGATGGTGATTGTACCAAGAGGAAATGAAGAAAGGGTGTTAAAATGCAAATTAGTTCTGTCTTTGAGACAAAATGGGTTGAAATGTAAAAAAATCTCGTGTTCATCAGCGACTCTCTCTCCTCAGTCGGCTACACCATGAACGATCTGATTTTCCAGTGGCTGGATAAAGGTCCTGTGCAGGTGGCTGATGATTTAACGATGCCGCAATTCGTTCTGAAAGAGGAGAAGGACCTGGGATACTGCACCAAGCACTACAACACCGGTACAACGCACACAAGCGCTTACACGTGAATACACACAAAACACTGCTCAGGTCAAACATCTTATTGCATTTAAATGAATTCAATGTGCAGAAATGCCACAAGACGTTAGCAACGCGTTCTGACCTTTTTGTATGCAGGTTTGTGGAAGCGGCTTTCAATGAGAATATTTTTATAACTGAATAGTTACAGAGCATTAAGTTATTATACTGGTACTGATGTATTGCGTGTGTGTGTGTATGTGTGTGTGTGTGTGTTTGGGCAGGTAAGTTCACCTGCATCGAGGTGAAGTTCCACCTGCAGAGGCAGATGGGATATTATCTGATCCAGATGTACATTCCCAGCCTGCTGACGGTCATCCTGTCCTGGGTTTCATTCTGGATCAACATGGACGCCGCTCCTGCTCGAGTCGGCCTCGGCATCACCACCGTCCTCACCATGACGACGCAGAGTTCCGGCTCCAGGGCCTCGCTGCCCAAGGTTCTACATAACCGACTCTCCACCCAACTACACAGCCATCTATTCATCACTCCATAGTACCATACCCACCGGAACTCCACCTCCAGAGTCTCATTGCCCAAGGATTTACATATCCATCTCATCCACCCATCTAACCATTCATCCATCAATCCATAATACTGATCTCTGGCCTCACTGCCCAAGCTGTCAGTCATCCATCCATCCATCCATCCATCCATCCATCTATCCATCTATCCATAATACTGATCTCTGGCCTCACTGCCCAAGCTGTCAGTCATCCATCCATCAATTCATCCATCTATCCATAATACTCATCTCCGGCCTCACTGCCCAAGCTGTCAGTCATCCATCCATCAATTCATCCATCTTCAGTATTGTAGCAAAAGGATCTCCACTCACTCATTCATCCATCCATCCATCCATAGTACTGTAAGTTCTGGCTGCAGAGGCTCCCTAACTATAGTTTATTCATCCATCCATCCATCCATCCATATGACTGTAACTGTTCATGCATTCATTCCTTACTACACATTCACAACATTCTTCTAACCACTCATAGCATGGCTGCTACTCCTCCTTTCAACCTTCTATTTGTCAATCTGTTTTCTAAGAAGTATTGTGTGTGTGTGTGTGTTGTAGGTGTCCTATGTGAAGGCGATAGATATCTGGATGGCGGTGTGTTTGCTCTTCGTCTTCGCCGCATTGTTAGAGTATGCCGCTGTGAACTTCGTCTCTCGGCAACACAAAGAGTTCTTCAGACTCAGGAGGCGACTGCAAGAAGAGCGACGTCAAAGAGCCGTGAGTGACAGCACCAAGCCCCGCCCCTACACACACACACCCCCCCCCCCATGGCCACGTCACAGCTATATAGGTGACATATACGTTTATTTGCCGTGTAGCGCACCGTTTGTCCGTTTTGTAGCATTGCACGACAGTGCAGCATGATGAAATTCACTGCAATCATAATGAGAAGTAGAAAACGTCCAAATGAGGATCAGAATACCCATAATGCACTGCAGTTGAAAATGATATGAGACCTCCAGTACGTAGCGAATAGAGTGTGTGATTTGGGACACGTCCACAGTGATGGTGTTTACGTGGCCTACATAGTGAGTAAGGTGTAGTTTTGGACAAACAGAAAGGAAAACAAATATATATCAGTATCAGGGGTTCTCAGATGTGTGTGTGTGTGTGTGTGTGTTTTGCTGGGATTCACGGTGACCTAGTTTCAGAGGCTCAGTTCTGTGTGTGTGGAGAACACGAGTGAGGCAATGATTTGCTCTGTGAATAAATAATGTGTTATGCCCACATCATATTTCTGAGTAAACTCTGCGTGTGTGTGTGTGTTTCAGGCTTCAGGTCAGTTTGGTGGAGCCGAGACGAAAAGCAAGAGCAATGATGTTACAGGCAGCACAACGTCCTACAGGAACACAAAACACTGCAGTGCCTGTGCACGGGTATATATATATATATACACACACACACACACACTTTATAAGGTACTGCTGTTTTATATCTAATGGGTGATACAGATGTTTCTGGAACCTGCCGTAATAACATGGCAGCTGTGTACCTGCTGTGTAGGTATAGGTTAGAAATAAAGCCTAGCGGAAATCATTTCACCATGCGTCTACATACTTCCGGGTCACGCTTATCTGTCTTCCATTCTTCACAGGAGTTAGCTCAACACAATCAGGATTTCTTCTTGTCCAGTTTTGGTTTGGACGTCCACCTGCCTGGAGACGGCCCCCTCTCTGAGGCGGCGGCCATGTTCGCCTCTCTGCCTCCAGGCCACTCGCTGTTCCAGATCCGCCGCCGCTTTATCGACCGCGCCAAACGGATCGACACCATCTCGCGCGCCATCTTCCCTCTCAGCTTTCTCATCTTCAACGTCTTGTACTGGCTCACGTACAAAGTTCTGCGTAACGAGGATCTGCACTCCGTCCTGTGAGTGAAGAGAACCGAAGGACGCTACACCACACCGGCGCTTTCACACCACCGTCATGGTTGCACTGAAAGAACTGAATAAATCAGCAAAGCGTGGGCGATCTCATGGAAATAAACAAGACGCGAGGAACAGACTTATAGGAGCATCTTGTTCGGTTCCCGTGTAGCTTTCTGTAGCTTATCTTACGACATAACATTCCTGCCTGATCCCTAACCTTATGTTTACAATATCAAGTGACAAGTCGTTCATGTCGCTTGTACTTTATCTCTTGTGGACGTGTAGCAACTGTTACTGTTGATGCTTGTGGGTGTGGCCTATCCAGCATTTATTTATTTATTTTTTTAAACTGAGAAATGGAATTAGCTACAGTATATATAACTAGCTAACTAGTTAAACACCTATAAATTTACGCACTCAGTGTGAAAATGTGTTGTTTGATTTACATGCTACATGCTTTGGCAGATTAGCAAGGCATGCTAACTGTACTAGCTAAATGTACACTCACCAGAAGCATCAACGATCTTTACTTCCTTCCAAGCTTTATTTTTTTTCTTCGTAATGTCTCTGAACACATTCAATGACATGTCGTATATGACCACATAAGATGGAGCCAGTTATCAGTTTTTCATCCATTTTTGTATCAAAGACAGACACAACAAAGGTCAAAGGTCAGTAATCAATCCAAAAAACTCTCACCAAAACCATGTACACTTAGCAGAACTTACCCAGAAGGCATTGCAATGCAACACAGCAGAACAGCAAAAAAAAGTAACACAAGTGGGAAAAACTCTTTATACATGTAAACAGGAGCAATAAAATATTTAATACTGGTTTCGTATTGTGTTTTATGTAGCCAAGCCCCACCTGTTACTTTATTCTGCTAGCAGGTTAGCTAGGTTGTGTTATGTTTCTGTATGCTGTATGCTTTTTTAACACTGCCATTCATTAGTGTGTTTGGATAGATCAATCTACTTCCTGTTTTACAGACAGATTTAGGAAGGTATTAGATGCTGGTGCTAGCTACACTGATGCGTCAACGTGTCCGCCATATTGGAAGTAGGGTTCAAACGTGAGCACTAAATTTCCTTTGCTACAGACGACACGGTTGATATTTTGATCGAGTCTAATTTCTAGAAACTGTTAGAAAAGCAGCAGTATATATCAAATCGTAGCAGATGGACAAAAATGTTCACAATGTTTATTATCGATTAACCAATCAGCAAGGAGAGGTGTTACCGTAGCAACATACTACATGTAACACAAACCACTTTCATTTTCTTACAAATGAATAAAGGAGTGAAATAATATCTCTCAATCCCGAACACATTCCACAGCAGCCCACAGGAAGTGGGGTCACGTCACTTCCTGTGGAGATACAAAAGCAGTGTTTCAACAACTCGCTTATATCCACACACACTGACACCAATCTGTCGATCATGTCTTCCAGAGCACTACGAGTGTTTGTCGTGAATCACAAATCTGATATCTCAAAGCGGTGGCTCATGTCAGTGATTCAGGCCCGTGTCAGAGGAGTCTCCTTCCCTGTGGCTAAAAGAGAAATCCCAAAGAGATGAAGAAGAGAATCATGAGGTACAAACACACCCTGACCTCCTCAGCACCCATGTTCCATGCTAACAAGTTCTGAGGAGACGCACAAATAATCTACACCTATAACAGCAAAGAAATCTTAGATACTTCAAGCCATTGCGCAGGAATAGATGCAAGTCGTATGACAGAATAACGCAACCCTACTGATGTTAGCTCTTCAGTTAGTTAGTAACTTATGCAGCATCAGATGTTACAACATACAGCTGATTTTATTACTATAAAGGCAAGCTAGCTGTTATATTTGCTTATATTTGTGTGTATGAATCTGTTAATGCCCCACCTACAGGATACAGAGCATCTGATACACCAGATAATGCCATAGACCAATATGCATATTCATCGAATCATGATTATTTGCATAAGCAAATGCTTTGCATACTAAAATTAACAAAATAGAAAATATTATTATAACTTTACTTCAAGTGACCAGGAGCCAAAGAGGGCAAAATTTTCCTCTCTCTCTCCGTCACATCAACACTAGCCAACCTTGGGCATCTGTGAGCTCATGTATGTGGAAGAGGGTAGATAGCGCTTTCCTCCGAGTGCGTTACGCTGCCCAGAGACGCAGCATGTGCCGCCGTTCGAAAGGATGCAGTTGGCTGGCTTCACGCGAATCACCTTGTGAAACTCGGGTAGTGAAGCACATGATCCCCTTCGCACTCCCTGATTGGTTGCTACTATATAAGGGAGACCTAGCTGGTGGGTGGGAATTTGGGAATGATTACAGACTGAATAACACCTGGGCTTGTGTGACTGAAAATAACTGTTACCAAGATGGCCGCCAAGTGCACGCGTTTGGTTTGAAAGTGCAGTGGGGAAAGGAGATCCTCATTTTCTGCCATTCTCCAAAAACCAATTTCTGATTGGCCGTTTCCTGTTTCAGTCAAGTAGGCAGGTCTTATCCAACATACCAGACTGAAAACTAAAAAAAACTAGCAGAGATAATGTAGGAACTACACAATAGTAAGATTCAAATTAGGATTAAAGCAGAAATAGGACAGACGGTACCAGATCTAGTTCTCACTCCAATGACAAACAGAAGCTTTTCTAGGATTTAAACTTTAAATAACATTTCAGTTGATGCACAGAATCTCATCTCTCCTGAGTTATCACTAATCTAATAATTTCAAAGAACTGTAATTAAAATGTAAAATAAATGCAGCAGGAAATCTTTTTTTTTTTTTGTATACAACTTTTATTGACAGATGAACCACAAAAGAAAGTCCATGGCCCAGCTTAGAACTGGATGACCTGGCCCTGTAACACACACACAGGAAATATTAGTTTCATCATAAATGCACTATTACCACATACACAGAGAACAATATCTTGAGTATAACACAGTTTTACTCTTTTGAGGAATGTAGGTTGTGTTACACGTGTTAAAGTTCCATAAAGTGTTAATTTTATTTTACTGATATGTTGAGTTTGAAAACTGAAAAACGTCAAGTCCCGATTAACTAAATCTCTTGGTGTCTGCCTAATTATATTTATCATATAAAACTTTATCAGCTGCTAAATTCTTAAAATTGGTCTTGGTGATATGACATATCAGCTGGAATCGAAACAATATTTGTATAGTAAAAAATCAGAGAAATAAGGGGGAAGGCTAATATTCGATTTTATTTTGTCCCTCAAGACATCAGTGACCTAAAATATTCACATTTTTGTTTCACGATCACAATAAAATAAACAGTGGTTAAGTCAGACAAGCTGATTTTAAGTCCAACTGATGTAACTGATGTAACACGCCAGTGCTACAAGCAACAAAAAAGATCCAGATGAAACGAACAGCCTCATACAACTCTAGAGTATTGGACTAATAAACACAAACAAACAAAAACCCATCAGATAAGATCAATACGAGTGAAATGCCTTATGGAGCACAAAACCTAACAGCAGCGTTTCTCAGCCGGTTCCTCCGAGACCTCGGACTGTTCAGTTGTGCTCAGTCGCAGCTCTCAGAAGCACTGAACACCTGTGGCAGGTGACCAGAGCGCGGGGTTTGAGCCGAGAGCTGAGAAGCGTCCCAGAGGACTGGTTGAAGAAACGCTCACAGATGACTGGAAAGAGAAAACTGCAGGACACGATCCAACACGGCATTCAGAACGGCATTTACCCAGAATTCCTCACGGCTGAGGGAATTCTGCGAGCAATTAGCAGAACGGATATCATGACCTACATCTATCTGATGGAGACACTGACACACGGAGCGCGTCTTCCTCAACCGCCGAGAAAAGCGAAACCTCATTAGGACACGTGGTTTATGATTTCTGAAAACCGTAAGCACGAAAATCAAACTGTGAATAGCGCAGCTCCAAAATACGCGTCTTCAGCGGAGGATTAGTACGGGGGAAGGTTTATGTTTTTTTCCCCAGCCGGGGAAGACGACTCTGGGCGTATTTTTGAGTGTTAACTCATAGCAGTGTAAAACATGTGAAGGTTGCCAGATCTGTAATTAATCAGGACGTTCCCTGTGATATAGTGTCACGTGCAAAACCTGCTTTATCTGTTATGTCAGTTCTAACAGACTTCTCACACACACACACACACAACACGCAAGCTGTAGTGAACCTGGTGATTATATGGAGTGCTTTCCCATATAATCTGTGTGTGTGTGTGTGTGTGTGTGAGAGAGTGTGAGAGAGAGAGATGTAAATCTCACCTTTCTCTTCTTGTCTCCTCCCAGCTCAAAGTGTTTGCACCTCTTAATGGCCAGCATCCTCTTGGAGCGGCAGTTGGGCTCCACGCACTCCAGCCTCAGCACGATCTTCTTTGTGGTTTTAGCCTACGGCAAGAGAAGAGGGACGAGACACTTTTCACGCTCACATTCACGATCAGAAAGCTTGCAAAAGTGTTAAAAAGAAAAAAACCTACGTGAAGAGAAGGAACTTTGAATATTAACGTTTTATTTCAGCCATTGAGGTTTTTAATTAATCATGGATGGGCTTGTACAAAGACACAAACACAGTGTGCTCGATTTATCTACATAAACGACATCAATAAAGAAGAAATCAACACAGCTGTAGCAGAACTGGCAGCACTTTGGTCACTTATGCCGAGTAGACCTCACGCTGATAAACCTATTAGATTCATCCGTCTCTGATTAATACGTTTAATAACAGCACAACTGTTTATCAAGTTATAATTCTACACAGAAAAATCAGAAAACATTTCCTAAACCACAAGTTACGCTGGTTACAGGGAAACGAAGATGGAAATTAATTTACCAATTTATTTATTTATTTATATTATACCAAGCAAGAGAAATAGGATTAAATCGCTCCAGATACAGAATAAAGACCAGGATGTCTATAAAACTAACCCCCGAGTGAGACTGGATCACTGGTCATTAGGACACAGTAACACGATGAGATCTGTAGATCTACACAACTCGTAATAATTAGATTTCTCTATTAAACACTTGCTTTAAAGGTTCGCAAATTGCACATAATGTGAATGCATATGCACCGCTGAAAAACTCAACTACTAGGTTAAAATCTTGACTTAAATCTAAGAGTATGCTCTTAATGATTTTTTTTAAATTAGCATGCAAGCAAACTCGCTGTTTCAAGGTTAACAGTGTACCGCAAAAAGCAAAAAAAAAAAAAAAACCCACAATATCTGCCTCTTCCATGCTACTTTAACCCCGAACATCATCTTCATAAGCAACCTGAATCCACCATATTCCCCAAACCTCTTTTCACTCGTACCTTCTTCCTGAATATAGGCTTCGTCTGGCCTCCGTAGCCGCTCTGCTTTCTGTCGTAGCGCCTCTTACCTGAAACGCACACACATGGCTTAATCAGCGATATTCACTGAAACAACCAATCATCATCATCATGTACAAGGAGGTTAAAACGTTTTCTCTGAATCCCAAACAGCGCTGAGCTTCTCCTAAGTGCACTACACTGGGTAGAAGACGTATGGAGACGTATGAAGGCTGTAGGCGTGAGTGGAGATTGGGCATGCAGCTGATAAATCAGGTAAATGCTCAGTATTTAATCGAATTATGACTCGCATGGTAGCAGTGATGGGGGGGGGGGAAGGTGTAAAGTCGACACGGCTCGTTTAGAAAGTACAAATTATATCAGAAATTAAAAGGAGAAAGCATTTATATAAAAGGGGGGGAAAAAAAGCACTGAAAACTGGAGACTCCGTCCATTAATGGATTTTTAAAAGACAGACCGTCTGGCGTACGACGTCAGGTGAACGAGCTGTTACTCTAGAAACAAGAACGTATCAGAATGACAACTTAAACGAGCGTTAGTGTTTAAACAACGCTTTCTGACCACTTTTTAACCTCCTATGTAGGGCACTTTGTGTAGGCGTTTGGGATTCAGCCGTGTGTTACAGAGAGAGAGAGAGAGAGAGAGAGAGAGAGAGGTGTTTACCCTGGGCATAGAGCGAGTCCTTGCCCTTCTTATACTGGGTGACTTTGTGAGGCTGGTGCTTCTTGCATTTCTTGCAGTAAGTCCTGCGGGTTTTCGGTACGTTCACCTGCAAAATAAACCCCAAATTGAGCTCCGTGGCTAAAACAGACAAGCTAGAACCTCAGCTAAGGAACTACACTGTTCAGAAATCTTCATTAAAGCCTGATGTTATAGAAAAGAGATGCACGTGACAACAGGAAATTACATGCCTCAATGATTCTGCTGTAATATTCAACACATTTAGCTAATATGCTAATATTTCTTACACCAAAACCCAAAGTCCAGAGTCTACAGCAATATAATAGCTATAGCAAACCACAGACTGCAAATATATCCCTTTTAAAACAAACACTGTTAGTTTTATTCTAAATTTCACCCCACTAGCCGCCTCTCTCTGAGGCAGCCATCTTGACTTCATCAATCCACCGGTATTTACGAGTTTAATGTTCAATTTAAACAAATCTCCTAACAAATACATCACAAAACATGGCCCCGAGTTGATATAAATTCATACACTGGTGATTGATGAAGTGTAAACTCATCATATCAACGAGATTAAATCGGATTCTGGATGAAATTGTTCACAACAGTTTACATACCATGGCTGCCCTCGTAGCGCAGGAGCAAAGAGGAAGTAGATTCGCCTCGCGCGGGTTTAGTACCGGGTCAGGGGTCATGCGGAAGGGGAAGACGAAGGCAACGGCGCCATCTTGTGTTCAAAATGGCGCGAGTTTGAAATATTTGTGTTTGAATCATTTTTTTGTTGTGAAAATCACCGGTTTTGGCCCGTCCATGTTATAAAAGCATTTTAAAACGCATTAACTGCTTCATATATATTATTAAACATCCAGACCATAAATAAAAGATCAATAAAGAGAAATACATTCATAAAACACCGTAATTTTATTCTTTATTTATTTAATTTATCTATATTATATATAGATATAGATATATTATATATATCTATATTTAAGATTATTTTAAAATGTATCTTAAACCAAACTATTTCGTTTATCTGATTTTGTTTCAAAGTTAATACATCTCTGCAAATCTGTCGGCCATTTTATGTCCCTGCTGCAAACAAACAAACAAAACCTGCATAGAATTTGTAATGGTTTTAATGGTTATAATGGGAATTGTACTGGTTTTAATGGAAACTGTAATGGTCCCTGTGGGTCTCTACTGGTAATTTGTTGCCTTCTATTGGTGGCATGTTATGTCTAGTTGATACCATTAAGGACCAATGGTAATGGTAATGGTTTTAATGGTTAGCTGATGGTTTATAATGGTATTTGTCATGGAGACTCTTACAATTTCTGTGGTGGTTTCTATTGTTTTTTCAGCAGGGTTGAAGTAACTGTAAATAAGATTTCATGTTTCAGTAACTAGAAGGAAATCCGCCATACTGTTTGGACACGAATAAGTTAGAAGGTAGCAAACAAAGCTAGCTAGCTATTTAACTTTACTAGCTAGTCACATGCTACTAATAACCTAGCTAGTTTTTTTCTTTTAGATTTAGGAGTCATCACTTTTGAAGTTTAGAATCACTAATCTATCTATCTATCTATCTATCTATCATCACAAAGTAATGAATTACCTTTTCAAATGTGTATATAATTGTATGATTAATAGTCTTTGAATGCACTTATTTCAGATTTGTTTTAGTTATTTACCTCGTTTGATTGAACACATTTCCATTTCCAGGAAGAAGCTCCTCATTTACACTGAGCTAAAATTACACACTGCAGGTCAGCAGGTGTTTCCTGAGTGTTCTTCCATCCATGATGTGTGTGTGTGTGTGAGTGAGTTCTGACAGTCAGACTGTAACACACTTTCCTATGCGCTGCATTTGTTACAGAAATGTACCACTAGATATGGATAAGAGTTTTATGTGGGGAAAACAAAACAAACAAAAAAAACATTCTTTGATAGAAAACAACTTGTAGAAAAATGTATAATTGTTGATATGATGATTTTTTATGATGATCAGATATTTTTTCAACGTTTATGGAAGGAGTCTCCAGTGTCAGTGCTTTCTAACAGTCAGAGATAAAACTTAAAGTTTTCCACCACCATGTTACTGTTACCACTCCAGAGGTTTTGTGCTGACACACTTTCTAAATGTTTCTAAAGGACGATAAAGGACTCAGAGAAACAGTTCTCTTTTTTCAGAATTGCAGTTTTATTAAAATTCTATTTTGATTACATGCAGGAGTTGATATTCTTTCTATCTCTACAGATTCATCTCTAACATCTATAAACCTTTGCAGAAAAATTCATGTATATAAAGCAATAATCAGGTTCATTCACTGCATTCAGACTTGTTAATCTTCACCGATGCGGTTTTTCCTGCAGCAGACACTTCACATGTTATGACTCTGTCGTTTTCCCACTCTGAGCTGTTGATGGTCAAATAGCTGCTCAGTGTGAATTTCTTATTGGCTTGCTGCTGTGCAGAGCCGGTGATGACTCCACTGGTGACCGAGTTCCCGCTGACGAGCCAACGCACATCAGCAAAACCCCCGGCCACGTCGCTGGCCAAACACACTAGAGTTCCTTTTTTAGACTTCAGTTCATCACTGGATGGAGGGAGAACGGTCAGAACAGGAGCCGGGAGAGCAGCGTCTGATTCCACACACAGCGGGAGATATTCATTAAACAAAATAACACAAATCTAATGTGCAGATAGAAATATAATACATTTTTAAATAAATGTTGGAATGTTTCCACTAAGAATGAAGCATTAAATCTGTCTGTATGGCAGAATATCAGAAAACAAACAAACAAACAAAAAAGAATCATTAGAATAGATTTATACTTTGTGTTTGGAGAGATTCTGTATAAAAGCTCTGAATTAATATTTAATAATTTGAATAAATTTCAAGCAAATTATAAATAAAGAAAATAACTAAACTATTCTGTCCCTTACATTCAATGTACAAAATATTAAAAACTGACTGAGTCACAAACAAAAAGACACACATGAAACTTGTCAAAATAAATTGGTCAAACTGGAAAAAGACATAAAAGTTGATGTTAGAACATTAATTTCAGTGTGAATCTGAAGCAGTGTAGAAGACTAGTGTACGTAAAAAGAGGTGAGAAGTTTTACTTACCGCTGACGATCAGCTTCGTTCCTTGGCCGAATACCACAGTGATTCATTCAGTGTCCTCACCCGTACAAAAACCTCCTCAGATACAGAAGTGAAAGCAGAAGACCTGAAACGTCCTCCAGACTTCTCTCTCTTCTACTGTCTACGATCAGCACACACTCCCTTAAGATCCCATTCCAGTGTCAGTGCATCACACGTCTCTGTTATACACTGTTCTGTTCACACGTCCTGCTGAAGAGAATCGGCGCAATCTTTATTGGAAAATCAAGAACCGCGCATGAGAAAAAACACTGCTACCTAGACAACAGTGTAGATTAAACTCCCTAATCACATCCTTTTTAATCAGAATAAGGACTGAAAACTACAGACTAAATTGATGGCAGTGTTCTTTTTGGTAACGTATATACAAATATTTTTAAAAGAAATTTGACAGTTCAATATAGCAGGTGTGTTTCCTGTCATCATTGTCACATTGTGTGAGATAAGCACACAGAGTTAATGTCAGTAACTGCCCTGTCCGCTGCTGCAAAACATTCTTAGAGAGCGAGCATGGAGCGATTCCTGCCCGAATGAGCCAGTTAGCACTTGTTGCAGTTCCCATTTTTTACCACTGGGTATAATAATAACTCTATGGAGCTGAATGGGGCAGTGAACAGTGAACACAAAAAAATCAGCTTATATGTGTCAAATAGCCAAATTAAAAAAAATATTTGGCCACTCAAAAGAGTCAATTAGTATTTCAATGGAATTTAAAATGTATGGAACTGTGAGTGACGACTTCATGAGGATTATCATTTGTTGAATGATATACAGTATATGGAGGGGTTCTGCCTCACCTGCCCCTATGGACCAGCTGTGACTGCTCCCAGAACCAGTCTTTACCAGTTAACGTTCGCATTAGTGATACACATAAGTGACCACAATAACAAACATCAGAGAAATCAGACATCGTACCATATCTGTGCTCTTTAACTGTGAAGAATTCAAAGTGTCTTCTGTGAACATCAAGTGAGGTTCCACTTCAGTTCCAATGATTTGAAGTTCAGGTTTTTGTTGTTTCTCGTGTTGTGTGAAAGCAGAAGTGAGTGTGA
>CM075029.1:16058550-16098190 GCA_037576675.1 Pangasius sanitwongsei | reverse complement strand
ACACTCTGCTACACTCTAATACACTCTGCTACACTCTAATACACTCTAATATACTCTAATACACTCTGCTACACTCTAATACACTCTGCTACACTCTAATACACTCTGCTACACTCTAATACACTCTGCTACACTCTGCTACACTCTAATACACTCTGCTACACTCTAATACACTCTAATACACTCTGCTACACTCTGCTACACTCTAATACACTCTGCTACACTCTAATACACTCTAATAGACTCTGCTACACTCTGCTACACTCTAATACACTCTGCTACACTCTAATACACTCTAATATACTCTAATACACTCTGCTACACTCTGCTACACTCTAATACTCATTCTTACCATTCCAGAAACTTATTGTATCTTATAATTAACATACTTTATATAACAGTGTTGATAAATTCTCAATTCTGATTAGTCAGAAGGGGTTGATTCATTTTCAATAACAGCAGCTCTAACAGTAGTGCAGCTGCAAATCACAGGTTTATATTAATGCACTCAAGTTATCTTTTCCATAGTAACATCTCATTCACCGGGACTTGTATGGCAGACGTTACTCACAAATCTTATTAATATCTCATTAATTTACTGTAGCCATAGTCACACTAGAAAATTGAGGTCCGCAAACGTTATACTAGCACTCAGTTATATAATTCTCTCTATTACAGTTTTTTTTAACTAAAAATGTATTTATTCTGAAGGATTTTGTATTTTGTCCTGATCAGGTGCGTCAGCTGCAAGAGAATGCTTCTCAGCTCCGTGCAATCTATGCTGGCGAGAAGGCTGACACCATCTTGGTCCGTGAGCAGGAAGTGATGCACGCATGGAAGGAGCTCCTCATGGCGTGCGAGGGCAGCCGTGTGCAGGTTACCACTGTGACAGACAAAATCCAGTTCTTTGCCATGGTGCGTGAGCTCAGCATGTGGACAGATGGGATCATGGGACAAATCGGCCCGGCCGAGGATGCACGGTACGAATAATTACATTCACAAACACACACATTTTTATCATCTAGGAGATTTTATTAACTTTATACACGCTTGAATTCCATCGTTCTTTCAAGTGCTATTGATTAAATGCATATATTAACTGTATATGAAGAGAGAGAGTAACAAACTCTACAAAGAGTAACATCTACAAAGTTGTCTTCTTCTTGTTTTATTATGGGCTGTGTGTGCGTATGTGTATTTGTGTGTGTGTATCTCAGGGACGTGTCTACTCTGGAGTGCATGATCTCCCAGCACCAAAACCTGAAGAGTAAAATGGAGAGCAAAAGCAAGAGTTTCATGCACTGTGTGGAGATGGGCAAGATGCTGCTCGCGGCACACAATCCTGCAGCTGAGGAGGTATAGAACACACACACACACACACACACACAAAATCTAGGGTCTTCATTTCTCTCCATCGTTCCTGTGTTGTTCTCTCTGTCACTCCCTGATGCGTGTAGGTGAAGGAGAAGTTGGAGTATGTGATGGCGAAGCAGAAAGATCTGAATGATAAGTGGGAGCAGCACTGGGAGAAACTCCAGCGCAGTAAGCAAATCCTCATGCTGATAAGTTCGTTACTGCAGCCTGGTGTGGTAAACGCAGCACGAAGACTTAAATCAAACAAATCAATGATCTGATCTAACTAAGAAGTGAAAAATAAGTACATCATCCTGAAAAGGCATCATACTAACATTATTTAACGTTGTTTGCATCTACAGTGCAGCAGCGGCTACAGTCTGCACCAACAAGCAAGCCTGAAGGGACGTGGCACACGCCGAAGGAGTCACTGAGCAGCGGTGGTGAGGCAGAGGGCGGGGCTGACGAGGTGGAGCAGCTGATTCGCCGACATGAAGCGTTCCGTAAGGCAGCATCTACGTGGAAGGAGCACTTCAGCTCCTTACGACAGGTTGGCATGGCAACAACCAATAATACACTGTTTACCTACTCCTACTGTGTAAATCTATATATCAATCTGTCTAATCATTGATCTATCCACTTCTTCATCCATCCACTTGTTCTTCCAATAATCCATCCACCTATCCATCCATCCATCTATATAACAATCCACATCCATCCACTGACCCATCATTTACCTTTTCATATCCCATCCATCCATCCTTCCACTCATCCAGCCATATATCTATCTATATTCTACCATCTATCCACTCACCTATCTATCCATCCATCCATTGTTTATTGGTATTCATCCTTCTACAATCCTCTACCACCAACCATAATTTCATCTTTGAAAAACTGGAAGCATTTTCTTTAAAACAGTAGAGTTGATAATGCACCATGCACAAAGAACTAACATGGTCTAGTTCTGGTGCCAAGCCTTCTTATTGATGAGAAAAGTATTCATATCCTCCTGGAGATGTAACAGTGCATCTGATATAACAGTTACTGAGGTAACAGTACTGAATGCTGTATTGTTAAAGAAATCAGACTGAGAGGAGATTTTTCCAGAAGTCACCAAGCATTTTTGTGGCTTTAGGGGTTTTGAGCTCAAGGTTACAGCAGCCACATCAGTTGGTTTACTTCCTGGTGGTGGATTGACTCTCTGCCAGTAGAAGAAACATCATCAGCGAACTTAATCAGCTTGACAGATGAGTCATTTGAAACACAGTGATTGGTATAGAGTGGGTATAACAGGGGGTAGAGGACGCAACATTTTGCGACACCGATGCTGAATAATTATCTATCTGTTAATACCATCAAATTAATATGCATTATATTATTTATCATTATATCTATTCATTCTTTCAATCATTTATCTTTCTTTTAATGTATCCTTATAATGTGTGCCCCTTCTAGGCAGAGAAATTGAAAGAAGAGCAAAGCAAGCAGTCCACCACCTCGTCTCTCCTCAACAGACAGATGTTTCCTCTGTCCTGCCTGGTGCCCAGCTCTTCCTCATCCTCCTCTTCCTCATCTCTTTTCCGGAGCCCTCTGCAGGACATGCTTCTCGAGCCCAAAACTGGTCCAGACCTTACACATACCCCACACACTTTTGCCCAGAGGCTCGGTTCTGCACTGAATCCCTATTCTCCAGTCATGAATGGCTCCCCCTACCACAGGCTCAACCAACAAGTCGGGGCATTGGGCACAAACAGCTCCAGTCAAACTGGGTTAAACCAACAGGGTGTTTTGGGGGGGGACAGCTCGAGTTACACTGGCCTAAACCAAGTTGGCATGTTAGGTTCAGACAGCTCCAGCTACACTGGATTAAACCAACAGGGTGTCACAGGAGCTAATGGCCTGAACCCCCTCAGTGCTATGGGTGTGACTGAACCCAAAACCTCATTTGCCTGGCAGCAGCTCAAAGCTGACTTTCAGCCCAGGATCAACCACATGCACAAGGCTGTAGGTCCTCTGCTGGAGGCCCAGGCTGGGCACCTGGTCCCAGTGGGTGTGCCAACGGGCACCGAGGCATCCCTGGAGCTGCTCCACGGACGGCTGCAGAGGGACCCTCGCGGCAGCCGCTCAGACCCGCAGATGGACCATCTGCGCAGGGAGAGAGAGTACCGGCTCGGGCGCCACACCTCCAGTGAGCAGGAGATCCAGGCGCGGCTCAACGAGCTGCCCATGATTGTGCGCCAGGAGAGGCACCAGCGGCGCAGACTAGAGCGGCAGTCGTCCAGTGAGCATGAGGGCAGCGGCAGGCACAGACTTCAGAAACAGGACTCCAGTGACCAGGAGTCGGGGAAAGAAGGGTCAGACAAGAGGCAGACAGGGTAAGACGAGAAAGTGTGTGTTTGCGCACATCTTTTATTACATTGCTGTTTATTAAAAGGGTGTGTATGCATTTGCATGATTGTAGCTGTGAATTATAGGTGTGTATGCATTTGTGATAAATAGGAGCAAATGACTAATCTTGGTACAAAATCTTTTGACGCATAATAAAATAAACAGGCTTATATTTATATTTAAAAAGTGAATCCGTAGAGTGATGCTGTCACCCGTCTACCTCACTGAGGGAGTTTTTTTTTTTTTTTACTAGCACGCATAATAATCCAATCAAATCCAGGGGGCCTTAGCAAAATGAGAATGCTGATTGCTAAAATTTTCAGTCAAGTTTTTTAATCAAAAAAGAGCAAACAGAAAACACACTGAAAATGTATAGTACACTAGGTAGGATCTACATCACCATTATGTTCTACCCTATGTAGTGAGCACATGTGGTGAATAGAAAGCCAAGTGGAATTCAAGTTAATTGTGTTTTGCAAACTAAAGACCAGATAAAGATTTTTTACATGGATTCTGGTTTGCTTGGGAGCGTAATAAGAAATGGAGGGATGTGTGACACCTGATCTGTCGTTTATATTATTGATTCATTTTAAAACATCGTAAAATGTGTACTCATGTATTTGTGTCTCTCTCTCTCTTGCTGTTGTAGGGAAAAACGCTCCACCATGGCTGAGATTGTTGAACAGGTGCAGGAGAGAGAAGCATGCCATGTGAGTATTGATGCTTCATTCTCTATAACACAAGCAAAACCCAATACACACTGCTTTCCTTCCTCTAACACACCTCATTCCAACATTGTTCAGTGGGAAAACTCACTGATCCTGCAACTCAGTCTCTAGAAAAGGAAAGACAGCTGTTTTCACTACAAACCTGCAGACTAATATGCAGATAGTTTGGAATGTTAACCAGTTCACTCCTAGCATTCGTTTGAGATGTATGTAAATTCTGAGTTTTGTTGTGTTATTGAGTACACATACTCATTCTGACCTGTCTCACTCCTCCTTTCTCCTTCTTTCCTTCTCTTATTAAATCTCTCTGTCTCTCAGGCAAGGGGAGAGGTGTATCGTCCTCCCAGCAGTCTCTCCGCCCCTGTCTCCCGTCTTGACCGGCCTCGAGCTCGTGATCGACCAAAACCACGCCGACGACCGCGTCCCAAAGAACCCGAGGAGACGCGGCGGTCACGGTCAGCACCGGCTCAGAGCGCGCCGAGCACACCACAGCCGCCCACACATACCGTTCATCATGAGGGCTTCCTGTACCGCAAACATGAAGAGGAGGGCAAGGAAAAGAGCCCCAACAGGTGCTGCTAACATGCTAAGAAGTCAATTAGCCCACTCTTGGTTTGGGTGGTAAAATGGACACCCACAGAGAGTGAAACCTTCGTTGTTCTGGACACATAGCTAATGGCATGCATTCCTCTCCATTTGCAGCAAGTCGTGGGTGAATCTGTACTGCGTACTCAACAAAGGCGAGATCGGCTTCTACAAGGACGCCAGGAACACGACGACGCCATATAACGACGAGCCCCTCCTCAACCTAGCCATCTGTACCTTCGATACCACCAACGGCTACAAGAAGAAGAAGAACGTCTTCATACTGAGGTAAGACTCGCACAACATGAGCTTATGTTTGAGTCACACATTAAGCCTGACATAAATCAAAAGAAAAAGTTATGCAACTGTTCGGTACTCCATCTATGCACATCAAAAAATCCTGAATCAATTTTATGTGGTACATTATTTAATAATATTACATATTAGAAAAACAAAATAATCAATATTACCTTGTTGTGTGTGTATGTATGTACATATACATATATACATATATATATATGCATATACGTATGTATGCTTTTGTTCTTAAAGCAACACAGGAGAACTGTGGTCCTGAAGGTCCAATCATGTCCTTTAATTCAAATTAATTCCTTTAGATCGAGAGTGCCAAACACACACCAAACTGAGCTCATGAATTCCTCACTAATAAACTGATGAGTTAAATCAGGTGGGTTAAACAGCTGAGCTGTGCAGTGCTAAGGTTCTCCAGGGTTATCTGTGAGGGTCATGAAAAAACTAACATCACAGCATTTATCTTTAACTAGAGATGACGTGAGTTGTGTGTTGTTTTGACCCACTGCAGGAGTGAAACTGACGGGGACTATATCTTCCTGGCCAAAGACGAGGTGAGATTAATGATGCTCCATCACATTTGCAGCAGAAAAAGCTAGATGCAGTATAAAGTGTTTAAAAAAACGTTTCTGGAAAAAGAAAAGTTCTCCTTTTTGCCAATTTTGTTTCTCTGGAAACTACCTACATCTACCTTTATTACTATGTGTGTGTGTGTGTATGCAGGAGGACCTGAAGCGTTGGGTGAACAGCATAAACGCCAGCCTGAGTGAGATTGAGGAGATTGCCAAGTGGGAGAAACCCACCACCTCCTCCACCGACCCCGACAAATCAGAACGCAAGGAGCGCTCCGAGGGGGCGGAGCCGTCGGAGAAGTCGGAACGCTCGGATCGATCGGACAAGCGAGAGGGGGAGAAAAGCTCCGAAAGCTCAGAAAAGAGGGACACGTTGGAGAGAGAGAGGATGGAGCGACGAGGGAGGGAGAGAGGAGAGAGGGAGAGGAGAGAAAGAGGAGAGAGAGGAGAGAAAGGAGAGAGAGGAGACAGAGAGAGGGAGAGGGAGAGGGAGAGGGAAAGGGAAAGGGAGAGGGGAGATCGGAGTTCCAGGGGTTCGAGCACCTCGGGGAAAAGTAAATGATACCCCCAGCTCATCAATCCATCCATCCATCTTTCCATAGATCCACCATGAGTGGAGGAGAGGAGAAGAATGAGCACTTTTTCTTCTCCGTCATCCCGATAACACGCTGATGAGGTTTTCCTGTGAACACAGCGTCCAATGAGAGTGTCTGCAAAAGCGTAGGAATTAATCATGTCCTAAAATTAGTAAACAAAGACAAAAAGGTCCCCTAGATATCTGAAAAGCCTTTTTAACGAAAGCAATAGGATGTATGCAGTAGGTGATTTAATATCTGATTCATATTCGCCCCCCTTCCCCTGTGTGTGTGTGTGTGTGTGTGTGTATAAAAGCAGGAGATAGTGAGAAAGTGTGTGTATGCCTCTGGGAAATGTGAAGACACTCAGGATTAGAATTGAAAGGAGCGTCATACGGACACACTCACATGTGGAACCACACACACTTTATACACTCCACTAATTAGGTTGACATCGTAACCCTGCTTCAGTAGCAAATCATATTAAAGAAACATTCATTCATCTTCACTAAGAGCTTCTAGAGGTAATCCCTGAAATAATCACAGTTTCCTGTACACAGTTACTCCAAAAAATAGTCGATCATTCAGGATATGTTCAGTGTCTGCAGTTTGCTTCTTCCATTTTGTACCAGAGCTACAAGGCTAACGTAGATAACAAGTAACCAAACTTATAGCTTCTAGTTTAGAGTAAATCACCAGCAAATCATGTAAATCCATGGTTCTCAATTCACAAACCATCAAGTTACTAAACCTCAATATCTCCAGAGCAAGTCAGCACATAAATAATATAGATATATAAACTTGAATCCAGTGAGAATTTTTAATAAAAATGTGTGAAACTTCAGGAACAAAAGGCTCTCTGGCTTATATAAATAGTCACAATATAATTGTACACATTTAAGTTGTTGGATAAAAAAGTGTAAAATTGTGAGTGCACACCATATTATTTCATAATCTTTATTTAGTTGTGTTCATAATTAACTGTCAGTGCACTATATATATATATATATATATATATATATATATATATATATATATATATAAACGTGCGCGTAACCCGACTCTGAATACAAGGAACTTTCCCCATGTGAATATGTAACAGTTTTCTTACTTGTTAGTTATATTAGCCTCATAACTTCAGTGCAATACTAAAGAAGCAAACATCACGCACCGAACACGTCCAAAGGGTTCAAGGGGAAGATTGTTCTGTCAGTCATAAAGGGAAAGTTTATTTAGAAATGTTTATGCACAAACCAGCATGGCATAAAAGCCTTAATCATCACATCACCTCACATCACAGCAATTACAGTTTTATTTCTTTAACCATGTTCAGTTTTTATAAATACTTCACATTACAGACGTATGGACGTATGCAGTGTGAGTGCGTTTGAAAAGAATTCATCCACATAATCTGTATTCCTTAGGCTATTATGTGAAAATTAATTGTTAGGATTTTACTCTAAACATCGAAGGAACACAGAGAGTTCGGTCCTGACGTCATCTCTCGTCACCTTCGTCCATTTGATTGTAAAACGATTAGTGAACGATTAGTTAAGATCGGAGGTAGGGTGTTTGTGACGTTGTAATGCTATTAAAGACCTTGTATATATCTATACATATCTATAAATATATTTGTATATATATAATAGTAAACACGACTTCTACAAGCTACACTGAATTAAGCCAAACTTTCATTTACTTTTTATTAATCAGCAGAAATATAATGAGCTAAACAAAATGTATTACTCGCCTAAAGTGGTTTCTGACTTTATGACGAGGCGCTAAACGTGCATTGAAGTAGCCTTTGTAGACCCATGGCGTATACACACACACACACACACACTCACACACACATGACAGGAACCCGTTCATCACTCGATTCGCACTTTCAGAGTGAAAAATCAGACCAGCCACCTCACTAAGGCAGAATATTCACACCACACCGCAGCACCATCACAGAGTGTGTGTTTTATACGCTTACACGCTCTCGCTTAACCTCAGTGATGGTGTTGCAAAGCGTCTACGCGCTGAATGTTCGCTCGTCACTCTCTGTGTTAGGAGGTCAAGCTCGGCTGTTTTTTCTAATATCTCCGTCCGCACTTAGCGTTTTTTTTTCCGTCTTCCAGGTTTTCATTGTGGAAAAATTTTGTACTTTTAAAAGCGAGTATTTAAAGCCCGAATGCTGATCACATCTGTGATGATAAAAACAACAACACAAAATACTCTCACATCTGCACTTTTACTTACTGATAGACGTGGTGTCGTGTGGTTGTGCTTTGATTGCTTTTTTATTTAGTCATAACCTTATGTGCCATAAAAGTAACCACTTTTATATTTAATGATCCGTGATGTCACCAAGCAACACGTCAAAGTCCTAATCGTTCCCAAACAGTGTTGCTGTGTTTGAGATGCATTTGTACCGTCTACAGGAGCATCTGTGTTTTTATTTATCGACCTGCACAAACATGCAAAAGTAACCGTATCTGTTTTCTCACCATATGGGGTGGCAAGTTTATTGTTGGGTTTTTACTGCATCAGTAACATCCTTACTGAAATTGTTTCTATTTTGTCATGTTTTCATCACAAAATGGAGTTTGTCACATTATTGTTAACTGAATGTAAAATTCCTGACCCTACATTCACACTAGCAAGCGACAAACTGGCGATTTTCTCAATTCTATGCAAATTAGGAATGATGCTGTAAAGCAACAAATCCAAATGATTGGCTTGAATGATTCCTTGGGCCAGTCCTGTGGAGCTTGTGGTCCGACGTTTCTTCAGTTCTCATTTTCTGTTTGGTTTGCAAAAATGGAAGAAAAACCTATAATAAACAATCATAAAACAATCATAAACAAACCTCTCATTAAATGTGTATAGAGACATGAATTAAAATTGGTGCCTCTAGTGGTACAGTTAGCCTGCTTTGCTAATCCAAGCTGAGTTTGAAGCTTGTAACGATTTTCACGCTGATTAGTGTGCTTTTTAATTTTGGTTTAACTTGTTAGCTATAACCGTTTCTTACGGTGATTTTCAAGCCACACCTAGAAGTGACTACAGTAGAGGTCGCTAAACTCCAACAAGAGACAAACTACAGGCGAGCGCTAATGCTAGTGTGAATGTAGGGTAAGACATCGAGCATTGACGAGATTAACACACTGTTATCTCATACAGACCTGATCTGGGGTCAGTCTTCCTTCATCGCTTAAAGCTAGCTCTGAGACGAGCGCTGTTGTGTGTGTGTGTGTGTGTGTGTGTGTGTGTGTAAGAAATGTATGTGACACTGAAGGAGAATCAGTATGTCACTGATCTAGGCTCTGGAGAACAGCCCTGTTTCTCCTGCAGAGAGATAGAACATGCAAGAGACACTGTGGGAGAGGAGAGAGAGAGAGAGAGGGAGAGAGTGCGGAGAAAGACAGAATAAGATCTCAAATCCTGGCAAAGAGACCAGTGTGAAATGTAGGCCACCTGCTTTACCCATCACAGCACATTCACAAGGTTCCATGTGTCGTTAGTTTGCTTCCCTCCGAGTGCCCTTGATCGAGGCTTTACCATTAAGTGCACTCTGAGAGCACAAATGTAGAGCATGTATCGATCCTAACGACATGTTTTGCAGGTTGTTAATGAATTTGATGGTCATGGAGAGAAAAAGGTAACCTGTACCCAGAATCCTTTGTCAGATATTTCAACACCATGTCATTTTACATCATGTCTGTTTCGAACCAAGAGATGCTACAGAATCCGGACTGTGCCCTTCTCACCTGATGTTGGGGTCATCGTCAAAAAAGCACAATATCACGCCACTTAGATGATTTGGAGATGACTTCTCGGCTGCAGTGTCTCTGAACCACCACCCCACCCCCTCCACCAAGCTCTTCAAGAGTAACGACAGATATTTGTAGTTCCACCACAAGAGGGCAGCGATGCTCACTGCTTCCAAGCGCCAGAACATTCTAGAGGAACTTTATTAGAAAGTTCTCTCTGACACACAGACAGGGACAATAAGAAGGTCTCGGTTTGCCACTTTTTCGGCCCTGTATCATCGCCGAGCTTGACCTCACCGCACTTACATGTTTGTATTTTCTGTTTGCTGCTGTACAACGAGACATGGCCACCACGGGTTTGTTTATATGTGGCCGAGATACGCGTGTGCCCCCGGACATCATGGACAAAGCGGAGATTGCGGGCACGCGCACCTTTATCTGATTGAAATAAACCATTTCTCACAAGGAACGTAGAAGAAAACCACTAATACGTTGCATGAATGAGAACATAGTGGAGATTCCTATGCAACAGCTGTGCATGTTTATCCAAAGGGGCTCGACCCCCAGCAAAAAGGACTGGTGATTATGATGATGATGATGATGAGGAAGGGTAATGCAGATAATGTGTATTAACTGAGATGTGTCATTAAAACATTATGTACCGGTAGTCTGCTGGACTCATTACAGAGTTGTATATATTACCATGGTGTCGAGTCTTTATTTGGGTCATGTGAAAAAACACTTCGATCATAATTATAACACACACACATATGCATATATTAATTATTTATCCATTTTGGAGTAATAAAAATAAATAAGTTCATGGGATGGGTGTGCGTATTGATGAGTATGCCGGTTGGACTGGGAAAAAAAAAAAAAAAATTCACCTTTAAGTTGATCTAGAGTCAGATTCTCTTCACTCTTCATTCTTAGCTCGATCCTGGCCATGATGTAAACCCACACAGTAGGGTTATGGCATTAGATGTGTCAAACGTATTTAACATCATATCTCATGGAAAAAAAAGAAAACGATGAATTAAAACATGAAAAAACATTTCATTTGGATGGAATTAGAGTTACATGGTTCCATCACAATGCTCTAGAAGATTCTTTTAGTTTTAAAAGAAGGTTTTAGAAGAAAAACAAAATAATGGTAACAAGAAAAAGAGATAGAGTGTGAACCCCAGGTTGATTTAATTGACCGCTACAACTACAAATGTATAGATATTACATTATATTAACATATCGTGACATACACACTATCATGATTGTAGTGTTCTATAAATAAATCCATAATCCAATAAGATGAACATATCACCAAATGAAACACAAACACACATCAGTGTATGAGTGTATATACGGTTAATTTTCATACGATTACGAATATGAACAGTTATACACGCCATTGCTTAAGGTCCATTGTCCTACTGGAATGTGTCACTGGGATAAAGGAGGAAGAGGACATGCTTTTCCTTTCTTCTGCTGCATTCACTCTCCGCTTTATCTCTCCCTGATATGACTGGTGAAACAGGTCAGTGCTGATATTGCCTTGTTAGACTCGTCAGGTGCGTCTGGCCTTGATTCAGTTATTGTTCTTCATTCTACTCGAATAGAGGAAACGTCTGACTCACAGCTTGGACCAGGGAAAAGGTGAATGCTGTGGGAATGGGAATGTTTATTCAGGTGGGTGGAGCATTTGCGTTTGTCATGCTGAGGAGTAAAATCAAACAGATAACAGAATCAGGTTTTCAGTAAAAGTCAGGTATATATAAGAACTACAACTTTATGTGTTTGATTCAGCTTTATTTAGTGAATCTGATTACAGTAAACCTTTGATAATCCAGTGTTGTGAGGAGAGTCTGCGATCGGCAAAATAAGGAGTGAAGAGCTCTACAGTAAAGACCTTCTATAAGGGTTATTCAGCAGAAATGCCATAACATTAACACACATACAATATTTAACACACAGCATGTCAAAAATGTCTTTACAGTTAAAAAAAAAAAATCAGAGTCATGCCTTATTTTCAGCAATCCTGATCATCTCAAAGCTGTGTGAGATATTTGCAGAGGAAGGATGCAGTGCTTGTTTGCAACGGAAAGGCATGAGGCTAATCCAGCTGCTCTGAAAGGTCAGAGGAAGAGTCGTGTCCAGTCAGCTCCAAAAACCTCTGAGACATGAGACTACATGAGACATGACAGAGCAGCTCTGAAAAAAACCCTGATTATCTGTATGATCAAGCGTCTCTTATGGATCTATAGGGTAATATTTATTCCCTCACAATAAAACAATAAAAGTAAGAAATAAATCACTCTGTGTCATGCTTCATCCTCTGTGTCAATAAAAGGTTCATTCCTTTTATTACACAGCAATGTCATAAATAACGTTTTTATGTATTAAAGAATAAAACAACTGACTTTTTATCCATTTATAGCTCCATTTAATGTTGCAGAATGTCTGCGAAGCAAGTTATAAACAGTCATTCCCTCAACAACAGCCTCAAAAACAAAAACAACAACAACAACAAAAGATGCTTGTTATGTTAGGAAAAGCTACAGCTTTACCTCTGAACATTACAAAGCTCTAACACTGGAGACTCCTTCCATGAATGTTAAATATATGTCTCCTAACAGGAAGCTAAAAACAAATAGTTTATTAGGTTTAGATTATGTGGCATGATTGCCAGACAAGTTGTTACTATAGGAACAATAACATATTATATATTAGATTTAATATACAGACGGCCCTCCACATTCGCAGGTTTAACTTTTGCGGATTTGATTATTTGCGAGTTTGCTATGAATGATTGAATGGGAATTTTTTTTTTTTGTGGTAGTTTTGCAAAGTTTAGTATGTCGTAAATGCATAAAATGTATGTATTAGTCTATTTAACATTTAGTACCATAAATATATACACAATTTTATTATAAAAAGTTGCAAAGAACTGAGGACTACGCGTTCTTTATCTTTGTGTCGGGACTAGTCGGTCTCACTCACCCGTTTTGTCTCAGTGTGCGGTGTATCTAACCCTAACTTTTTGCATCTTTAAAGTTAACATTAATAATTTTGCTGTTATCTAAATACTGTACATGTATTGCATCACATACTGTATGTGTACTGCACTACCTCTCTCTCTCTCTCTCTCTTTCTCTCTCTGTGTTAGTCTACATTGATGATACTTTATAAAACATACTGTTGTAGTACAGTGTATTGTTTTACTTTCTATGTGTGTTGAATATAGGGCTTGGAGATACTTGGAGGAAGAGGGTAAACCAGGGATTTGCCTTGCAGCCGGAACTACTGTCAGAGCTGCTGCTTATTAAAATTCTGACCAATCAGAAAGGAGAATTCAAGGAACGACACAGGTTTGGCCGAACTGTTCCCTTATAATCCGGTAGATGGCGCCAGATCCACTTATTTCTCCCAGCAGCAGACGGTAAACTTCCTGGTAGTGAAATGGCGACGTGGGGCAGGTTCGGGGCGAGTGTGCGGAACTTTTGCAGGACTTCCTGGAGCCTGGGCGGTAAAGTCCCGCTGAAGCCGGCGGTAGGAGGCGCGGTGTTGGGCTGCCTGGTCGCCGGCGGTGCGCTCCGGTATCACCACAACCCGAGCTGGAAGTGTTTCCACCCGAGCGTGTACGCCAAGGAGACCACGGTAGGGGAAAAGTTTCCATCTGTCCTCGTCCTAAATACCCCTCTACCACCTGTATAAGTGCACTACATAGGGCGTGAAGTGAACTAAAGGCGTGCTACACCCCTACACCTTTCATAGTGCACTCCGTGTGTATTAGTGAGCGGTTTTATTTATGGTGTGGAAATTTCAGAAGTATGACAGACGTGTAAAAACACTCTGGAGGACCAGGACATAGTGCATCATAGTGCTACTTGTAATGTAGTGCACTATGTGTCCAGTTTAACACATCTAAACCACGCCCATGAGCAGTAACGATTCAGTTGAGGTTTACAGTTAAGGGTGGAGCGGTATCACAGTCACGGTATGATCACCGTACACACAACATCACGGTTTTCGGTGTATCGCGAGACTTGTTCACAATATCGCGTTTTAAACAAACAGGGCTACATTGATACCGCTCATTCCATCACATATCACTGTAAAACTTGGTTTTAAACGTCGTAGGGCTTCTCACACTGCTTAACCCTGTTCTAAATCCCGCTTTTAACCTCAGGTCGAGGAACGTTTCACATGTGTAATTTGAAGAATGTTATGGCTAGATGCTTAGCAACAGACATCTAATCATAAAAAATGCACACGCCATTCAATTTCCCACTGATGTGAAAGCACGAGACGAGACATTATCTAAACCGGTCACATGCCGTATTTATCCAATCATGGTTGTTGACACTGCAAATATGCAAATAAGAAATATGCAAATGAGAAGGTTAACCCAGGGTTTAGGCGTGTACAGTGTGAAATGTCAGATTCTGAATACCCTGGATTAAGTGTTAACCCTGCGTAAAGTACGAGCAATGTGAAATGTGAAGCAAGATACCCCAGGGTTCCGTTTACTCGGGGTTTAGAATGACCCAGGGTTAACTATTTCAAGTGTGAAAAGCCCTATTTAGTTCTACATTTAGTTGTTTGTGTGTTTACTTTACATTTAAAAGTCTTAGGCACATGCAGAGAAATGCTATAAAGCAAAGATGCCTTCAAAAATAATGCAATTAAACATTTGTACATTAAAAAAAAAATCCACTATTAAAAGCAGTGATACACGAAAGAAAGTCAATGTCAAGTGTAACAAGGCTTTACTGTTTAAAAATTCATCAGTCGTCTCTCAGGTACACTTGGTGCAGTTTTATTAGCCGGTAATAATTATTAAATAATAATAAATAATTATTTATTTATTAGCTGGTACATTTTTCTGCTCTTCTTGGAGAATCTGCCACGGCTCTTCTGGAGACTCTTCATTATGATTTTTGTCTGAAAAGTGGTGTATTATGTAATATATTGCTTTCTTTACTTCTATACAAACATTTCCTGTAACGTTGAATTCTTTTGTTGGAAAAGTAATGTTTGGAATCTTTTTTTTTTTTATTGACTCAATAATGCAGAAGTCATAAAATAAACAGTTAAGACAAATTCGGATTAAAATTAGGATGCCTGAGGCTTTTGCACGGTACTCTATGTTCATACTGTTGTTCACAGGACTATTAATAGTGTTAATAAACAAAACCCTACTGTGCGAATCGAGTTTATTTTATAGTTTATAGCGTGGATTTGTTGTATTTATTGCCTCTGCACTGTCTCTGATTCCTGTTACATCGAGAACCGTGATTCTGGATGAACTATATTTTTGTTCCTAACATTATCTTTGTACATCTGTGATGAGAAAAACTGATGATAAAATCTACCTGAATCGAAAAATTAATAAAAAATTTTATCGTACACATTTTTGCCATGTATTACGACCGTAAAGCCTATTGATATTTTCACGTCATTCAGTTAAGAGTCAGTTAAACATCAAAAAAGTGGCTGTAGTGGTTGTAATGGGTAATAGGGTTGTGTGTTATAATAGGTTTTGTGTGTGTGTGTGTGTGTGTGTGTGTGTGTGTGTAATTAAAGGATGATGACACCCCCGTCCCGGCAGTCTCGATGCGGCGTTTGCGCTTCAACCAGTTTGCCTCTGTGATTTATGAGCACGAGCCGTATATGACTCCCAGAGACTTCCTGTACTCCATCATGCTGGAGCATGTGGAACGTGAGACACACACACACACACACACGTGTGTGTGTATATATATATACCAAAATTCATTACTGTGTTCTCTTAGCTAGTTAGCAAACCTGTTTATTAGCATACTAATTGCCTGTCTAGCCAAGAGTGTATCCAGTGCAACAGTAATAAACCATACAGGTGTGGCCTGTTATTATACACACACACACACACCCCCATGTAATAAACACTTAAACTTACATCTGTCAGGCAGTAATTTTCCTTTAGGGCTGTAATATTGAATCAGCCTTTGAACATTATAAAGGTAAATGAGATATTTGCTTATCTTGAGGAACAATATTTTTATGGATTAAAATTATGAACAACACTTAAAGAGAGTTTAAGCGTAGCGGAGGAGTGCTTGGTCAGGTTATCCTTCACAATGTAGGCAAGTTTTCTTTAAGGAGAGTGCATCAGCTTAATAAAAAAAAAAAAACCATTGGCATTATTTTACTAAATAGACAACTCAAAGTAGTGAATTAAAAGAACGATAAAATTCTATATATCCCACACACACATTACGATTTCACGTTTAGCGTCTAGTGTATTCATTAGGTTGTGCACATAATTATCTGTTAATTAACATGGTATAAAAAAATAAAATGCAGAATAATAGGATATGCTGGATCAAGTGCTATTTTATAAGCTGCTAAATAATGAGGCTGGAAGCCATATTGTTTTTTTTCCTCTGACGGCTAAAGCTTGTCTTTTTTTTTTTTTTTTCTTGCACAGTGTGTGTTAATTGTTCTCTAGCACTGTTTGTTTCATCGGTGTCAGGTTCAGATCTAATGGAAAAGTGCATCACATTCCACCAAACACGCCCTCAAAGCTTTTTACATGGTCCTTCCAGTACAAGTCTGTCTCACCATTCTTCTTTTTTCCTTTCAGATAAACTGCATAAGAGGCACCTGTACAAAGCGGTGAGTGTAAATCTGCCTCGTGTTCTTCTCTTTGTAAGAAATAATCCATCACTCCCCATGAAACTGTCTGCTTAGAAGGAAAAATAAATACCTCAGTTTGTTGTACGTTATGATAACGTGCTAGACCTGTTAGTGTGTTCTTTGCTACTGAATCCCTCCAGAGTGATTTGGTTAGCGCTATCCTAAATTCCAAGCCATCTGTGGTGTTGCTTTACCACAAGGCGAGACAGAGTGGTGAAGTGAGCATGTTGCAATTAGACTGTTGAAGAAACTGTGACAATCATTACATAAGTCGCAACATTTGCTAGGGCACAAATGTGTCTCAACACGTTTACAGATGTGCTAATTAATTTAACTCTGGCTTTCTGATAACACTGGATAACCGTGATTGGCTGTTCTGCAGGAAGTAGAGAAGATGCTGACGGTGGCTTCTAAAGCCAAGGCAGGAAAAGATCTGTTCAGAGGAATTGGAGACAATGGTATACACACACACACACACACACACGCTCTTGTGCTGTCTTCTTTCCTGTCGTAACTCTCTCTGGTGTGTTTACAGGGCTGATCTCCTACACCGAGTACCTGTTCCTCCTCACCATCCTCACCAGTAAGTCATTAAAGTACTCCACTTCTCGTTCCTTTCCATTGACACGATGCCGCTTCCTGATCTCCCATCACTCCACACTTTTCCACTGCCAGACAGCTGCATCTTGGTGTTTAAAACTGGAATTGGCTGATGTTGCAATAAAAACACTAACTAGGCACGAAGTTTAGTGTTTCTTTTGGAGTAATTGATGTCGTTAATTTGAACAAATCTCAGAATTTCTTACATGCGTATTTGAAAAAAGAATTGACCAATGGTGGCTAGCTGGTTTACAAATGTTTACATTTGTTATTCCGATTGTTTAATGAAATAAGATGTAAAGTTAGCCATGCTATCTGTAACAGCTAGAGGTCACACTTATATAGCGTCAGAGTTTAATCTAATTAGCGTACTAACTAACAGGCTATTTTATTAGCTAGTTACTGACTCAGCTACAATAGCACTGTTGATGGTAACAACAGGTTTTTGCACTTCAAGTTTTCTTGATGATGGCGACTTTTTAGATTGAACAAACATTTAGAATTTGAGGTTAACTTGGGTTAGCGAACTTTTAATGATGGCTAATTATCTAAAGCTTGCTAACTGAAGTGGACTGTGTTGTGATTTCAGAGCCACATACAGGATTCGACATCGCTTTCAAAATGCTTGACACAGACGGCAACGAGCAGGTGGACAAAAAGGAGTTTGAGAAGGTGAAGCATTGACTTTTGCACTGTTTACCTTTAATAGCTTGCTCTGTAATAAATAAAAATGACTTGTCATCCTTTTGCATAGTACGACCTGTTACATAGTTCTTATATTTTGAATTTGATAATATATTTTTACTATATTTACTCGTTAGTCCCATTTTGGCTTCACAGTGGTCTGTCTGTGACTTAGCAAGGTCGGAAATGGAAAAGATCCACATGTTCTCAGTCTCCATGGCAACAGTTAAAGCAAATCCAGGGGGTGATTTTTTTTTTTTTTCCTCCCCCTCCCATGCACCAGTGTGACACTACACATCTTGTCCCTTTAAGAGCCTGATTTAAAGGGAAGCAGTGACGTTATCCTAAACATTGTTAGCATGTGGAGAACATGCTGCATGAGTCCCATCTGTTGACCTTGATTTCAAAAATAAAGGAAAAACGTAGCATCATGCGCTAGTGTTATTACAAGTCTCCTGTTACTGTACATGGTTACTTGATTATAAGTAAACAAGTTGGTTGGAATGTTTACCGTATTTTCTGGACTATAACGCACTCGTTTGGTAAAACTCATTAGCTTTGCATGGAGAAGTGGGATAAGGTGTTTTTCATTATATAATCTCTAATTTTCTATACTGACTTTGCGTTCACTCGTCTGAAAAATATTATGATTTTACTGTAAAAAAATGAAGATAAGTAATATTATGCAAAAAAAAAAATATAATAAATTCTCTATGGATTAGTAATAATTTGTGGCATGGTGCATCTTATGCTACATTCAATTAAAACTTGTAACTCTGCATTTCTGACCATCCACTAAGAAAAACAGAAGAAAAGCCCTCAGATTAGAATTCCTACTTGGAAAGTCACATCAACCAACTGTTCAGCATATGAGGTCATGAGGTCAACGTGGCCGCTCATGGCGTCAGCAGTAAATAAAATATCAGTATAGTACTTTGGATCATTTAGCTTAGACACATTAGTTGCCAATGACAGTGCCCATACAGCTCGTTGTTTTGAAATGTAAATTCAGCAAAAACTAACACGATCACTAAAGTTAGCTGGTTAGCTTGTTGCTAACGAATCAGACACTTTCATGGAGGCGTCCATGTTTTTCAGCACTTTGTAGCTTGACCGCACCAAGCTCAGAAATGATGTAAACCTTTCAGAGTTCAGATTCCCCACTTCCGAGTTAAACCGAATGCAGCGTACACTCCTGAGCAACTCATAGTCCGGAAAATACGTCAGTGTTGCTTGGAATGGTGAGGAATGCAAAATTTGGGTACTGTAGGTAACTGACGCTGCTTTGTCTTTGTTAATGCTGTTCGAGGGATGCTTCAGATGAATGAGAGGTATGTACTCCGGCATGATTACTGGAATCCGAGGAGCTGTGTTGTGTTTATTAAGTAGAGAGTCTGCAGCAGGAAGTGGGTTGCCTCAGTCCTGGAGAGCCACAGCACAGTAAAACCTGATAATTAGCTAATGAGTTGATTAATGATAGTGTTCTTGCTCTAATGCGGCCCAGTAGAACAGGAAAATGCAAACAGTGCAGCAGCGTGGCCGCAAACAGCCGGGGTTCCCCATCCCTGATCTGCAGACTGAAAAGACTCAAAAAAAAAAAAAAAAAAAAAAAAAATTACAAATTGTCTTCTGAATGTAAAATAATCCAGCTTCTTTTTTTTTTTTCCAAAGCTGAAGAAAATCATCAGACAAAGGAAGGTTGCTAAAGAGGTGGCAGAGGTGAGTTCATGCTTTGTTTATCATTGTCATTGTTGATTTATCTGCCCAAGTTCTTCCAATAATTTTCAACATGTCAGTTGTAATCTAGTGATGGTTCTAATTAAAGGGTACGTCATATTTGTATGATATGTAATAATAAACATAGAAGATTAGACAGCTGTATTTTTGTAGCATAACTTCCTAAAAATTGGCATAATTTATGGTCAGTAAAGTATATTTTAAAAATATATTTAACATATTTAGCTACACAAAAATCAATGACATGGTTAGGCTTTCTGCAAGGTGACATTTATGGAAGGAGTCTCCAGTGTCAGTGCTTTGTAACAGTCAGAGGTAAATCTGTAATTTTAAGTTTTCCGACCTCTTTGGGACGGAAGAGTTTACGCTTTGCGGTTTCTCTGTGGTGAAGACTGTTTATAGCTGCTGTAATGTAAGTGAGAACGGAACTAACTTGTTTTTTCCAGCATTCCACAACGTTAAATATAACTAAATTGGGGAAAAAAGTATGTCATTTTATTAAAAATTGTGTTCATTGGTGAAATACTGTCATACAAGAGAAGTAAAACACTTATGCACATGCTGTTATAGGAAAATAATCAACTTTGGGGTGGTAACATTAACTCCACTTAATCAAACCACCCCGTCCATGATTGCTTTCCAATAACAGCATGACACGGAGTGTTTTTTATTCCTAATACATTGTACAATGGATGGTCACCATGTGCCTAAACACATACACACACACACACACACACACACACACACACACTGTTATCTGTACTACAGAGACTCTGTAAATTGTTTTTGGTTAATGGGATGGAGTCGTATGTAATGTGTGAGATTAGTGAAGTCATCAGCTCATTATCGTATAATCGCACTTTGTCTTCAGACGGCAGCGTCGGAGGAAAGCAACGAGCCCAGCACCACGCTGCAGGCCTTCTTCTTCGGCCGTAAGGGACAAAATAAACTGCAGTACAAAGAGTTTTGCAGGTCTGTCTTCATGGTTGTGTGGCTCTCATGTGGTTTTTAACGTTCTTTATACAACTAGCTTGCTATTTTTAATTTTACTGCATCTTCTTAATTATTGAGTTTAATTGATTGGATCATCAAATGCTAGTCTCCACTTTCCATGTATGAAGTCTTTTTTATGCACTTTAGCTCAACAATACACATGCAACAAACTCCCTCTATTGCTGATTAAACAAACAAACAAACAAACAAAAAAAGCTAAAAACATCATTTTAATTCTTTTATTCTGTAGTACTTTTTCTTGTTGTTTTTTTTTTTGCACACTTTATTATATTTAATATTTTATATTATTATTTCCTTCTTTCTTTCACTGCTATTTGAGTCATTTCTTTTACTTGCCTATTTTACTATTTTTATTTTTAGTTAGCTTTGGTTTCTTTCTGTTTTTAATTTTACACTACAAATAGTACATGCACATAAACGCACGAAAGGTGCTAATATAAATGATGTTGGTGGTGGTATTATTATTATTATTATTATTATTATTATTATTATTGACAGAGTCCTATTTCAGCCCAAAATGAAATGCGGTCTTCTCTCTGAGTGTAGTCAGTTTATGGGGATTCATGTAAAATATGATATTAACCTAAACATATTAGTACAAATGTGAACTGGTTGTTTGTTGTAGCTGTTACGTGTGTGTTTTTGCTGGTGTGCAGGTTCATGGAAGATCTGCAGGCGGAGGTGCAGGAGATGGAGTTTCTGCAGTTCTCCAGAGGCATGGACACCATGAGGAGGGAGGACTTTGCTGATTGGCTGCTGCACTACACCAACGAAGAAGACAACACGGAATACTTGGAGAACCTGAGAAAGAGAATACCGACAGGAGAGGTGAGAGCTTTTAGTGATGGATGAAGTTACGCTGGCATTGCATGTACTGTTTTCAGTTTGAGACTAGCCTTCATCTGTGTCTGTCTTCGTCATCGACATCTGGAGCTCTGAAGCAAAAACCTTATACAGTCTGTCTTCTGGATTCTGTGCCTCTCTCTCTGTTAGAGCATCACTTTTGAGGAGTTTAAAGCCTTCTGTCTCTTCACCAACAACCTGGAGGACTTTTCCATCTCGGTGAAGATGATCGCCGATGCTAACAGACCAATTGGAATGGGTAACACTTCTCATTTGATATAGCTGCTCAGAGTTTCATGATGAGCAATTAATAAATAGGTTATAACCATGTAATAAATAGGTCATAAGTCAAAGAGTTTTACTGGCTCACACTTATTACTGTTTTACTGAAGTTGTCTTTCACAGCTTTTCAAAAGTCTGGCCTCTGCAGACCTTCTTTAAAGATCTTAGAACGCAATAACGTTTATAAACCTTCATGGAAATTAATTTAATTCTGTGACGTCATGATGTCATTAAAGAGCATTCCAGTCATCAGCTGCACACCAGTTTATTCAGAATGCTACATCTGGAGGTGTCATAATTGCATTCGAAACCTGTTTGTTACAAGGAAATAATATTGTATTTCTTAGACATCTTCATGATAAACAATAAAGACATCTTTGCAATTGCTAAGAAATAACCAGCCCATTACTATATTTTTCATCATTATCATTATATCATAATGTTATTATATCACAGGATTGATATCACATTATCATATTGCCCAGCCCTACCATTATGTTGCTGTAACACCCAGCATGCTTTGCTTTCTTCTGCCTTCGCTCCACTGCAGCTCAGTTTAAGAGAGCCGTGAAGATCGCTACAGGCCAGGAGCTCTCTGAGAACGTTCTGGGCACAGTGTTTCAAATCTTCGACCTAGACGGAGACAACTGTCTCAGCCATGAAGAGTTCATCGCCGTGATGAAGGACCGAATGCTGCGAGGTCTCAGGGTGAGAGATCAAACCTAAACAATCTCTTTTATTACAAATTCAAGGTGCAGAAATGTCCCAGTAATAAGTTATACCATATAAAACGTACAAAATTATCAGTAGATGTCATGTGATTTGTATATCCGACTGTAGATCTTTTAGTATTTCATATGTTCGTTTGTTTTGTTGCACAATTATCTTTTCTTTTGACATGGTGTCTCTCTGTGTGTGCTGACAGGTTCATTCCCAGCAAGGTGTGACAGGGTTCTGGAAGTGTGTGAAGAAAGAAATGCTAAAAGGAGCTCAGGAGGCTCTCAGCCACAGCAACAGCCCTTTCTGAAAGGAAACACACCTGTTCCAGGGGTGGGGCTTGTGGCATTAGGGGTGTGGCTATTCAGCCTTGATTATGGTAAAGCAGACAAGCTCAGCTCTCCACCTGAACACGCACCACGCTGGTCTATTACATCGTCCATGGCACTTGGCCACTTTCTCAGCTGACTATGTCGGTGTTCGGTCTATATTAAATTCCACAATGACCCAATTTCATGATACATTTATATTTCTGTTAACCTAAAAAGTTAGGGAAAGTCACATCACTTTTACTTTTGATGTTCTGAAGAGTGTGTGATACTGATAGTGTGTGTCAAGTATCACGATATAGCGTAGAACCAATTATCAGCACATGTCAGTCATTTTCTTCCAGGATGCTTTATGATTGGGAATGTTCTGACTGAATATCCAAACTAATTGACAGGAATTGTTTTAGTCTAAAATGTTTACAGGGACCCACCATCTGGTACTAAATTGGGATTATTTATTTAAAAAAAAAAAAAAAAAGTTAGAATTTTGTAAAATTTAGACTGATATTATGGTGAGTTTCGTTGTTCTGGGTCCTACAGGGTGAAGCATTAAGGCACTTTTCACTGCATTATTAATAAACATATCCAGGTTTGGGGCTTTAATTATTTGAAATATGAGACATTTATATGAAATATTTCTAGATACTGGTGCCCTATATTTTATTATTCCTCTGTGTGTTCCCACAGAAAAGTCTCCTTTGTTTTGTATAAAATAGTATAGTAAATGTATAAAATTTCGGTACTCCAGTATTCCTAAAATTGTCTTAGGGTGCTTTCACACCTATTAGTCCGGTTCCTGAGTTCGAATCAGAGTGAAATTGATACTTTTGGTTAATTTGCTGTTTGGTTTGTTTTGTTTCCTCGCTGCACATTCTTTAATGAACCAAAAGGCAAAAAAAAAAACATTGGATGAGGAATGTGTAGGGCTGAAAACGCATACATAAAACTCCTTCGTTAATCGGTCAGCTATACAACGACAGATAAAAGTAAACTAACCTTTGCCAAGTGTGTGTGTAGATATCATAAAAATCACCTGAGCATGGAGAACACAGAGCCACACTCAATATGATAATTGTAAACTTACTAGTTTCAAACATTTTGTGTTAAAACATCCACCATTTATTTACTCTTTTTCTTTGTCTGTCCAATTCTCCAGAACACGCCACGTTTTCTGCAGCATTTGGCTCAGTTTTGTGCCTTATGACTCAATTTAGCAGTTCATATCTACAGAAAAATGTCATCTGGAACCCAAAACACACAGCATGTTTGGTTTACTTCTCGTATTTGGGCCGATCCAGGATCAAATCGCTTTCTCACTGCAATGGAACCACGCTAGACTTCGATTTGAAGCGTACCAACACCACCACACACAGATGGCCTCTGACCGGTTGTTTTGGTCCGCACCTGAGCGTGATTGCTGTGTTCTCACCTGCATAAATGAACCACACTAAAGAGGAAAAAGCACCAGGGTTCGATTCAAACGGATTAAACACTGCATATGTGAAAGCACCCTTAGCTGCAGAGTTTTTCTGTCCTTCTTTTTTTTTTTTTTTTTTTTTTTAAATCACACTAACTAATCTGATGCAAATGTGAGCAAAAGCCTATTTACCCCATTTTCTTTGTCTTGCACACTGGTGTTAAATAAAAAATAAATAAATAAAATAAAATGTGAATGTTTCAGACTGACTTGAGACTGCATATAATAATAATAATAATAATAACAATAATAATAATAATAAAACTGTACATTTTCTTTCCTCTTATTATTGTTATGGACTGCAACTAAAAGTGCTTTAGGTAGAAGTGTCCTAAAACATAATTTAAAAAAATGAGCTGAAATAAAAATTAGGGCAGAAATACAAGTTAAATAATTTATAAAACACAAAAATAAACTTAAATCTACAATATATAATTATTAAAAACAAAATATCTGAATAAAATCATAATTTAAATGATATCTTTGTACAGATTTCACATTTTTTTCATTGTTATTTTTTTAAATAAATTGAAAAATATTAAAAAGCAAGAAAAAAGAAGCAGCAAAAAAAAAAAAAAAACTTCTCTAAACTTTTAAATACAGAAGCGACCGTTCGTGACGTCACGTGATTTCCCGCGCTCTCGCTGCTGATTGGTTGGAAGGTGATGCGCGAGACCAGTGGCGCTCGAGCGCTGAGTGATTGTTTATCTAAAGAAATGAAATTTCTCTAACGGGGATAAAATCAAACTGCTAATTTCTCTGTAGGGGGGAAAGACGTTTAGAGCAGAGTATTGTAACCTCTAACTGGTATTTTTATGGTCAGGATAAACTAAAACAGGGTCTCGAGCGAGGAAAACGTAAAATTTAGACCTTTATGGTACAGTTATTTATCTTTCTTCGCGGCGTTGACGAAGTTCAAGCTAGTGCTAAAATATTTCTGAGGTAAGTTAGTTAGCCAGCTAGCTCAAGGCGTCAGATTTCAGTTTTCGCTCGACGCAGTGACTAAAAAACGTCTACTACTGCACTAAATAGTGTGTCACACTAGCACACAGGCTTAGCTAGACTACTGTTTAGTGCGGGAGGATGCGTTTATGGACAGTGTGTCGACCGAAAGCTGACCTCTGAGGCGCAGAGCTAGTTCGCTAAACTTACCTCAGAAATCAGACTTTTTTTTTTTTTTTTTTTTTTTAAAGCTTTAGCTTGAACTTTGTCACCAAAAGAAGGTATAACTGTCCAAAAAAAAAAAAAGAAAGGAAAAAAAAGGAGAAAAAAAAGAAAAGAAAGCCACCCCGCATACTCCCGCACTAGATAGTGTTTCAGAAAGGCACTCCAGCTTACCTAGGCTCCTACTGAGTGCGAGCGCGCGCTAGTTTGGGACGCACGCTGAAGCGTCTCAAGTGTCGGAGTCTCGGGCGCGCGCTGCTGTGAATAAGCTAGCTTAGCTTTTCCACAATGAATTTATGAATTTTTCTGTTTAGATCGTGAGGAGGAGAAACGGAGAAACAAGGTTTGTAGGGTTCAAAACAGAACAAAACAAAACCCGCGACGCAAGACGAGACCTTTAAAAGCACCATCTTCCCTCCGGGCTTCGGTGGGAAATGATGGCCGGCGGGGCGCTTCAGCAGACCGGGATAACGGTGACGGTGCTGTCGGCTCAGGAGCAGCAGCAGCAGGTCCCGCGGTCGCCGCCTCCGCCGCCGCCTCCCTCGCACATGGAGTCCGAGGCGCTGGATTCCCGAAAAAGACCGCTGGAGACTCCGACTGAGGCGGGAAGCACCAAGCGCACTAACACAGGGGGTAAGAGCGGCGATGCGCTCGGGTTCCTCACGGCACACGGCTTCTTAACACCACCTACTACCGAGAGACCACTTTACTACTACAGCAACAGCAACAAAATTTAAAATTTTTCCGTTAACGGTTGAGCGGTACGAGATTTTACCTCACGCGACCCGAAATGTAACATGTCCTGTGATGCGATACTAACTGATTTCTGTTTGATTGGAGTCCATACTCCTATTGAATCAACATAATTTCATCATGAGACAAATATTATTAGCAACCTGCTAGCTTCAGTTTGAAGGAGGAAAAAAAAACTACCAGATAACACTTTTTTTGGATTGTGTTTCCTGTGCTGACACCAGGGAGGCTACTTTAACCTGGAAGTGTGGATAAAGTATACCTTTCCAATGATTTAAGTTAAATAAATGAACATTGAGTACCTTTTAAAGTTTTAAAGGGATAACAGGATAACTACTTACACATTTCTGAGTGGAAGATATATACAATTTAGGGAGGGTGTACATCTGAGGGTACCTTGAGGGTGTACCTCGCTCGCTTGAAGGTACCTTCTCTATGACAAGGAAAGGTAAAGTTTAGTACCAGGTTTTTTTTTTTTCCAGAGTGTGTAAATGTTATATCACGATGATGCAGTGTAACAGTGCACTACAAAAAAAAAAAAATTACGCACCATGAGACTTTGTAGAAAATATTTTCAGTGTTTACCTTTCTGTTTAAGTTTCTTTTCAGTAATATACAGTATATTTTTGTCTCCTGTGCATATTACGTTCATCTTCATCTGAGGACAACACAAAACAAAAAATCTCAATTTGCAGCCAGTTTAGACAGTCTCTTCTTTTACCGACACTCTCAGAAAAAAGAGTACTAAACGGTACCTTTTGTTGTCACAGGGGTGGTACCTTCGTGCATACATACTTTTGTACCTTTAGTATACATCTTTTACTCAGAAAGGTGCCTCTAGTGTGCTTTTAACGATTTACTCTAAAAACTAATTACGGTTCATTTGCGTACCTTAAACATTTTATAAAGGTATTTTTAAAGGTGCATACACATTACCAGGTGAATTATACATATCGAAAGTACAAAAGGTGAACCCATGAGGGTACCACCTCAGCGACAAGGAAAGGTACAGTTTATTGCTATTTTTTTCTGAGGATGTAATTGGATACAAATTAATAAATGCTTAAAAATCTTTGAAATACAGTGATTTTACCACACAGCACAGTATAAATTTGCGGTTTTTGACAACATCTCAAAAAATGAAGGAAAAGTAGTGTAATAAGAAGTCTCGTACAGTGTGGTTACTTTATATTATTAATATAACACTTTCATAGAAGAGTATTTCAGCTGCACCAGGAATATTTTGATGCATTACCATGTCAGACAGCATCACATGCATTAGGCATTAATAACATCATAAAGTGTCAAATTTAATGTGTTTCAGTTGAATATCAACCGAGTACAGATACTCAGTATCAGATCAACGTGTCTGTAAATGTATGGACGCATTTCTAAAACGTTTATCTGTACAAGTGTCTGTAAATAGTGAAGAATGAAGGTGTCTTCGCCAGAAAAAGTCCAAGCAGCTGTCAAAGAAAGTTTCGTGTATTATTTAAAATGAGAGAACATGAAAAACTCTCTCTCTCTCTCTCTCTCTCTCTCTCTCGCTTGCCTTTCGTCACAACCTGGCCTTCTTTGTGGGGATCGGGCTAAATTGAGCAGAAAATGAATGAAGCGCTTAATGCTCACAGCAGCTGCTGAAGGCGAACCCCATTCACACATGGTAACAAATGCCAGTAACACAAAAGCCTTCCTCCTCCTTCTCGGCCTTTATTAGCAGCTCATTAGGATCCCATAGGCTGTATACAAGTTCTGCCACGGTAAAGATGAGAAGGTGTAGGAGTATTTGTTCACTGCTTAACAGCGGATGTCCCGTTGACTCAGATTATTTCTTTATAACTGTAACATTTATTTAAACTATATAAAAAACCCAATGTTTCTTTTGTTTATCTGATGATGATCAGTGTAAGCAATATTGAGTCAAAATGGACCCTTTCTGGTACTTGAGATCTTCCTGGTGGCAAGTGTGTTTGCACAAGAATGTGAATAACACATTAACAGTTTGAAATATTATTGTATCTTTAAAACCTGACTGCAGTTACTACACAGTCGAAGCGACAGTTCTATCCACCACTTTTTGTTTTTCAAATTTTAACAGATCTCTTGTTTGGTGAATATTTACAGTTATGGAACCATGGTGGAGTAGTGACTCAGTCGTTAAGGCATTGAGCTACTGATAGAAAGGTCATGAGTTCAGATCCTAGCGCTGCCAGTGTTGGGTCCTTGAGCAAAACCCTTAACCCTCGACTGCTCAGTTGTATCCTGTCTCAATTGTGAGTAACTATGGATAAAAACATCAGCCAAATGAGGAAAAGTAATGTACCCTTAAATTAGCTTGTCTGAGTTTGTTTAGCTTGTCTGAACGCTTCATGTTCTGTACAATAAAGCAAATCATAACGTTTTATTAGCTGTGTTATTAACATGCTGTATGGATATTAAAGTATCAGGTAAAAAGTTTCAGCTTGTGTGCATGTGTAAATATTTTGCTGTTGACCGATAGCCACAGAACAGCAGCCTGCTGAGGAGACTTAGTGTGTGTGTGTGTGTGTGTGTGTAGCAGTGCAGCTGTCCTGTGATCCCAGAGCCATGCTTCTGTGTGATTGTAACAACATCTTTGCAGAAAGTCTAAGAAGAATGTGGCTAATGCAAACACACACACAGCTCTGACTGATACCACCCATGGAAAGAATTGTTCAATTCTGAAGAGATTTTTAGACAGATAATACAGGGAAAGTGTAGCATTTATGACTGGAAATATTATGGTTCTGATTGGTTGTTTAAGTGTCTCTCCTGCCTTGTTACAATGTTCTGCACTCGAACATCGTAATGAATCAAGTTAGAGAAAAAAAACTCTACTGGATTTGTCTGGAATGCAGTAGGAATAAACAGAGCATATTGTTTAATTGCTGTAGGACACTAGGCAATATTTTTATCTACAATATCTGACTGCACTTTGACAATAGGCGACAAATCAAGGAATTTGTCTGTGACATAACGGCTGAATGTGTTTGCATTTGCAAAGCTTTGACCTAGTGCTATGACGATACGGGGAACACCTGGAAACTGAAAACTAATTTTTTATAACTTTTTAATGTTTTCTCAGCTAAAACAGTGGTGAGATCACTAACAAATAAAAAACAATTCACTGAAGGGGAAAGGACGTGGGACCACAAATGAATTCTGGTAGCAGTTACTTTCACTTTGTGCCAAATTTATCAATTTAACTTGAGCCTGCGAATTCACAATTCTTGGTCTTGTGAGCCATTAGAAACCAAGGTGCAGGACGGTAAGCTCTTTGGTTGATTAAAAAAAATGGAGGAGTTGTTAATTATTAATTAGCAGTCACCCCCAGACTTTCTTACTGTTACTTGGTGCATATCTAAAAAATATGCTAAAGGTTTTGTGGTAAATTTCTGCCTTTTCTGTCTGCCTGCTGGGATTTTCTTGTTAGCAGTGTTAACAGCTCTGGCTCTCTATGTTTACAGCATGGTACCTGCACTGTTTAGGAATGTATGGATTTCTAAAATCTGCGGCTTGATCCTTAGTGATTGATATAGAGGATGGACACTGACTGCAGCTCTCAGTCTGATACTCATTTTCCTCTATTTTTGTTCTCCGTTATTCAACCATATTTCATTAATTGCTGAGGTAAATTATTAGTTGTGTTGTCAGACTGTTGCTGATATAGATAGATAGAGAGACAGATACTTCAGATGTTTAAAGCATAACATCAATTCCATGGGGTTCTGTAGTCCCGAGAGTGTAGATGAGCTCTTTTTCTCCACTTCATTGCTGCCATAGCAACTAGCAATGCTAACAGAGATGTTATTAATGTCACGTCCATCGCTGTGGAATTGTCTCACCCCTGCAAAGGAGAAATCCTTCATTCTGATGGTACGAAAGAAACCAATCTTCTTTTGGTGTAGCCGATGTACAGCTGATTGCATCTCATGCATGAGAGACAGTAATAAGCTCTTGTGTGATGCATGAGGAGGAAAAAAGTGACCCTGTAGGGCCTCTGATTTTAGTGGGTAAATTTGCATGCAGCACATCTTGGACAACTGCAGGCAACAGTACTGCTGTTATTATTGACAAATCATATTTCACTCCTGGAAATCATGTATTTGATGTCTGTAGGACGTAGGTGGAGATTCCATAAAAAGGGATGCAGTCTCGGGATCGACCTGGAGGATTTTGGAATTTTTACGTAGATTTTCATTAAAATGCTAAATAAGCACCATATTAATTTTCTGTCTTAACAGTGAATCATGTATAGGTCACTGAATAACTTCTTTGAATAGTGGGAACATGAGCTATGGAATCATCTACAACTTTCTCAGGATATCCACATATAGAAATATTCATCATATAGTTCTTGAGGAACTTGTTATTTTCGCCTTTACATCTCAGGAGGTGTAAATAGTTCTGTATTTACATATTGAAGGTAAAAAAAATATATATATATGTATATATAAAGCAGTATAAGGATGGCAGTCATAGTGAGTTGCAGAACAAGATTGTCATGATAACATTGCTATGCTGATTGGGAAGGATAAAGATTTTGTTGAATAGATGCCACTGCGCAATCATGCACGAGAGATGAAGAAAAAGACAGAAGGGTAATCAAAACAGATGTGGGTTTGTGCGTCATTTCTTTTAGTCATTGTTTGGTCTTTCAAGTAGTTTTATATTACAGGGTATGTTTAAACTGCTATCTATCTACCTACTTATCTGTCTATCTAGCTATCTGTCTATAGAACTCTATCCGTCGTTCACGATATACCGTACATGTATGTTAAGGAATGCGTGGATTTCTAATAGAGAGAACAAGGACACAAACTGTGCGCTTTGTCTTTTATCCTCATCCCTTTATTTTTGTTTCTGTCATGCAAATGCATTTCATTGACCAGTGATGCAAATGATCCTGTAGTCATTCCGTTACTAGGTTTACTGAGGTAGATGTGTGTGTGTGTTTGTGTGTATACACATATATATATACACACACACACACACACACACACACACACAGATATGTGTGTGTATATATATATATATATATATATACACACATATATACTGTGTGTGTGTGTATGTGTTTCACAGTAGATGCAGCCGAAACGGTACATTAATATTTCTAATGGCACTTTTGGCCAGGTTGTTTGTGCCGGTGGGTATCTGTACCTTGGTTTGTTAGATCGCAGGTGCTCAGAGCATGTGAGAGCATTAGCACGCATGTGTTGTATGTGTGTGTGTGTAAGAAAGAGAGAGAGAGAAGGACACAGGTGCCCTTGCAGTGTATGGTGACGTGAGTAGACTGTGAATGGGGCAGGTGGCGGAGAGGGGAGGGGCTCAAGTGAGAGTCCAGTCAAAACGTGATTGGTTTACTTGAACAGAATTCTAGCACATCCTGCCCTGCTCTCGCACACTGCGCAACACACACACACACACACACGCCACAACACACTCACACATGCACCGTAAAGACAGTTAGTCAGTGTGCGATGAAAAATGGTTCAATGCAAATTGGGAGTGACCGTGGGGGGTTAAGGAAGGATGCCCCTCCCCCAAGGAACTACACACACACACACACACACACACACACACACACATAGACATTGGTCGGTACAGCTGTGTAGAATTTATAGGCAGTGATTGGAATGGCTGGTCCGTCCGCTCTCTGCAGCAGATTCTCCATTCTGTTTTCACGTCTCTTAGCATCGCTTCTTTCATTATATCCCTTTTCCAGTTCTCCCTTTTTGTTTTTTCATATATCTTTCTATCTCTCTTTCTCTCGCTCGCTTTCTATCCCTTCACTTCCCATCTCAGTCTTTGTCTTTCCTTCTCTTTTCCCTCTTTCTTTCTTTTACTGTCCACGGTTTCCAACATGGCCGCCTGAGGTGCATGCCGCCCCCTTCGTTCTCGCTCGCCGCCTCACACAAGGTCACTCCCTCACTCTTCCTCCACCTCCACAACCTTCCCTCCATCCCACCTTTCTATGGTTCGCCCAAACGTGCGTGGGGCGCTATGTCTTCTGCTTTGCTGCGCCAAATAGGGGGGTGAAGAAGAAGAAAGCCTGTGTGTGTGTGTGTGTGTGTGTCTGACGTTGGGGAGGGGTGCAGGGTGATTGGACACGCTAGGTGCCTCTCTGTACAATGCTGCAGAGCGCCGGAGTTCTCCATGAATATGGATGAGAGAGAGCGGCGAGGGTGATGCAGTGGGAAGATTCCCTCCTTCAGTCCGCCGCCACTTGAACAATACACAGCCCCTCTGCCTCCAACACACATATACACACATACATACATACATACACACACGCACACACACGTACGGCAGCTGCGTAAAGATCTCACAGAATCAGAAAGAGAGAGAGAGAGAGTGCAGTGGAGAGGTATGGAGAAGAGGACTCTCTGACGCTCTTCCTCGGCGTCTCGGAGACGAACTCGGCCGCGTTCTCATGCTCATCGTCGGCGCTGCTGCAGAGCCGCACCACAGCTCGCCACAATGGGTGAGACACGCACATCCAGCCCCGCTTTTGTTGACTTGTTGAATGCGGTTGTTGTCTGGATGGGTTGACCATTTTTTAGTCTCTTTTGTCTGTGTGTGCGCTTTATCTTTTCTTTCCTTGTCCTCTCTCGCTTAATTCATTCCATGAGTCAAAGTGGCTTGTTTGTCCTTGCCAAGTGTCCAGGACAGGGCCCCCCCTTTTCACATGTTGGGGGACTGTGTGTGTGTGTGTGTGTGTTGGGGTGCTTACAATGCAATCCCTCTTGACCCACCCCCTTCATGTGCTTGAACAAAACTCCCTTGACACTTTGAGTGTGTATGACTATGTGTGTTTGAGAGACAGAGTGTGTGTGTGAGTAAGAGAGATTCGCAACTCTCTGGATGCATTTACGGCTGTGTTACGTCCCTGATGAATCGCAGCAACAGATTGCCGTAGTTACACTGGAGCAGGATGCAGAAAAACCTGTTACTCATGCGGTGCATCTCCTCACACCTCCCCTCTTATTACCGACAAACACAGGCGGGTGGAAGCCTGAAGGAAGATGGCTTCCCCTTCTTGCCTCTGGTTCAGGCTGCTTTTTGATCCCAGGTAATACACATCCACCTTCAGGCTCTTGAACATCTGTGAGGTGTCGTGTTAGAGACCATTTGTTACGCTGGGACAGAGCATGAAGTCGAGCAGAGGAGCAGAGGCGGGTGAAGCCGTCCACCGTTTCCATGCACACGCCAAGGTCAAACACTTGTTTCGACATCGCGACTCTGAATCGGTTGCAATGATGCACAAAAGGACGCAGGGGCGGCAGAAACCTGCCAAAAGATGGAGGAGGATGGCATGAGACACGGACGAATTTCGTGATGATAGGACATTCAAGTTCAGGTTCAGAGATCCGCTTCCTGCCCAAGAGTCAAGATGGTGCCACATTTGGCAAATGCATGAGATGTGGACTCATTTGGGGAACATGTGCGATGCAGGGTCATGGCAGTTTTGCTGGTCAAGTTTTGGGCAATGTCATGGCGCAGTTGCCTGCCACATAAAAACACAGGGTCATGGCTCAATGATTGCGAAAGTGAACATGGTCCTGTTTCGCTTAGTTTCACCAAGTCACACTTGGATTAGCATTCTTTTTCTTACTGTTGCCCCTCTTCCTCTTATCTGTGTTGAACAAACACACTCCAGTCCACAAACCTCTCATGTGCTTCTTAAACCGTGTCATCTGTCCAACCAGTGCAACCCAACAGCACCAACAGAATTATGCAGAAGATTCTGTCTGACAAAAGCCTCAGAACCTTAGAAACCATCAGAATCCTCCCTTTCTGAAGCAGCAAATCTGTTTGCTTCATGTCATGATCAACTGCTCAGAGCCCGCATTGATAAAGCTAATTTTTGCGTTGTCTACTTTAACAGCTCGCTTATTGAGAAGATGGAGATCTGGCCCTTGTGTGTGTGTGTGTGTGTGTGTGTGTGCTACCACAGCTCCGAGTGAATCCGAGTCATATCCTTAGATGTCAGTTAGGCGGCAGTGTGAGGCAGAGAGGGCTGAGAGGGACAGAGTGATGTTGGAGCGATGATGTAATGCATATCCCACTGTGCACCTGGGCCGCTGCAGAGGACAGGTACACTGCTTCGTCCACATCCTATGTTTACCTGCTACCACAGGCCATCCTCAGGGGGGCTAATAGCAGAGTTGTCCTCACTGGCTTGTTCTGGATGATAGGAAGGTTAAAAACGTCATTTTGAGCCCAAGAATCGTTTCTCATTGGCCGACGATTGATTTTTTCCCAAGACAAAAGCGAAACAGAATAGAATGTCAGGGCTGCAGATAGCAGAAAAAAAAATACTGCTTCAGCACCTTAATAGATGGAATGCATTTGAATCTTGGTGTAAGAATCATTTTCCACAGTTTCTGGAATTTTCTTTTACCATTAAAATTCTGCTAGAATAACATCAGTGCCTGCTGCCTGCACAGCTGTGAAATATTGGTTGTCTTCCTTTCTTTCTGTCTTACATTCTTTCTTTATTTCTTTTAATGCATTAACTCTTAATTTCTGATTAATTTCTGAGCTCGGTCTCACTCTGAAGTCGATTATATATACCAGGGCTGGTCACATCCATTCTTGGGTGGTGTCAATTAAGTTTGTCTAGATTGCTCTTGTGTTGATTAGATTTGTCTGGATAGGGCCAGTTACTCCACTATCGATTAGAGGTGGCTTCCACAGACAGAGAAGGACTCACTCAAATAACCCCCTTTGTGGATAACGGCTGCGTTCTCAGCAGTGTGGTGGTGTAGTGTGCTATGTAGAGCACATGAGTGTGATATGAAGTGAGTTGTTTAGGGAGGTTTGATTTGAATTTGGATTGTGTCCAACGTGTATAAAGGCTGTACCATGAAGTGAGGTAATCAGAGTTTCAGGAATATATAATGACTTCGTCAGGACTATCATCACCATCAATACACGGCCTTTCCAGTGGATTAACTGCCCATGCTTATACAGGGTTCTCTGTAGCCTAGTGGGAGTCATGTATTACATTATATTTTATTATGTATCTATATGCTTGACTAAACCCATTGGAGGACTTGCCTCAATGATTTCACAAAAATTCCACAAAACATTAGGGGACTGAAGTTACAGTGCAAATGATGGCAAAAGTCATGTAGTGGCATCGTTTTTCACAAACCTTAAAAAAACACACATATGGTTCATTAGAGAGAGTGAATGCCGTCATAAACCTCTTGTTCTTTGTAAGCTAACTGACAGTTTTACCATTTCATGCAGTTTATGGGGGACTTTCTGAAGGACAGCGTGTGTTCCCACATGTCTGTCCAGTGCAAGTTAGTCAAAGTGACATTTGGGACACCTGTGGTTGATTTGTTTTCTCCTTGCCAGCATTATTTACACAATGAATAAAGACCAACTAGCCTGGGCTCGAAGGGAATTTGCTGTTCTCTTTTCACTGCCAGTAGAGATACTCAACCCCCTCAGATGAATAAAGTATTTTTAAAAGGGCACTGTTTGGCTGGCTCTTTTACTTAAACCTCTCACATCTTTCTGTCTACTTCCATACCTTTTCATTTTTACTTAACAGCTTTTTATTTACTCTCCTCTCGATCTCCATTTGAGTCCTCCCTCGCTCCTTCCTATTCCACCCTCTTTTGGTGGCTCTGCTGTGCTCTGCCTCTGTTTCTGTCCCCCTCTCTTTCTTTCTCGTGCTTTCTGCAGTAGTGCTGAGGTCAGATGCAGTAGATTGAGGGCATGAGAGTGTGTGGAACTCATCTTGTCTCTCAGAATTATTACAGGCACTTTAACCAGCCTACACACTCTGTACATGTCCCTCACCCAGTCACATGCTCACCTGTAGCCGACATCCAGCTCTCGGAAATAGACTTCACTCATGCGTATGTACAGATTAATAACACTCAATTGTTTAATTAAATCATGGCAAAATCATCAGGAATGGAAATTTCCAAATACATGCAAAGAGCTTGTAGTTTGTTGCAAGTGGTAGGAGCACTGAAAGCTGATATGGAATGCACAAGGGACCGATGTATGAACGTGAGAAGGTGAAGTGCAAAATGCAACTCATAATGCGTCTGATATTAATGTTCAATTTATTTGAAGGTTAATATGTAAAACTGTCATAAATGTTATGTGTAAGGCTCAAATTGCAGTTTAAAGCTACATTCACATAACAAGCTTCACTGCACAATTCAGATTTCTTGCTCAAATCGGATCTTTCTATCTCGATAGTTCATACTGTATTTATAATTGCAAGTTACACGTATTTTCTGTCTTTAATGAAAATGCACCTGTCCTCCAGAATGCCCCACACGGGCAGTTGTTTCACTACACTACATAGTTTCCAGTTTTGCTTGAATTGATTCCCCAAATCTCAGGTAAATGAACAGTTGTTTGATGATGATGAGAGTGATATGCGTATGCAATCTGACCGTTCTCATTCATGTTGTATGGACACATATCGGCTGTTTATTCAATCTAGGACCATGTATAAAAGTGGCTGGTGTCTGAAAAAATTAGATTTGTGTGTCCACACAGTTCTGAAAAAAGAAATCAGATGTGTTGCATTAAGGCAGAAAATTGGATTTGCGTCACTTCGGTGTAATGTGGTGATGTGAATGTGGCCTAAAGACCATTCTGAAATGGAGGAAATGGTCAACCATGTTCCCTCTTAACAAGCACAGGACTAATGAGGGAATGCAAGTTCAGTAAAAAAAAGTGATGTGTGTTAAATTAAGATAATGTTCAGTACACAATGTGGAGGTGTAATAAAAGTAAAATGCCGTTACATTCCCAAGGAAAGACTGCATATGGAATAAAGTTTGCTAATAAAGCTGGTTCCTGTAATATTTAGAAAATGTCACAAAAGTCATGTTGAATGTGTTGAATTTCTTTGTTATGACAGAGATAGAATATGTGCGATGACCAGACGTGGCCAGATCTGCATGCAAAAATGGGCAAACACTATTAAAGAAGTACTAAATTTTGTCATAAATAAAGAATATCAGTGTAAATGAATAAAAATTCAAAGATTCAATTTGTTGTGAAACAGTGCACTTGGCAACACAGTGGCCTACTGCTCCAAGCAAAACACGTAGTGCTAATTTACATCAGAAACTTTAATTATCATGTCATTGAATCATTTAACATTTTACTCACTTATTTTTATTAGAAATCAGACACCTGAGAATTTCACACACTCTCTCCTGCTCTTAGTGAGCTCAGTGCAGAGGTTAAACACCTTCCTGGGAAAACATTACATTACATCACCTTCTGTCCTTTCCTTCCGCGCTCTACAACAGTTGTACTGTGTGTGTGTGTGTGTGTGTGTGTGTGTGAGACAGAGAAAGATAGAGATAGAGAGCATCTGTGCCTCTAAACCTCCTCTCTGTGCATGCATATCTAAGGCTGTGCTATTGGACCTCAGTTTTGCGAGTGTGTATGTGAGAGTGTGTGTTGTGTCTGTGTATAACTGAGTCAGTGCTGGCTCTATCCACCAGGACAAATCTGAGGATTTAGCTTCCATACGCTGCAGCGCTTTCTGCCACACAGTCACACACAGCATGACGTGTGTGTGTGTCTGTGCGCTGTTCACTTTTTTGCACACATTTAATGATACACCATTTGCCACGCTCCATAAATGAAAAAATTCTAACCTTAAAATTCGTACTTAATACATTCCTTCTTTAAATGATGTGAATAGTACAAACGGACAGTAAACGGAGAAAACAAGCCTAAAGTATTGAACAAATTAAATAAACCAAACCAGAAATTAAATGCTAATTGTGTTTTTATGATGCTCACGGGCATGTTTTCTCCCACAGTGATTTCTCTTTTCCAGTGAACAGAATTATGCAAATTTCATTAAAAGGAATACATGCAACAATGCCATCAGAATTTGATCCAAACACTGCTACCCCCCAATCCCCACTCCCCCCCCCCATCCCCCCCCCCATCTGACCATAATACCAATAGTGTGCGTTTGATTATCACAATATTATCACATTAGTATATATATATAGAATTCTAAATAAAATAGCAGGATGGTGGACACTGTGGCTAATTTTTCTAATTCGGGTTGTTACGATGTCATGGTTTCCAATTAGTCACAGTGTATGATTGGACGGTTACGGCAAAACTTTTTTTACTTGATCAAGTTCCTTACTCCGGTGGTTCTCGTCGCTTTTGTGTCTCTCCCCCCAAACATTTCGACATCACCAGAAATTTCAGTGATGAACCAAAAACATCACACAGCACGATGGATCACTTGTTGCTCAAACGTGGATAATAGTTTTAGAATTTTGTGCCAACGGCATTATTGAATGTTGCGGTGCTTCAAAAGTTTGTTTAACTTTGCTTGTCGAAACTGCGAATCTAACAAGTGTATCCAAACGTACACCACCACCAGACCCCAGCAATGCTGCGGTAACTGATACCAGGTCTACACCCAGTACCAGGTCAGTGTTGTGTTGAGAATGAAACATCACCCAATTCATATCTGCTCAGTGGTCGTCCTTTAATTGACAGGGTGAGGCTGGTAGATGAATCTGATAAAACGGCTCGGTGTGAATCAGAACCTGTCTGGTTCTGGTCCCGTTTGTGGCTCTGGTGCAGTTCTAGTGCCTGAGGGTGCTTGCTGTGAATGTGTGGTTAAATTTAGCCTTGTGTCAGCCCAAAGCGGGTCACTCTCCTCTGCAAGAGAAAATTAAAGTGGGACAGCGGAAGAACCGGCAGGAACTCAGCAGGAACTCAAAAGGAAAGAGTAAGCATAATAAATAAGAAGTAGAAAGTTATCTCGTCTCAGGCTAAACTACATCATCTGTGTTGAGTCTCTGCTAACTTTTAGTCCCAGTAAAGGAGGCGTGTCATCTGTGTCTTGAAGTCTCACTGAAGGAGGTGTGCCTTCTGCCCTGTCAGTCTCACTGAAGGAGGTGTGGCTTATGTCCTGTCAGTCTCACTGAAGGAGGTGTGGCTTATGTCCGGTCAGTCCCACTGAAGGAGGTGTGGCTTATGTCCTGTCAGTCCCACTGAAGGAGGTGTGGCTTATGTCCTGTCAGTCCCACTGAAGGAGG